>CM076981.1:252018-431500 GCA_039105355.1 Benthosema pterotum | reverse complement strand
AAAATTTAGACTATATTTCTCTATTTTCATTGAAAATAAACAGATTTCTGACAACTAATTTACCAACTGGTTATGGTGAGTGTGTCGTTTGGTTTGTTTGGAGACATGTGATCTTTATGATGATGATTATTATTAATATTGCAATTATTATTATTATCATTATAGCATACTATAATTACTGAGCATGCACTCCGCCCATCCATCCATCCATGTTCTCTGTTCATCTTTCAATGAGTATAGAGAAATGTAGTCTAAAGTTTGATTGATTCCTGTCATTGCAATGTAGTTTACATTCGACATGAAGTGATTTGTGAAGTAAAGAATGCAATGATATTACATTACACCACCAAACTTGATCAACTTTATCAACATGTCTGGCTGGTTATGTAATGATTTTATTCATATATTCTACAATGCAGTGAGCTTGCAGGTCGTCTATTTCCTCTGAACAACCACTATTATATATTGTCATTGTTAATAAGCGTTCTTGAATAATACCATGATGTGTTATCTTTGCCCTGAAACATGACTGTCATGCATGTGAAGCATGGATACTGTTATCATAGTCAAACAGGCCATTCAATGCATTACTTTAGCAGGCCTAGCCATACTTTGTCAGAGAGTGCAGCTGTCCATTAAAAATTCAAAATTTGATTCAAATCAAATGGATCAGAGGAGAAGATAGATATCTATCTATGATAGATATAGATATGGATAGATAAACTAGTATGATGATAACATGGTTAGCATTGTTGTCTATTCCAAACCACATGCATCTGCCTAGTGGGGAGAGCTAGATCCGGGCCTGCTATCTCCGCATTGTAAAGGAAGAGAGAGCTTGATCCGCTGATGTTACACACATCTTTAAAATCATAGTATGTCCATAGCACATCAATTATATATACATTTGTTGTGGCTGGGTTTTCAGAATCAGGCTTAGTTGTCATATTCACACGGGTTTAAACAACAACACAATATTCATTCCATAGGCCCACAATTTAGGTCATAACAAGTACATGGCATTCCAAAAACAACCTTGATTACAGACAGACAAGTTACAACCGGGGGGGCATGCGTAGTTATCAGTCCACGCTCCAAGGCCTTTCAGATTGTTGTTTTGTACTCTACGGTGGAAAGCGAGAGTCCGTTAGTCCCATACGCGTGGTGGAATGTGATTCCGAGTGTTCATTCGGTCAGAGGGCAGGACCGTCTAATCCTCCGGGCACACGGCCGTGTTAGAGTGTCAGTGTTTATGATACTGTGAGATAGAGTGGTTCTGAAGAGGCCCCGATCCACAGGTGTGCGGGGGAGGATGCTATACTATTGCTATGTCTAATCCTTTGTTATAGTTTATGTTGCACAGCAGGGGCGGATCTAGCTCTCCCCACTAGGGGGGGGGCATGTGGTTTGGCAGGGGGGCAAACAAATTGGTGGATGTCAAATCCCCCAAACCCCCGTAAATGCACAGAAAGCCATGCTATCATCATATTAGTTAATCTATGCGCTTGAAATGTACAATATACTGTATTCTGCAGTGCAAACTGTTAATACTTAAAATGTAACCAACTCTTTAAACGGTTTGATTTTAAAATCCAAAGTCATAGAATGCACTACATTAGTGTTTCTCAACCTTTTTTGTCCAAAGGCACAGTTTTCATAGCCCAAAAATCTCAGGGCACACCTAGATGTAACTTTTGTGCATTCTTTTATCATCTCAGCATCTCTGAATGTTGTTTGCAAGTTCGGGGGAACCCCTAGAGACCACCACATGCAGTTGCAACACTTCACACTCACTCTTCACACGGGTGTGATTTCCCCCCCATTCAACACGGAGAGATTGCAGCATCTCTCCTGCTCTGTGCAAGAAACCATGCAACACGAACAGGCTGCAGTCCTCTCTCTGCTCATGCTCTGTGTTTTACCATGTTTAAGTGAGCTTTTTAATCCTTTCTGAACCCGCGGGTTGTGTTAGACAGACTCCCGATATTTTGCGACAGCATTGACTTGTAATCAACTTTTTCTTTTTCCAGTTTCGGTAGCGTGGTTAAAATAGTGGCTAACCCAGCGATCCGGGCGAGTTTTTTCTTATGTCCTACAGTTATACTGCAAGTAAACTAGGCTACCACGTTCACGGTGATGGTCCCACCAAACAAAGACTAAATTAGCATTTCTATGTCCGAGGCGAGCTTCAATAAATGCATAGGCACGACTCGCACGAGGGTCATTAGCGTACCTATTGTTTTTGTCGCACCTAAGAACAATGGAATGAATACATTGCATAGAGAGATAGAGAGAAAGAGGAGAGGAGGACAGAGAACGAGAAGTTGAGGAAAAAGTTGGAGAAAGATACGGTCGGTGGCGGTGCGGTAGACAGTGTGTGACTAGTGTCAGTGCCTGTCTGCAGCTGGTAGACAGTGTGTGACTAGTGTCAGTGCCTGTCTGCAGCTGGTAGACAGTGTGTGACTAGTGTCAGTGCCTGTCTGCAGCTGGTAGACAGTGTGTGACTAGTGTCAGTGCCTGTCTGCAGCTGGTAGACAGTGTGTGACTAGTGTCAGTGCCTGTCTGCAGCTGGTAGACAGTGTGTGACTAGTGTCAGTGCCTGTCTGCAGCTGCGGTGGACTGAGTGAGAGAGACTGAGAGTGAAGCGACGAGCCCCCCCCTCCCTATGCATCTACCAATCAGGAAATACTTTAAATGAGGGAGAGAATAATAATGATATATATATTTTTAATTTGGGATTTTTCCTTGCCATCGCGTTTGGGGGGCAAGCGCCAAATCTGGGGGGCATTGCCCCCCCTAGCCTATGCCTAGATCCGCCCCTGTTGCACAGACCTTTGCCTACATACAGTATAGGCCTACTACCTGTATTTAAACCACTGCCCCCCTTCGTGTTACATTTCTCCCCATTACTGCTAGGGTCCGCGCCACGGTTCCGACGGTTCACGGTTCCGACGGGTCGCGGCTCCGACGGGTCACGGCTCCGAGGGGGCACGGTTCCGACGGCCGGGTCTGTGATGCGCGGCCCGGCAGGACCTATGGGCAGGACAAGCCTTGTCCTGCGCGCAATTATCGCGCTACACGTCCCCCCCCACACACACACACACTCCACCACTCTGCGTCTCTCTCTCTCTCTCTCTCTCTCTCTCTCTCTCTCTCTCTCTCTCTCTCTCGCTGTTCTAGTGTTCTGCATATGCAAATGCAATGTTATACAGTTTATATATCTGTTATACAGTTTGTATCCATTATAGGCAGTCGGATAATGGCTTTGCTTTGGACGGACATTAAATAAATAGCGCAAAGTGTAATTCATGCCGTTGTTGCGTAGGCCTACAGAACAAATGTATAAAAATCCCACCGCGTTTAGGTCAGACTTGCACAGCTAACTTTGCAGTAGCCTAGGCATATTTTCGCATAAAGTTTATAAAGTTACAACCTCACTCATTTCACACTTTCGCAGAAGCGCGGAGGTGATGAGCGCCCGCCTCTCTCTCTCTCTCGCTCTCAAAGCAGTGTGTGTGTGTGTGTGTGTGTGTGTGTGTGTGTGCGTGTGCGTGTGCGTGTGTGTGCGTGTGCATGTGCGTGCGTGCGCGCGCGCTGCGCTACTGTTTCAAGACAGCCTGATATCGCATTGGCTGTTTTTTGCGTCTCTGAATTCATCCATAAGCATGCAGTTTATATTACCGTCGGAAGGCTTCCAAGACTCACCCCAGGTGACGGCAATGATGATAATCAGTGTATTCTTAAAGCATCAAAAAGCTCCGTTGAACGGGCAGTCGTTATAGCCTAAAGTTTACAGCTGTTTCAATGTTGTCATCGTATTTCTAAAAGTGAGTTCATGCACATTTGTCCAGAGCATAGTCGGCTATATGTCTGCTTGACTAGATTTAGAAGCCAATTTGATACCTAAACGATTCATTATTTAATATGGAGAAATCCTGTTATTTTACATGTAACTCAATGAGTGACAAGGGGAGTTTGTCAGAGTGGTGTGTGGGTTGTCATAGTGAAAAGTTATTATTATGGCTCTACCTATTCATGGACCCCTAAATGAATATTTGACTGTGTGGATGCCCATCTGAAATATATTTTTGTGTGAGCTTGCAGATGGGCTTGCAAATAGCCCATTGCATCTACAAGCTCACACAAAAATAGGCCTAGGCATATGCCTAGGGCTATTTAAAAATATCCCTAAGTTTAAATATATTTTTATATTTATACATTTTGCTAAGGACCCCCTGGAACTCCCTCAAGGACAGCACATTCAGAACCAATAAAGAAATATGCAATTGGAAATGGAGAGGCACATTTTACGCAGTGCAAGGATGTGTCGTTAGGCCCGCTATACCAGGCAGTTACAGCTGATAGTGGTCGAATCCTAGAAGACTGCATGGGCCCTGGAGCCCTCAACCAGCAGTTTACATGATTAATCAGTTGCTTAAGGAAATATACACTGCAGTGTACAGAATTGTCTGTTTTGGCCGTGCGTAAAATGGTTCCACATGCCGAGAGAGAGAGAGAGAGAGAGAGAGAGAGAGAGAGAGAGAGAGAGAGAGAGAGAGAGACTCACAAATTAACATGTTCTCAGTTGAAATCTGCAAACTGTTAATACATTATCAATCACTTGATCCAACATGATCCAAGACAAAATCCTATCAACTTGTTAACATGGCAATAAAGTTCTTGAATCAGTCAGTAAATCAAGGGTTTAGACACGTTTTAGAAACTGGGAGGCTTGCCATTTAACACTACCCCCACAGAATATTGAGGTGATTTGTTAAGCAGAACCACCAAATGGCCAAGTGTAGCTTTTTGGCAACATTAACCCCTTAATTAATAATAATAATAATAATAAATGATATCATACTTTTTGCTGTTTTTCCACATAATTATTATAGTATTTCATTGCAATTGGTCATGATATTTGCATAGAAATACCCCCACCGAGTCTCTCTCTCTCTCTCTCTCTCTCTCTCTCTCTCTCTCTCTCTCTCTCTCTCTCTCTCGCAGCTGTAACTGCCTGGTAATAGCGGAACTAACGGCACATCCTTGCACTGCGTAAAATGTGCCTCTCCATTTCCAATTGCATATTTCCTTATTATCGGCCACATTATTTGCTTGCTTTGCTTGAATCGAGAATGCAAGAAAATGTCGCTATCACAGCAGGAGGCCATAATCCTATTGCTATAGACGCGGACAGTGCGCTTTATTTTGTCAGGTATGTGAAGCCAGGCCTCATTCAAATCCCAAAATGCAACAAAGACTCGCATTTTAGGCTGCTCCCCTAAAAACAAAAAGACGTTTTTTCTTGATTTTGATATGGTGTAGGTGGAAATGCATTCCACATAGCAAATAAAGGAGAACCGTGGCGAGGAGTGAAGTTGGAGAAGGGGTATTTTACGCAGCGGTAAGATGGTCCGTTATTAGGCTATGGAAAGGAGACCTCTGTCTGTCTGTCTGTCTGTCTGTCTGTCTGTCTGTCTGTCTGTCTGTCTGTCTGTCTGTCTGTCTGTCTGTCTGTCTGTCTGTCTGTCTGTCTGTCTGTCTGTCTGTCTGTCTGTCTTTCTTCATCTTGTTTAAATGTCAATAGATACTGCAAAGTTAACTGTGCAAGCCTGACCTAAACGCGGTGGGATTTTTATACATTTGTCCTGTACGCAACAACGGCATGAATTACAACCCCGTGCCATAGTGACAATCAGGTACGCTATTACGCAATTAAATGGCATATGCTGTGTAGGCCTATTTGTACTTTTTTGCGCTATTTAAATTCAATGTCGTCCGTTCAAAGCAAAGCAATCACCCAAATGTATTTCGCACCCACTGCCTATAATGGATCTATAAACTGTATAACAGATCTATAAACGGTATAACATTGCATATGCATATAGAACAGCATAGTAATTTTATAGGATGACGATAGCAATCACCCTCGGAGCCGCGCCCCTTCGGAGCCATGGCCCGTCGGAACCGTGGCCCGTCGGAACTGTGGGTGGACCCCTTACTGCTAGATTACCTACCTCCTTGTTCATGTTCATGCTCGATACCCAAAAATTAAGTTGTTCATGATGAAAGATGCAACGTGTTGCAAACTGTCCAAAATTACTCAATCAATATTCTCAATATTTTATATAATATATACATTGGAGTGATTGCCAGTCACCAGTGTGTGAGAGCTCAGGGATTAAAGTTCTCAGTACTAGGTACTGATTTCAGTCCTGAGGATTTCACAGGGGTCATTTACTATCGCTGTGTTAAAAAAATCGATCCAGCGATCCAATATCGATTCACGCTCAAAAACACGATATCGATTCAAAAATGTGTGGATCGATCTTCTCCAGGCGACTGGCACCATTTTCTTTTACGCGGAGGCGCACTATAGAAAAGACAGACACTACTAAATGCGTCGCCGCCGCTGCCAAAAAAAACACGTGCCAAAAAAAGCTCGTTTTGGACAGCATGAGGGCCCATATAACAGATTCTGTGAAATCGTGCTCGATTCCTGCCGTGATTCCTGGGGGCACAACGAAGCACCTGCAGCCCCTGGACATCAGTGTGTAGGTTACCGTGTTTTCAAAGTGGGAGGATTGGATGACTAGCGGCGAGAAATCTTTCACCAAAACTGGTCGCATAAGGAAAGCAACTTTTTCTCAAGTCTGGCAGTGGGTCCTGACTGCGTGGAAAAGTGTCAGAAAACATCCACGATCACGAACGGGTTTCGAAAGGCTGGGCTGCTCGATCAGGAGGAGGACGCGGCGAAAAAAAAAGACCTAAAAAAAGTCACATTACATTGATGTTGCCTCGTCGAGCGCATTGAGAGGATTCCTGGTGGTCGCCAGCTAAATGATAGACAGTTGGTTAACCAGATGTACGGTAACTTTTTGAGAGTGTAAAAGTGAAACTCCGTTCACTTCATGAAACCAAATGGACCCGCAAGCGCTCATTTGGTTTCTTGAAGTGAACGGAGTTTGCGTATCTCTGGCTATGCTATGGCCAGGCCTGGATGTAATATTTCTCAATCGGGGGGGCAGCCGAAAATGGCAGTTGGTTTAGTGGTGCCACAATTGTAGTTAGTCAATGTTTAACTACCGCTATAAGCTTTTGATTTGAAATATCTTTGAAGTTTTCGTTGTTTGCATTCCGTCATGTTTGGTGGGGCAGTCAGGGCGTTTAGAGGGCATTGCCCCCCCATGTCTATGCCTAGATCCATCCCTGGTCTATGGCTGTAGCGGTTAATTACATACAGCACGTGCAGTTAAATGTTACACGTGTATGACTGAAACAATACAGTTCACGGCACAGTACACGTTCTGTGCACTATAGATTAAAACACTTAATGAGTTATAGCCTATACAAATGCATTTTTTTTTCTTGAAGTCGTTTAAATAATAAAAAGGGTGCTTCTCAAACAGCATTTCATTGCCAACAATCTCATCTGTGCAAGAACCCTTACATAATTACCTTACTTATGGTAATTAATTAACAGTCCAGTGTGGCTTGTATATGTACACAATTGATTTTTTTGATACAATCACCAACACATGGGGCCGTCTTTTCTATTGGACAGTATTTATTTCCATTATGTCTGTAAATAGATCGATATCGAATCGAATCGGATCGAATCGTGGATCGAATCGGATCGTGACCTTGTGAATCGAAATCGAATCGATCTAGGGAAATCGGATCGATTCCCAGCCCTATCATTTACTTAGCTCAGTGCTTATTTGCAAAAGATCATTTTCAGTCTCAAGATTTTTTTTACTTTAATCCCTGAGAGCTGCATAATGGCCCTAACTCTATTGTCTAGTCTACTGTACTGCAATTCTGCAATCCTTAAATTAAGTCTTTTTTAATAACGCATTTAATCAGGGCGTCCGTGTTGGAGCACCTCAGTGTGGCCACGGAGTGGATGTGCAGCCTCTTCCAGAGAGAGATGGAGACACTGAATACGTTGCTGGCAGCGAGACAGAACCAACTGCTGGACATGATCACTCTGCAGCCGTACGTCAAGCTGCACAGAATAGGTTGGTTGACGTTCTGTTGCATGCTTTTTTTTGTCCAGTTGTTGCTCGCACTAATGTTAAAAGATTGTGTGAGAGACATTCTATACCATCTAAAAATAGGAGATTAAGAAAAGCATTGTGTACTGCTGGTGATGTTACTTTTCTTCTCCTTCTGTCTTGCTGAGTAAAGAGATTTCCGCTAAACATCAGGAGAGGAGATTCATTCTGTTCAAGGAGGAACCACAACCTGCAGAGATTAAAGAGGAACAGCAGGAGAGCAGATCCAGTCTGGTCAAGGAGGAACCAGAGCCTTCAGAGATTAAAGAGGAACAGCAGGAGAGCAGATCCAGTCTGGTCAAGGAGGAACCACAATGTGGCGCCCAATTTGGGCATTGGGCGTATGAGTTCATCTTATGTCATGTTGATGGAGCATGTCCCGGTACGGACCTGAATGAGTGGTATTAACATGGAAAGGAATGTTTGAATTAACTGTGACTGGTTCCCCACTGCCATAAACTGCCCCTGATAGATAAGGCTTGCTTGTGTAAACAATGGAGTTCAACCCTCTCCTCCAAAGAAATAGGACCCCTGCATGGAGACCCCATGTCCACATGCTAGTGAGTTACATCCTGGTCCTCAAAACACTTCCTGATAAGCAACCAATGGTGTCAATTGGCTGGAGTCACACACCAAAGGGGATGGCTTACGGAAGTGACTATACTGCTTGCATGAGTGAAATTAACCAGATTCACCCAAGCAAGCACAGCAGAAGCATCGTACCTTGTGCAGCCCGGCTGGGAGCGCAAAGAAACCAATATAACCAGAGACCACATAGACCAAACGGTAAATATATTGGACATGTTTTAATGATTGTATTCTGCTGTAATATCTTTAATTGTGAAACTATTATCTGTGTGATTTACATGAATTCTATGTTTTCTGTCTCCTTCTGTATACAGATTTATTACCTGACTATTGTTCAATGAGTACTAACCTGAATATTATGAACTATGTTATGCATGCTAAATAAATATATGCCAAAATACATATTGAATCAGTTATTTAGAGTTAGATAAGACCATTGAGCAAGAGTAATAAATAGACCCTATGTGATCGCTGGACCCTTCCAATGGGGTTAACTGGCGTGAAAGGCTATGAATAGCGAATAACTTCGTGACCGGTTAAAAAGTTGGACACACAACCTCCACAGATTAAAGAGGAACAGCAGGAGAGCAGATCCAGTCTGGTCAAGGGGGAACCACAAGCTCCACAGATTAAAGAGGAACAAGAGGAGGAGGCATTGAGATTTCTACATAGAGAGACCACAAGGGCTAAAACTCACTTGGGTAATAAATTAAACAAACAAACAAAAAGATTCACATGCAGATCAGACACAACAAACATGCAGAAATCAGCTGTTTCTCCCGAACATATGTTGGTCCGATATACACTGCTCCCTGTTTGCTGCTAGGCTAGGTTGTCGGTCTAATGACAGTCAGACCAATAGTATGTACAAAAGCATCCTTAACACTACTCTCCAACTCTCTCTTTCTCTCCGCTCTCAACTGAACTCAAGGCTTTATGTTCTTTGTCATGGAGACTGATTTATGTCCATAGGTGCTCTTTTTTGTAGGCATCGTGCCCCACAAGAAGCCTGGCTTTGAGTTTATGAAAGCATCTGTAACAGCTTGTACTCATTTTACAGTTTAATCAGTCTTTCTTAGGTGTATAACTTTGTGCATGGTAAATGGAAAAAAATATATAACAGACATTTTAGGAATCTAGTGTTCACTACCATTGTTGTTTTTTCCTGCTCCTAGCAGATGGAGACGTCTCTTCACACTGCTCTGACGTCGAACCGAGATCTGACACCGACCTCACTGAAGACAGTGACGACTGGGAGAAAAACACCAGAGGAAAACCTTTCCACTGTCAACATTGTGACAAAAGGTTCAGTCAGTCAAGTGACCTGAAGAAGCACCAGAGTGTCCATACCAGAGAAAAACCATTTAGTTGTGATCTTTGCAGTGAGAGTTTTGGAAATGTACGTACGCTGCGGAGGCACAGGAGTGTCCATACCAGAGAAAGTGGTATGGACACTGGAGAACAACCCTTCCAGTGTAAAGTGTGTAGAAAGAGTTTCCGTCAGCTAAGTACCCTGAAGAACCATCAACGCATCCATACTGGAGAAAAACCTTTCCATTGTCAACATTGTGACATGAGCTTCAGTCGGTCAGATCAACTGAAGACCCACCAGAGCGTCCATACTGGAGAAAAACCCTTCCAGTGTAAAGTGTGCAGAAAGAGTTTCCATCATTCAGCTAAACTAAAAATTCACCAACGCGTCCACACTGGAGAAAAACCTTTCCATTGTCGACATTGTGACAAGAGCTTCCGTTTGTCAGAACAGCTGAAGAACCACCAGAGTGTCCATACTGGAGAAAAACCTTTCCAGTGTAAAGTGTGCAGAAAGAGTTTCCATCATTCAGCTAAACTAAAAATTCACCAACGCGTCCACACTGGAGAAAAACCTTTCCATTGTCGACATTGTGACAAGAGCTTCAGTCGGTCAGATACACTGAAGACCCACCAGAGTGTCCATACTGGAGAAAAACCTTTCCATTGTCAACATTGTGACATGAGCTTCAGTCGGTCAGAACAGCTGAAGACCCACCAGAGTGTCCATACTGGAGAAAAACCCTTCCAGTGTAAAGTGTGCAGAAAGAGTTTCCATCATTCAACTAAACTAAAAATTCACCAACGCATCCATACTGGAGAAAAACCATTTAGGTGTGAACTTTGCAGTAAGAGTTTCAGGCATCAAAGTAATCTGAAGGATCATAAACGCATCCATACTGGAGAAAAACCATTTCGTTGTCAACATTGTGACAAGAGCTTCAGTCAGTCAAGTACCTTGAAGAAACACCAACACGTCCACAGTGGAGACAAAAGTCTCTGACAGATTAGCCAAAAAGCTATAGGCTCGCTCCCATTAGGTTCAATAGTAACTAAATCATTTACAGAAAATCCTCTGTTATGAATTTGTGCAAATGAATGATGTCCAAAGACAGCTTAAGGTGTCTACTTTGAAGGGATAATTCAGAAGTTGTACGAGATACTGTCCATTAATATAGTGGTGTCAACTGTATTAATTGATTGCCAGAGTTCCATGGTGGGAGTTCTGCCAATATTACGTAGTTCTGGTCATTTTGTGGAGGTCACTGGGGGCACGCAGTAAAAGTAAATAAAACTAACATAATTTGTATTGTTGAATAATTTCTAAAATATTAGGACCTCCTTCATTCATTTTTGACCCCCCTATCACATGGAACTAGTTTTTGGGAGTGGTGAATATGGACACAAAATACATACTGTAGTTCCCTGTGATAGAACTACACTTACAGTTGCGACTACTATAATAATGGCCACTATTTCATACAGCTTAACAATACCTTTACTATACTCTGAACTATACCTTTAAGGGAAAAAATAAAATAAGTTGCTGTGCTTCAGTTATTTTTAATACATTTGACAAAACGGCCTGTATTTTCACATTTCACTGTTTCCAGGGCTCATTCAGAGATAAGTGCATTCAATATAATTTATCGATTACAGTTGGATTTTTCAAGGTGTTGCCATGCCTGCTTTATATAAGCACATTTTCAGTGAAGTTGATTGAAAATAATGGCTTGTTCCCTATCTGTGTTCTGCTCAAATGAAGAGGAGTCCAAGGACCTCCATGTTCATCCATGCATCTGTGGATTTCCATCTGCAAAATGTTTTGTGCCAGCCAGGTTTTTATTTTTCAACTATATAAAAAAGAACTATTTTGGAAAATATCAGATCTACCATCTCACAGTGGCACACTGTGAGCTTGCGAACCTGCCTGTCCATACTCTCTCCAAATTTGCGTCAGAAATTTGAAAAGTGATGTCATCCCGAAACTTTGCAGCGTTGAATGTTGTAATTCTCCGAACTACTCCCCCCCCCTTATTCCACTCTGTTACTTTTCCAAACTCATATTAAAACTCAGATTAAGCGTACAGCAGCCTACTGATCAAGCTTTCTTGAGATTATCTTTTTTCTCGGAAATTATCCATTATGACTGAAGTTCATGTGAAGGAGGCAGCACTGCATTGCACTTTACATACTCCACATTTGGTTATGCCTGATCCAGAGACTCAATATGGCAGTTTATCACATTCAGTAGATCATTTGTGGCCAGATGTAATTTCCTGGGGTTTATTAGTACTGTAGTAGGTAATAAAAAATAATTTGCTTTAAACAAATATGTATGGATCATGTTCAAATGGCCCCTCCCATAGCTAGAATCCCTAAAACTAAAGAAAGCAAGGAATGTAAAACAATTAACACCCACCTAAAACCTGAACCTTGGTTGAAAAAAGAAAAATAACCAAAGTTGTCCTTTAATGTCACAATATCAATATTGAATAGTTTGATCAGGTTGATGATATTTATTAATTTGGTTCATGTCAGAAAAACTGTCTGGCTGCATTGCAGTGTATGGCTGAACTTTTCTCTTTTCTGTTTGATTTGATTTGATTGAACTTTTCATGGTCTTTATATTGTTGAATTGTTTCAAAATGTTCCAGTGTAATAAAAGAAACATAATGAGGAAAAAAATCACAATGTATTGAAAAATCTAATTGAATCATAACATACTTGAGAATCACATCTAAACATTGATATTGTATTGTGAGGTAAGACAATCATCACACCCCTACTTTGGACCTCATACATCTCAGAGTAAATGTACTATGTTACACATTCATATTAGTAAATGTACTATGTTACACATTCATATTAGTAAATGTACTACACATACATCTCAGAGTAAATGTTACTTATATCGTTTGGACTCCATCCGTCCCTTGAGGGGGTTGCCTTACAGGTGTGTAACTCTGGTTCCATTTGTTCATTGTACGGAAGAAATTATTTTATTACGAGAAAAGTTATGTCTTATGTCAACGAGCAAACCAGCTAAACAATCACAGGCAACAACAGGCATTCTGATTGGCTGGCTTGAGATGATTCATAATGATGGACGATGATACGAGCACCTCTCACTTCACACAGGTGTTTTTTTTTTTAGACAGAGAGAGAGTTTGGGAGTTGAAACCTGATGAAGTCAGGAGATTATATTATCATTATTAATAATATTAACACTTTCCTCCATCACAGTGGTTACATGAGTAGTGAATTTGGGCTCTGTAGTTCATTCATTATAGGAACTTTGTGGTTTTCTACCAGTGGTCCCTTTAGGGGATTCCAGGTGGTCCCCAGCGAAATGATGGACCGCTGGTAACCAAATGTATAGATCCTTAACTCTTGAGAGAGTAAAATGAAACCAAATGGACCCGTAAGGGTCCAGTTGGTTTCATCTTAACGATCCCAAGACAAATTATAATTAAACATCTGAATTAATTTTCAAGAATCTGCACGATTAGAAAATGTAAAAAATAATTGTTATTTGACCACCAATGGTGGTCCGTGGCTGGTATGAAACTGGTATGAAAAAGGTTGAAAACCACTGTTGTAGAAGGAAGAATAGGTTTATTGATCACAGTTCTCCTCCAGTCCACCAGGGGGCAACAACACTGCCTGGATGGATTCTTCATTGCGCATGCGTGAACCACGTTAACCCGGAAGAGTTGGTGTGTGTAGTTTTTGTGTGTGTTTTCGTCTCGACTGTGTGTCTAGCTGTGTCTGCAGGAACAAAGAGAGCGAGCAGTGATCAGCGAAGGTAAAATGTGTCCTCCAGAGTGTGTTCTAGTGGGTATAAAGGAACACATGGTGTCAGTGGGAGAGCAGATCATAATGAGTGTTTTGAGTGGAGGAGGAGATGATGCTTGTTGTCGTCTGAAGATACACGTCAGGTAAGTTCTGCTCTGTCTCCTCTGTGATGATTTCACTGCCCTGAAACTTCTTCATCCAGTTCTATGCAGATCGCTAGCTCTGGTCCAGAGCTCCACTGCTTCTATGAGTCTGCACTCAGAACAGTGGAGCTCTGGACCAGAGCTATGACTTGTTTCTGCACAGAATCAATAACGTGATCACGATGATAAAGTTGACCAAGTTGTCGGTGTAATATCATGGCACACTTTACTTCACAAATCACCTCATGTCGAATCTGTAAACTACATTACAATGACAGAAAATGTAGACTATAAATTTTAGACTACATTTCTCTATTTTCATTGAAAGATGAACAGAACATTTTTTGCCAACTAATTTACCAACTGGTTATGGTAAGTGTGTCATTTGTTTTTTTTTTTTTTTTTTTAGACATGTGATGTTTATGATGATGATTATTAATATTGCAATTATTATTAACATTATAGCATACCATAATTACTGAGCATGCACTCCACCCATCCATCCATCCATGTTCTCTGTTCATCTTTCAATGAGTATAGAGAAATGTCTAAAGTTTGATTGATTCCTGTCATTGCAATGTAGTTTACATTCGACATGAAGTGATTTGTGAAGTAAAGCGTGCAATGATATTACCAACAAACTTTATCAACATGTCTGGCTGGTTATGTAATGATTTTATTCATATATTCTACAACCGAGTGAGCTTGCAGGTCAGCTATTTCCACTGAACAACAACTATTATATATTGTCATTGTAATAAGCGTTCTTGAATAATACCATGATGTGTTATCTTTGCCCTGAAACATGACTGTCATGCATGTGAAGCATGGCTACTGTTATCATAGTCAAACAGGCCATTCAATGCATTACTTTAGCAGGCCTAGCCTATACTTTGTCAGAGAGTGCAGCTGTCCATTAAAAAAAAAACAATTCAAAATTTGATTCAAATCAAATGGATCAGAGGAGAAGATAGATATTTATCTACGATAGATATAGATATGGATAGATAAACTAGTACAGGGGTGGCCAGCCCGTGGCTCGCGAGCCACATGTGGCTCTTCAGCTGGTTACATGCGGCTCTTAAGGGGCTTCCACATGGAACCGTCAAAAACGCTCCACCTGGCGCACTCATGCATTCCCTATACCAGTGGTTTTCAACCTTTTTATACCAGGGCCCACCATTTATTCAGAATTTGAGCCATGGAGGACCACCATTTGATGACATTTTAGCTCCACAGACCTCAAAGCTAAAGATTTTGTTTACTTTTGTCAACAATTCCAGGCTGGATTTCAAAGAAAACAAAACAGTCAAACATACAGATCAAAATTACCATTAATCTTCTACATTCTCTAGTTGTGTAGACTTCTGTCTAACCAACTTTACATCATTTAGCCTGGGGACCACCTGGAATCCTCCACTGGTGGTCCCCGAACCACCTGTTGAAAACCCCTGCCCTATACAGTGGTGCCAAGCCACTCGACCAAGGACTGATTCCTAGTCCACCGTGGAGGTGTAGGTGTATGTTTTTTGACTTGTCAAATACTTTTTTGGATTGTAAACCCTGTTTCTAAATATATGTCTATATGTTTTAATACTGTGTCTTTGCATTGCGCACCTGCACACAAACACACATGTCTTATGGCAGGAGAGGGGAAATCTATTTGCGACCGTGACGGCCGTCGCAGCGGTTTTATAACAGTTGTGACCGTTTGATGTGGCTCTTTGCAGTAACACAGTGAAAAACGTGGCTCTTAGTCTGTGACCGGTTGGCCACCCCTGAACTAGTATGATGATAACATGGTTAGCATTGTTGTCTATTCCAAACCACATGCACCTGCCTAGTAGGGAGAGCTAGATCCGGGCCTGCTATCTCTGCATTGCAAAGGAAGAGAGAGCTTGATCCGCTGATGTTACACACATCTTTACAATCATAGTATGTCCATAGCACATCATACATCACACATTATATATACATTTGTTGTGGCTGGGTTTTCAGAATCAGGCTTAGTTGTCATATTCACACAGGTTTAAAAACAACAACACACAATATTAATTCCATAGGCCCAAGATTTAGGTCATAACAAGTACATGGCATTCCAAAAACAACCTTGATTACAGCCAGACAAGTTACAACCGGGGGGGCATGTGGGGCATGTGTAGTTATCAGTCCACACTCCAAGGCCTTTCAGATTGTTGTTTTGTACTCTACGGTGGAAAGCGAGAGTCCGTTAGTCCCACGTGGTGGAATGTGATTCATTCGTTCAGAGGGCAGGACCGTCTAATCCTCCGGGCACAAGGCTGTGTGAGAGTGTCAGTGTTTATGATACTGTGAGATAGAGTGCGTAACTCCGAGTTGTTCCAGGCACGGCCACTCGCGTTGTCCCTCGCTGGTTGCAATCTCAAGTCCAGAGGGGGTTTTGTAGAAGGGGGGTTGAATCACAATTTACAGTAGAATCAAAAATTTAGACCGAGGGCAAAGCCAATCGCTCGTCCCCCTCTGAAGTCTTGTCAACTTATCTGGGTTGGTTGGCGAGACGGGCTGCAATGGCATCCAGCTTCCTTCCATTCTCGACTCCAATTCTCTGCATCTCAGCTACAACTCGACCCAGTTCAACTTCCCTCTTCCTTACATGTTGGCGTTTCCAATATTTACTACACTGCTATACAGTTGGTATGTCTAATAGGGATGTTAATCGACACATATTTGGAATGTCGACGTGTCACGGCCCAATGTCGACAATCAATCGATTTTTTAAAAATTATTTTAATGCCTAATGTCTAATCTTTGTTATAGTTTATGTTGCACAGACCTTTGCCTACTTACAGTATAGGCCTACTACCTGTATTTAAACCACTGCCCCCTTTAGTCCAGTTCCTTATGTAATTTTGTAGGATGAAGACGGAGATTTGTAAAACTATATATTTTTGGAAACCTTACAGCATACTGAATCAGAAAATGTTTGATTCCATTTTTTTCAAGGTCATCATAGCAGCCATCTTGGATCTTTAAAAATGGCTACTTTTAAAAACGAATTTCTCAATATTTTGCCTCCCAGATGACCTAAAATCATGATTGCAGTGGTTAAATCTACATTTTTGGGGGCAAGGAATACAATGGAAATGGTTTGCATTGTAAACGAGGGATGTATGGTTAGGGATGTTGCATTTATACATGACTAAATGGTATTATTCTGGTAATCTGGACACACAATGCAATATCTCATAAACATTTCTAAAATCTCTCAAAAGACAAAATCCTAAAGGTATAGTAAGGGATTTTGGTGATTTGGAAACCCTCTGGTCTCCCCATTAGAAAGATGCGTACATGCACACACTCTACAGTGAAGAGGAGTGCAACAGGCCAACATATACACCAAGGCTGGTCCCCACTCAATCCTGATGGAAGAGGAGAGGAAGGCCCCTCTCATCCTGATTGGACGAAAGGCTTTTATCCCAAAGCCAAAATTGAAACTAGGGTTTTATGACCCCAGGGGCTCACTGTGGGACCATATAAGGAACTCCTTATATGGTCTCCACACTCTATAGTAGAGAGGATCAGCAAAAAAAGAAAAAAGAAAAAAGAAAAAGAAAAAACTAACAATATTTACATCACTTACTGTACATTTAATCAAGAACTGCACAGCTTTGACCCAGACCCAGAGAATGGGAAAATGGAAGAACAGAGAAAGAATGTCTACACTGCTGCTGCTCGGTTTTGTCAAAAGGAAGCAGAGAGATTGACGAGAATGATCCTGAGATCCACATCCTAATCAAGACTCCCACCAACATCTTGAATATTGCGCTTTCAGCCAGAAGAAGCAGCAACACCAACAAGACACGCAAAAGCTGCTGTGGAGGACATGGCAGATGGAAAACAACCTGTGGGTAAAGATTGCATAAGATCTTCAGATGGCTGCTGACATGAAGGACTTTGAGTCTTTCCATTCAGGCCTGCATGATGCACCTAAAACCACTGGCTCAACTCCAGTCTGCTCCTCTAACAAGTCTGTCCTTGGCATCGTGGCATCGTACTGTAGCTTGCTGGGCAGAGTGAGATCTTGAACAGAGTCCTCAATTTCCAATTGCCACAATACCTGAGCTGCCATTCAAAGCTGAACTGGCTGACCCCCTCACCAGTGCAGACAGTGAAAGCACTCCAACAGACCACTTCTGGAAAGGCACAAGGACGTTATGGGTTGCTCGCAAACATCTATAAGAATGGCGGCGCCTGTACCAGGAGGAGAAGAAGGGTCCCTCAAGGATCCCAACAAGGATGCATATATAGTACATGCTTACAAGAAGAAAGAGGAGAGGGGAGTGGGCATCCTGCGATAACCATCATGGTATAGCCTACCTGAACATCACAGGAAAGATTTTTTTTAGCAAAAATCAACATAATCATCAGCCATGTAGCTGAGAATGTTATCCCTGGATCCCTTTGGGGTTTATTGGGATAAATGTGGTTTTCACACAGGCAGAGGACAAGTGCAGAGAGCAGAACAAGGGTCTCTATACAGTATATGGAGTTTGTCTACCTCATTAAGAGGGCCTATGATAAACTCAGGGCAAGTTTGGCTGTCAAGGGAGATTGAACTTTCTCATGGTGTACTTTCATGATGGAAAGTTAGAGTCCAAGAGAATGGTGATGCATCCAAGGCACTACCAGACAGGAATGGAGTGAAGCTACTGCTGCATCTTGTATCTAATCCCTGGCATGTGAACATGTTGGCAACCTTCAATACAGATACATGATATTGCCTTGTTCATTAACATAGGATGTATGTCTGGCTCTGTAGATGAACAGGTGACTGCATTCTCATCACCGAGAGACCATCCATCCAGCAAAAGAGTAGCCTGGTCTAGCCCTCAATGATTTTGGCCTTGGGGGGGCGGGGTGCCGTGGCATCCACACGGCAGATGAGCTGCGCTCTGATTTGATCTCACTAACGTGTCGTCATCCCCGGCCCCTCCCACGCCCGTCCACTGCTGTTCTACGTCACATCATTTAGAGCGACGCCCACCCCGGAAGGTTCACTCCCACTTGAAGGCCACTTTCCAACGTGCGTTAGTCCAGGCTTTCCGTTTTCGCACAAGGCGAACGAAAATGAAAGCCTGGGTGTCGAGGCTTGCAAAAGAGTGAATTCATCATTGACCAACCTGTTAGGTTTTGTGGAAATACCCCTCAGTTATCGGCTAATGAGGGCAAGTATTATGGCAGACAAGTCAACAATTATTGTACAAATAATAATAAACGACTATTCCGGGTAGCCACCATATTGTAAATATACACAATAAGGGTCAAGAAACAACCAATAATTAAAAAAAGGTATTTCGTTGAGACTCTCATGCTCAGTCTATGGAATAGACACAAAGTTTGCGTTTTTAGATCATCTGGTTCAGAAGTTTCAAGCCAATCCTATTTTATGGCTAATATTGGCTATTGGATTTCATGGAAACTTGCAATACAAAAATGTTATTATTCATATTATAATCAACCCTTTGATGCTTTGTGGAAATATCAAACCGGTCACAATATCACCCGGCCACTGTCTCCAATTGCAGTGAACTTGGGAGCAGCAACGTTTCGGCCTATGCGGACGGTTAGGTTAGGTCTTTTTCCTGGTAGTGTGTTGTGGAAATATGCCTTAGTTTGAATTTTGTCCTATTCACCCCCATTATATCCAATGGGCCCTGAACTGAAGCAACCATATTGGATTTTCCAGCAAAAAAAAAAAAAAAATAACCGGGTTGTAACCCTACTGGGTCATACAGTAGATATTATTTCTGGTGGAAAACCGATCTTATGGCAAATGCAGCACTCCTCCCTTGGGCCCCCTGGGTATCCAGGCTTCCTATCCATTTGAAGCATTAAAGGAGGTGTGCCACAATTGAAGGCTTGATCTCTGGCCATATCAAGATTTTTACAAAATCTTAGTGAGAATTATTAACAGTGTCTTTATAAAAGTTTTTTTTTAAACGCTCATGTAATTTTAGCATTGATATATCACTCAAAAAGGGTATAAAGCTAAAGTTCATCTCAATACAAGCGTTTTTTAAGTTATTTTTGGACATTTAAAGTTTAAAAACATTTAAGAGATTTTCAAACCCTTTAAAATTAGTATAATTACTATAAATGTAAAGGTTATACTTGCCACAATCAGTAAAGTTTTATCACCTTTACGAAAAAGGTCATTTCTGGTGGCCATTTTTGATTTTCCACCCAAATTAGCCTTTAGTAAATCTAATTTCTGAGCACCCCTTCTGAGATGGTGAGAGAAACCACCCTGAAGAGTATGTGTGCCAAATTTGGTGCTTTTTCCCACTCATTAACGATTATAACTATGTTATGATGATAGTTCTCCCTACTATACCTAATGAGCCATGCAAGGTGCACCACATTGGGCAATTACCCAACCCCTCCCACTTTTAAGTGGAATGATCTACCCCAACTGTGAGTTCAACAAATGGAGTCTGAATCAGCGGAATTCTACAATAAGCCCAACATTAACATAACTGATGAAGAAACTTTTCACACATACCTGGATTCATCTGAGATGTTTTCACAGCTTTTCATAGTTTGAATAACCACTAACCTAAGAGTTGAGATATGACTAAAACCATTAATCAAGATATTTTAGGGGCCTTTAGGCCTATATTACCTTGAAATGATGAATGTAATTTCCCATTTTTTATTTTTCCATATTTTGTGTCGTTTTATGACACAAAATATGATTAAAATGGAAAATACACACTCATGCATGTTTCATTTACAATGTATTTGACTCCATTGGATTCCTTGCCCCCAAAAATGTAGATTTAACCACTGCAATCCTGATTTTAGGCCATCTAGGAGGCCAGATATTGAGAAATTCGTTTTTGAGAGTAGCCATTTTTAAAGATCCAAGATGGCTGCCATAACAATCTCGAAAAAAATGGAATCAAACATTTTCTGATTCCTTAGGCTATAAGGTTTCCAAAAATATATAGTTTTAAAAATCTCCGTCTTCATCCTACAAACTCATTTGGATGAACATAGTGCCCTGGACTACATCATATTACATTTCTCCCCATTACTGCTGCATTACCTACCTCTTTGTTCATGTTCATGCTCAATACTCTTTTGTAGTCATTTCATGTTACTCACTACCATTTACAGTTCCAAAAATTAAGTTGTTCATGATGAAAGATGCAACGTGTTGCAACCTGTCAAATTACTTTACTTTACTATTCTCAATATTTTCCAAAATTGGAGTGAGTGCCAGTCACCAGTGTGTGAGAGCTGCACAATGGCCCTAACTCTAGTGTCTAGCCTAGTGTACTGCAATTCTGAAATCCTTAAATGAAGTCTTTTTTAATAATGCATTCAATCAGGGCGTCCGTGTTGGAGCACCTCAGTGCGGCCGCGGAGTGGATGTGCAGCCTCTTCCAGAGAGAGATGGAGACACTGAATACGTTGCTGGCAGCGAGACAGAACCAACTGCTGGACATGATGACTCTGCAGCCGTACGTCAAGCTGCACAGAATAGGTTGGTTGACGTTCTGTTGCATGCTTTGTTTTGTCCAGTTGTTGCTCGCACCAATGTTGTCAGATTGTGGGAGAGACATTCTATACCATCTAAAAATAGGAGTTTAAGAAAAGCATTGTGTACTGCTGGTGATGGGACTTTTCTTCTCCTTCTGTCTTGCTGCGTAAAGAGATATCCAGTAAACATCAGGAGAGGACATTCAGTCTGGTCAAGGAGGAACCACAACCTCCAGAGATTAAAGAGGAACATCAGGAGAGCAGATCAAGTCTGCTCAAGGAGGAACCACAACCTCAACAGATTAAAGGTAGGGGAAGTGTTATGTATTTGAATAACGAGGCAGGGCACACGTTTAACGTCTTTATATAATAACTGGGAGTAGCAGCAAAAACACACATGCACTAGAGGGGATCATCACAACATTATAGTATACTGGCACTTGTGAGCATGCGCAGTAGAACCACGCTCAAGCTATGGCAAGTCAGTTAGGACAAACAGTACTGGATCAACCCAGGTACCAATACACCACATCACCTCCCCCTTAGCTTGAAGTAAGGTCCGTATAGTGCAAAATCAATATAAACATTTCAATACTGTAATAATGTAATATTCAACTATTCAATGCAGTTATATTGAACTCTTCAATGCTGCAGCAAATATAAACTCAAAATGACATTTCCTGTGCCAAATATTGCATTTAAACTCAAAATAAACTCAACCCTCTTTAATTAACTAAAGAACAACTCCCTTGAAAAGGATTTAGTCCCTGTAGCGCTGCGGTCGCCTGACAGTACGCGCAGAGCGTCTCAAAGTCACTGTCTCTATGTCAGGCGGCGCAGGCGGTTCCAGCTCGAAAACTGGTGGTTCGGGCACAGTAGATTCCGGTCCACAGAAGTCACTTGCCCGCTCAGCTGACTGAGTTTCACCGTCAGGTCCTGGATCTGAAGTACCTTCAGGTCCCGGATCTGAAGTGTCAGGAAGGTAGCGAGGTCTCAGCTGATCTCCGTGACGCCTTTACACTTGGTCTGTTGTCTCGCTGTGCACTTGGTATGACACTGGACCAGTCTGTCGTGTCACTACTCCTGGGATCCATTTGGGTTTTTCTCCTGCAGTGTTGCGCAGATACACAGAGTCATTCACGTCGAACTGTCTCTCGGCAGCCTGACTGTCATGTTTCTCCTTCTGCTGGTACTGCCTCCTCCTCACTCTCTCGGTGATGCTCGGTTTTAGGAAATCCAGCCGCGTTCGCACATGTCTTTTCAGGAACAAGTCTGCTGGTGACTCTCCAGTTGTGCTGTGGGGAGTAGTGCGATAGCGCAGCAGGACGTGTGAGATCTTGTCCTCAACACTCAGGTTTTCTCCTGCGAGCTTCTTCATGCCTGCTTTGAAAATGGCAACATATTTTCAGTCCATTTGTAGCTGGATGCTTCGGAGCACTAGTCGTGTGCAGAATTCCATTCCTTTTCATGAACTGCTGAAACTCATCTGACATGAACGTCGTAGCGTTGTCACTGACAATTTGTTCTGGCACGCCGAAGGACGCGAACAGTCTTTTCAGTCGCGTAATGGTTGCAGTGGATGTGATTTGCGCCATTTTGTAGACCTCGAGCCACTTGGAGTGTGCATCAACCACGATCATGAACATGTGACCCAGGAACGGGCCTGCAAAGTCAATGTGTAGTCTTTTCCATACCTCCCCAGGGAATTCCCAGGGATGCAGCGGGATTTGGCGCGGCATGGCCAGGATCGGGCATGAGCATAATCTCAGAAGACGTCTATGAACAGTCATTCTCACATGTGCCACTAGAGGGCAGTCACGTAAAGCTAAAGGGCTACTCTGGGGAGCCAATTCCTGTCAAAGGCCAGTTCGAGGCAAAAGTGACTTATGAAAATCAAACTGCTAGCCTGCCACTGATCATTGTGGGGGTTGAGGGTCCTTCACCAACAAGTCCTCCTGGACGACGAGTCGAAGAAGTATACAACAGTCAACACTCACAAGGGCCTGTTCGTGTACAATAGACTTTGTTTTGGTGTCACCCCCGCTGTTAGTATTTTTCAACACATTATGGAGAACCTGTTGAAAGATCTAAATGTAATAATTTACCTCGATGATTTGTTGGTTACGGGAAGAGATGAAGCCGAACATCTCGCAAACCTGGACCGAGTCCTCCAGCGACTGCAAGAGAACGGTCTGCGAGTGAAAAAGTCAAAGTGTGACTTCGGCAAGACACAGATCGAGTATCTGGGGCACGTGCTTGACGGGAAAGGAGTCTACCCATCCAAGAGCAAGGTCAGAGCCATACATGATGCCCCAGCGCCCACAAACGTCAAAGAGCTCAGAGCTTTCCTGGGGCTGGTCAACTACTATGGTCGCTTTGTGCCACAGCAAAGTACTGTTTTGGCCCCACTATACAGACTACTGAAAGACCAAACCAAATGGAGATGGGGCAAGGAGGAGCAGAGCGCTTTCGACAAATGCAAAGAACTTTTGACCAGTGACAAAGTACTAGTTCACTATGACCCGCGCCTGCCCCTTTCACTCGCATGTGATGCTTCTGCTTATGGGATTGGAGCAGTGATCCAGCACACAACGCCAGATAGACATGAACATCCAATAGCCTACGCTTCTCGAACGCTCACCCCAGCTGAGAAAAATTACTCACAGATAGAAAAAGAATCATTGGGCCTGGTGTATGGAGTGAGGATGTTCCATCAATATCTGTGGGGGCGCAAGTTTGACCTAATAACCGACCACAAACCTCTGCTTGCGCTGTTTGGAGAGCATAAAGGACTTCCCACGATGGCAGCAGCGCGCATACAGAGGTGGGCAATCATACTGTCTGCATATGACTACCACATAACCTACCGTCAGTCAGAAGAGCACGGCAATGCAGATGGGTTGTCGCGTGTCCCGCTGCCTGAGACCACAGACACAGGTACAGAGACAACCACAGCTTGCATAAACGCACTGATATACCAGCACCTGGAGGAGGCACCATTGAGTGCAAAACAAATCTCCAAGCCTACACGCAAGGACACCGAGCTCTCACGACTGTACCGGTACGTCATGGAAGGATGGCCGAAAGAGGTTCCAGAGGAGCTAAAGGTCTACCACAAAAAGAGAGATGAACTTTCTGTTGAACAAGGGTGTGTTCTATGGGGAACAAGAGTGATAGTACCTACAAAAATGAGAGAAGCAGTGCTACAAGAAATCCACGATGGACACCCTGGCATCGAAAAGATGAAGACAATTGCACGACAGTATGTCTGGTGGCCAAATGTAGACATGGATGCTGAGAGACTCTGCAAGCAGTGTGAGACGTGCCAGCTGGAACAGCGCATGCCCGCCAAGTCCCGCTGCATCCCTGGGAATTCCCTGGGGAGGTCTGGAAAAGACTACACATTGACTTTGCAGGCCCGTTCTTGTGTCTGTTTCCACGAGGACTTTCTTTCCATTTACATCAAAAGTGGCCTTGTATGGCTGTCGGCCTGCACCACTTGTGCTAAACACAGTCAATATGTCAGCATCATCATCATCATCATTTTTGTCAGTTTGCATACAGCCTGTCATTCTCCCCTCTTTTCTTTCAGTGCCTCTCTTCCCCTTTTTATCGTGCTTATTCTCACGTGCAGGTGCTGAGCCCCCAGATCTACAAGCCTTCTGGATATGCCCTATTTTGTCACATTTGTGACACTTTGCAGTTTTATAGTAGCAGTCATTTGCAGTGTGATTCTTGCCTTTGCATCTGTAGTATGCCTCCTGCTTTGAAGGCGAGCGTCGTCTTTGCTTCTCTTTTACCTTGTGAACAGACGTGGCAACATCCTCACCCTTCCTCAACTGGTGTGCGTCACGGTGGGCAGTTTCCATGTTGACAGCTAGTTCCACGGCCCTCGCAAAAGTCAGTCTATCCTCCGAGAGCAACTTGCGTTGACATGCCTCAGAACTGACCCCGCTCACAAAGCCATCTCGTAGAGCCTCGTCCAGTCTGTCTCCAAAATCACATTTTGCAGCAAGTTGACGCAGCTCAGCAGCATATTCAGTCACTGTCTGGTTGCTTTTCTGAAGACACTTACGGTACCTGAAGCGTTTGGCAATAACCAATGACTTTGGCTCACAATAGTCCTTCAGAGTGTCCACAATCTGAACAAATGTCTTGTCTTTGGGCATGTCAGGTTGAACCAAATTGCGCAGTAGTCCATACGTCACCGCACCCACCGAACTCAGCAACACAGGGACCTTTTTCTCATCGTCGACATCATGGGCTTCAAACAGTAACTCCATGCGTTCAACATAGGCTGACCACGATTCAACTTCAGGCTTGAACTCGTCCGGTCGTTAATAAAAGTATGCCATCTTCCCCTTCCAATTTTACTCGTCGCCAATGATGTTATGTATTTCAATAACGAGGCAGGGCACACGTTTAACGTCTTTATATAATAACTGGGAGTAGCAGCGAAAACACACACGCACTAGAGGGGATCATCACAACATTATAGTATACTGGCACTTGTAAGCATGCGCAGTAGAACCACGCTCAAGCTATGGCAAGTCAGTTAGGACAAACAGTACTGGATCAACCCAGGTACCAATACACCACAGGAAGTGATTTCACTTTTGTCAGGTATCACCCCAATTTTTTTTTCTGTTAAAATGCTCTATTATAAGGTGTGGAAACCATATATGGAGTTTCCCCCTCCCCCACGTTAGCAGAGGAGCTAATAAAAGTTCCCCAGGTGGTGGCGAATTCTCCTCCAATCAGTATCGAGCAGCAGGTTCACATAGTGTAGCTACTGTTGGGTGCCCCTAGTGCACCAGGCTGGTACTACACCATGAATTTCAAATCACTTACCCTACCTTTAAAGAGGAACAAGAGGAGGAGGCATTGAGATTTCTACATAGAGAGACCACAAGGGCTAAAACTCACTCGGGTAATACCGTAAAATACCAAATAACAGCCCTTACTCAAACAACCGCCCACTACCAAATAACGGCCCATGTACCCACACCATTTTGCTTAATAACTGCCTCCTCCAAATAACCGCCCACGTCCAAATAAGCGCCCATAAGCTGTTATTTGCAAACATATTAAATACTATTTGTATGTCGTTTGCAGACCTCCTCATTTGCCTGATGCGCACCATGCCGTCAGCATATCGCATGTCACAATTGCGACAGCAGTTCTCCACCTCTCCAAAATACATGTTTAATTCTGTCATACACAGCCACAATACAACGATTTTTTAAAACTCAGACTGCGTATTCTGTCAAACATTTAGGTCTACTGTCATTTTGTGCATCGATCTACGTTTGCGCACACGCACTCACCATACTGAATCCAAGCGTCAGCGCAGCGCATTGACTCCGATGCAATGAGATGAGATGAAAGTTGAGATTTCAAATGTCCCATCCTCACTCAGTTTTCAAGCGATTGCTGTAATTCCTACTCGTCAAGACAGTGTATATTTTATATATTTTATATTTCCATTGGGTATAGCTATAGGTCACGTTTTATATGACTTCATCAAACAATATGAAGAGAGAATCGTCCTGTACGCAGTTTAGAGCGAGCACACGTATACGGCCCTACTCTTGTCTTAATTATTAGGTGCTTTCCCAGCTGTTCATTTGATTGATTTGATTGAAAAACTGGTCACCATGTATTCTGTAAGGCCAAACCTCATTTGAAAGAATATACTGAGGCTATACATTACAATATTCTAAAATGTGAAAAGTTACACATGCAGCTGTGCAGTGTGCAACCAATTAAGTAATTACAGTCAATCATGCCAGTCTGAATCTGGGTCAGATCTATTAAGCAATGCTGCCTATAAGGTCTTCTATTCTAAATATTAAATCAAAAAGTCAATAACTTTGCCTGCTATACATAATGTTTATTATACCTTTTAATTTTGCACTAAAAACATGTTCAAGAGAAACTGTAATGAAATAATGGCCCTGTGCAGGACGGTGCAAAAATAAATAACAGCCTACTGCAAATAACAGCCCAGTACCTTATAAGCGCCCGGGGTCCGAATGGATTTTGCATAATAACAGCCCGGGCTACTATTTGGTATTTTACGGTAAATTAAACAAACAAACAAAAAGATTCACATGCAGATCAGACACAACAAACATGCAGAAATCAGCTCTTTCTCCCGAACATGTGTTGGTCCGATATACACTGCTCCCTGTTTGCTGCTAGGTTAGGTTGTCTGTCTAATGACAGTCAGACCAATAGTATGTACAAAAGCATCCTTAACACTACTCTCCAACTCTCTCTTTCTCTCCGCTCTCAACTGAACTCAAGGCTTTATGTTCTTTGTCATGGAGACTGCTTTATGTCCATAGGTGCTCTTTTTTTTTGTAGGCATCGTGCCCCACAAGAAGCCTGGCTTTGAGTTTATGAAAGCATCTGTAACAGCTTGTACTCATTTTACAGTTTAATCAGTCTCTCTTAGAAGGTGTATAACTTTGTGCATGGTAAATGGAAAAAAATATATAACAGACATTTTAGGGATCTAGTGTTCACTAGCATTGTTGTTTTTTCCTGCTCCTAGCTGATGGAGACGTCTCTTCACACTGCTCTGACGTCGAACCGAGATCTGACACCGACTTCACTGAAGACAGTGACGACTGGGAGAAAAACACCAGAGGAAAACCTTTCCACTGTCAACTTTGTGACAAAAGTTTCGGTTGGTCACGGTCCCTGAAAGCACACCAGAGGGTCCATACTGGAGAAAAACCCTTTAGTTGTCAACATTGTGACAAAAGTTTCAGTCAGTCAGGTGACCTGAAGAAGCACCAGAGTGTCCATACCAGAGAAAAAACATTTAGTTGTGAACTTTGCAGTGAGAGTTTCAGAAATGTACGTACCCTGCGGAGGCACAGGAGTCTCCATACCAGAGAAACTGGTATGGACACTGGAGAACAACCCTTCCAGTGTAAATTGTGCAGAAAGAGTTTCCGTCAGCTAAGTACCCTGAAGAACCATCAACGCATCCATACTGGAGAAAAACCATTTAGTTGTCAACATTGTGACAAAAGTTTTAGTCAGTCAAGTAACCTGAAGAATCACCAGAGTGTCCATACCAGAGAAAGACCCTTTACTTGTAAACGTTGCAGTAAGAGTTTCAGTCGTTCGGATACCCTGAGGATGCACCAACGCGTCCACACTGGAGAAAAACCTTTCCATTGTCAACATTGTGACATGAGCTTCAGTCGGTCAAATCAACTGAAGACCCACCAGAGTGTCCATACTGGAGAAAACCCCTTCCAGTGTAAAGTGTGCGGAGAGAGTTTCCGTCATTCAGCTAAACTAAAAATTCACCAACGCGTCCACACTGGAGAAAACCCTTTCCAGTGTAAAGTGTGCAGAAAGAGCTTCCGTGACGCAGGTAACCTGAAGATTCACCAACGTGTCCACACTGGAGAAAAACCATTTTGTTGTGAACTTTGCAGTAAGAGTTTCAGTCGTTCGGATACCCTGAGGATGCACCAACGCGTCCACACCGGAGAAAAACCTTTCCATTGTCAACATTGTGACATGAGCTTCAGTCGGTCAGATCAACTGAAGACCCACCAGAGTGTCCACACTGGAGAAAAACCATTTAGTTGTGAACTTTGCAGTAAGAGTTTCAGTTGTCAAAGTAATCTGAAGGTTCATCAACGCATCCATACTGGAGAAAAAACATTTCGTTGTCAACATTGTGACAAGAGCTTCCGTTGGTCAAGTAACTTGAAGAAACACCAACACATCCACAGTAGAGACAAAAGTTTAACTCTGACAGATTAGCCGAAAAGCTATAGGCTCGCTCCCATTAGGTTCAATATATAGTAACTAAATCATTTACAGAAATTCCTCTGTTATGAATTTGTGCAAATGAATGATGTCCAAAGACAGCTTAAAGTGTCTACTTTGAAGGGATAATTCAGAAGTTGTACGAGATACTGTCCATTAATATAGTGGTGTCAACTGTATTAATTGATTGCCAGAGTTCCATGGTGGGAGTTCTGCCCTGGTTTTGGTCAATATTACGTAGTTCTGGTCATTTTGTGGAGGTCACTGGGGGCACGCAGTAAAAGTAAATAAATCCACACAACTAACATAATTTGTATTGTTGAATAATTTCTAAAATATTAGGACCTCCTTCCTTCATTTTTGACCCCCCTATCACATGGAACTAGTTTACAGTTGCGACTACTATAATAATGGCCACTATTTCATACAGCTTAACTATACCTTTACTATACTCTGAACTATACCTTTAAGGGAAAAAATAAAATAAGTTGATGTGCTTCAGTTATTCTTAATACATTTGACAAAACAGCCTGTATTTTCACATTTCACTGTTTCCAGGGTTCATTCAGAGATAAGTGCATTCAATATAATTTATCGATTACAGTTGGATTCTTCCAGGTGTTGCCATGCCTGCTTTATATAAGCACATTTTCAGTGAAGTTGATTGAAAATAATGGCTTGTTCCCTACCTGTGTTCTGCTCAAATGAAGAGGAGTCCAAGGACCTCCATGTTCATCCATGCATTTGTGGATTTGCAAAATGTTTTGTGCCAGCCAGGTTTTATTTTTCAACTGTATAAAAAAATAACTATTTTGGAAAATATCAGATCTACCAGCTCACAGTGGCTCACTGTGAGCTTGCGAATCTGCCTGTCCATACTTCGGAACTTTTCGGAACTTTGCGTCGGAAAGTTGAAAAGTGATGTCATCCCGAAATTTTGTTCTGGAAGCTGACTTGTGTTGTGACTCTCTCCGCTACATTGCAGTGTATGGCTGAACTTTTCTCTTTTCTGTTTGATTTGCTTTGATTGAACTTTCCATGGTCTTTATATTGTCGAGAATTGTTTCCAAATGTTCCTGTGTAATAAAAGAAACATAATGAGGGAAATCACAATGTATTGGAAAATCTAATTGAATCATAACATACTTAAGAATCACATCTAAACATTGTATTGTATTGTGAGGTAAGACAATCATCACACCCCTACTTTGGACCTCATAAATCTCAGAATAAATGTACTATGTTACACATTCATATTAGTAAATCTCAGAGTAAATGTTACTTATATTGTTTGGACTCCATCCGTTCCTTGAGGGGGTTGCCTTACAGGTGTGTTACTCTGGTTCCATTTGTTCATTGTACGGAAGAAATTATTTTATTACGAGAAAAGTTATGTCTTATGTCAACGAGCAAACCAGCTAAACAATCACAGGCAACAACAGGCATTCTGATTGGCTGGCTTGAGATGATTCATAATGATGGACGATGATATACGGTAATTAAACATAACACATCTTGAGAGAGTAAAATGAAACCAAATGGACCCGTAAGGGTCCAGTTGGTTTCATCTTAACGCTCCCAAGACAAATTATAATTAAACATCTGAATTAATTTTCAAGAATCTGCATTAGAAAATGTTAAAATAATTGTTATTTTGACCAAGATTTTGTCAGTTATCTCTCCTAAATTGGGGGCAAAAACTTGAAAATCGTTGGTTTTGGGTCCAACAGACTAAACAAAACAGCAAATGGTGGTCCGTGGCTAACTGGTATGAAAAAGGTTGAAAACCACTGTTGTAGAAGGAAGAATAGGTTTATTGATCACAGTTCTCCTCCAGTCCACCAGGGGGCAACAACACTGCCTGGATGGATTCCTCATTGCGCATGCGTGAACCACGTTAACCCGGAAGAGTTGGTGAGTGTAGTTTTTGTGAGCTGCGTCTAGCCATCAAGGATTTTACTTCCTGTGTACTTCCGCATTGGGCGTAACCGGGCGTGTCTAAGCGCTAAAGACTTCAGAATAAGATCAAGACGTCGTAATTAATCTGTGCCTGTAAATAAACTCTGAAAACATAGTGTTTATGATACGAGAGTTGAAACGGTATATATTAGAGTACTTATTTGTCCTTAAAAAAAAAAAAAAAAGAAAGAAAATTGTCCCCGATTATTGTTTTTAACACTGCAAGCAAGGCTCTATATTTCACCTATATTTCCACACTCACACACTGGTCTGGCCTACAATAGCCAATCTACAAGCTGTAGATAAGCTGTTTTGCTATATTTGAATTGCAATCCATAAATTGAAAAGTGTGTGTGTGTGTGTGTGTGTGTGTGTGTGTGTGTGTGTGTGTGGGTGTGGGTGTGGGTGTGGGTGCGTGCGTGTGGGTGTGTGTGTGTGTGTGTGTGTGTGTGTGTGTGTGTGTGACAATATATTCATACCGGTATATGGGTAATAATAATATTAATAATAATCATTAAAAATAACAGTTACTTTACTTGTTACATGGGTAAAGGTAGAAAATAGCCCACTATTAGGGTGGAATTTAGGGGTTATGAGGGGGGTTAGGCCATCAATGACTCTGCAAATGTAGATCGGCCATTAACAGCTAATTTGAATACTAGGCCTACATATAATCTGTGTATGAATGTTGGGCGTTTTTCTCAAGTTAGGGTGAATAGGTGTCACTGCATTGTGAGAACGATGCCATTTCTGGGCCCAGAGTGAGCACGGGACAAAAAACGCTGCTACGAGGCAAATGTTGGGACATATCCACGCGTGCGGGGAGATGTCCCCTACAACATGCCACTGTCCGCTAAGAAGGAGACGGGTAAAATTCCGAGCACCGGGCCTTTTAGTGGCGGCACACATGCAAAAAGTGCCATTTCTGGACCCAGAGTGAGCACTGGACCAAAAACGCTGCTACGAGGCAAATGTTGGGACATATCCACGCGTGTGGAGAGATGTCCCCTACAACATGCCACTGTCCGCTAAGAAGGAGACGGGTAAAATTCCGAGCACTGGGCCTTTTAGTGGCGGCACACATGCAAAAAAGTGCCATTTCTGGACCCAGAGTGAGCACTGGACCAAAAACGCTGCTACGAGGCAAATGTTGGGACATATCCACGCGTGTGGAGAGATGTCCCCTACAACATGCCACTATCCGCTAAGAAGGACACGGGTAAAATTCCGAGTACCAGGCCTTTTGGTGGCGGCACACATGCAAAAAGTGCCATTTCTGGGCCCAGAGTAAGCACTGGACAAAAAACGCTGCTACGAGGCAAATGTTGGGACATATCCACGCGTGCGGGGAGATGTCCCCTACAACATGCCACTGTCCGCTAAGAAGGAGACGGGTAAAATTCCGAGCACCGGGCCTTTTAGTGGCGGCACGCATGCAAAAAGTGCCATTTCTGGACCCAGAGTGAGCACTGGACCAAAAACGCTGCTACGAGGCAAATGTTGGGACATATCCACGCGTGTGGAGAGATGTCCCCTACAACATGCCACTGTCCGCTAAGAAGGAGACGGGTAAAATTCCGAGCACTGGGCCTTTTAGTGGCGGCACGCATGCAAAAAGTGCCATTTCTGGACCCAGAGTGAGCACTGGACAGAAAACGCTGCTACGAGGCAAATGTTGGGACATATCCACGCGTGCGGGGAGATGTCCCCTACAACATGCCACTGTCCGCTAAGAAGGAGACGGGTAAAATTCCGAGCACCGGGCCTTTTAGTGGCGGCACACATGCAAAAAGTGCCATTTCTGGACCCAGAGTGAGCACTGGACCAAAAACATTGCTACGAGGCAAATGTTGGGACATATCCACGCGTGTGGAGAGATGTCCCCTACAACATGCCACTGTCCGCTAAGAAGGAGACGGGTAAAATTCCGAGCACTGGGCCTTTTAGTGGCGGCACACATGCAAAAAAGTGCCATTTCTGGACCCAGAGTGAGCACTGGACCAAAAACGCTGCTACGAGGCAAATGTTGGGACATATCCACGCGTGTGGAGAGATGTCCCCTACAACATGCCACTGTCCGCTAAGAAGGAGACGGGTAAAATTCCGAGCACTGGGCCTTTTAGTGGCGGCACACATGCAAAAAAGTGCCATTTCTGGACCCAGAGTGAGCACTGGACCAAAAACGCTGCTACGAGGCAAATGTTGGGACATATCCACGCGTGTGGAGAGATGTCCCCTACAACATGCCACTATCCGCTAAGAAGGACACGGGTAAAATTCCGAGTACCAGGCCTTTTGGTGGCGGCACACATGCAAAAAGTGCCATTTCTGGACCCAGAGTGAGCACTGGACAGAAAACGCTGCTACGAGGCAAATGTTGGGACATATCCACGCGTGCGGGGAGATGTCCCCTACAACATGCCACTGTCCGCTAAGAAGGAGACGGGTAAAATTCCGAGCACCGGGCCTTTTAGTGGCGGCATGGGGTCAAGGGGTCAAGAGCGTAAAGATTTAGGGAGAGAAATGAAGAATCAAGCTCCATATAGTGCTTACATTGATGCAATGGAAAAGGCAGATCATAGGTCTTTAATCGCTGGTAATCATATAGAACCCAATAAATATGACAATATGTTTGATGGTGACTTTGCTGCTCTTTGTCAAAGTGTATCTCCCTTCAAAGCTTATTTTGAAAACATAAGGAATACCGCCAACCAATCCATAGAAACCAACATTTCCACAGTCGCAAATACTTACTATGCGATAGATATTATAGACAAACTTTTTGCAACTTTACTCCCAACTATTCCCATATGGTCAGATCTACTCTCGGGCGATTTGCAGAGACACTCTGGAGCCTATGCTGCACAGATAAACCAGTGTAAAAAAAAAAAGCACTGCTATTTGTGAGGCCACTTTCAAAAACACAAAAGTGTTGCTTTTACGGAATGAGAAACACACACTTGATGAATGTGTACAGCAAATTTACAAAATGTACAGTCAGCCAGAGATTTCATTGACATCGTAACCCGCAGAAAGCCACAGGCACAGCATGTACCGGATGCACCAGATGCACTAGATCCACCTGAGGTTGAAATGTGGGACAAAAAAAAACAAGTGCCAAAACACCTCAGTGGCTATCAAAAACGTCCATCAGTAAATTCAAAGATATTCTCACAAAACGAAATCGGCTCAGCACATGTCCCAGCCAAAACCAAGTCATATACAGTAAGCAGAGACAAAGAGAGCTATGCAATAATATATGCAGGTTTGTAAATAGAGAGAATAATTGTTGGCTAAATGCAACCCTTCAATCCATATTGCATCTGCAAGTGGTCAAAAATATATTGAGACAGACAACGCCGTCTTTAAGGCTTCAGATGTCAATGCCAGCAAATTTAGCATCCGTCAGCCAAACATTTCTTCGAAATCCAGGGCAGGCCACACATTTGATGCTACAACAATCCATGGTGTCACTCAACAATTAGTAGGGAACACTCAAATGTTATCTTTGGGAATGCACAATGACCCACTAGATTTCATACAACCACTATTACGCTGGTTGCAGAGTTATAGTGTCTGTACAACTTCTGCTGCAAAACAGATAAACACATGCACAAAATGTGGACTGCAAGATGAAAGTAACTCTGCTATGCCAAATATATTTATGTTGCCGCTCAACAACTACCTCAAGTCCATGTTTGAACACATCATGGAAGGTGACAGTCACCACAGTTGTACAGCCTGTGGTTCCGTAATGAAGAAACAAATATGTTGGATTGAGCATCCTGATTTCATTACTCTTTCTGTGAACCGCATTGGCAATGAGGGAAAGGTGCTCCGCAACACTGTAGTATCACCCGATTTCATTGAGATTCTCACTTGTGACAGCAGTAAAATTCAGTATAAGTTGGGTTCAATCATTTGCCATAGAGGTGTGGTGGCCAAATCCGGACACTTCTGGGCAAACTTATATCATGGCAATGTTGTAATTAAAGCAGATGACACTGTTATACAGATCCTACCATCGCCAAAAGCACTGCTTTTGGGGTATATATTCTTCTATGAGAAATGTACTGCAGACAAGGGTAGTGTGGAAGATGTTGTGGTTTTAACAAATCACAATATATGCGCAACCATACCATTACCAATTCTAACATTCCTAAACCAGACATCTGCTATGAAAAAATGTCACACACGGCTTGTAGAAGCAGTAGCACAGTCCCCAGAATTATTTAGACGCGCATGTGAGAAATTCACACAAGCCAGCAGCACATCAGTGTGATTATCATCTACTATTACCATTACAGAAGTAAGCAACGTATTAAAAAACTTTGTAAAAGACACACTTGGGGCTCCTTTCCTTGGAGATGACCTGCTTTCCCTTAAAGGTCTTAGTCGGTACATGTGCACTAAATGTGACAAGGCCATATCTACAAAGACCATGTCACAAATCATAGTGCAGCCACTTGATGTGTCACAAAAAGGCATCATAGACACAGTCGCACAAATATTACCTGCTGAATCTCTAAACTGTAAAACATGTCATCAGGAAAATAGCATATCAACTGAGGTAATTCACAGCCCACAAACCTTACTTCTCATGTTAAGTCCTGGCACAAAAATACCCAAAATGTTCACTCTGTCCAGTCTGTACCACGAGAATGTGTATGCTTTGTCTACTATTTGTGCATTTTTCGACAAGTCACCATATGTGTCATTGTACACCTGTAGAGAACAGAGATGGCATATGTTGTCAAATGAATCAAATGATACCGCAGGCTATACATTTGAGCTGATGCAACAAGTACTGGCCACAGCTAGTTTCTTTGCTGTGTCATGCGAGAAAAGACAGATTAAAGACAAAATCCAGTTTCAGGAGGTAAAACAAAACCATAAATGCACAGACAGATGCAAACAATGCACACAAGTGACACCCATTCCAAAAGCAATTATCACCTGACTTAGCTTGCGTTGAGAATGGTGGATGGTTGTGTGATAAGACAATCGATCAGTACCATCAGCTCTTGCTAGATTATGTAGCTAAAAAGGCAAGGATTTGTGATAGTGTTTTTGTGAGCCAACAGTTAAATAATCCTTTTTGTGGTGATATGACTGTTCTACCAAATGTACCAAGTACAGACAAAAATTGGTGGAACCATGATGTGGTAATATTGCCAGTCCACGTAAAGTCTCACTGGGGAGCAATCGCCATAGATATCTCCAAGAAAACAGTGATAGGTGATTGCACATTCTTAGATGTTGTGTTAATGGATTCACTCCGTATATATGAGCAGGACCTGATTAGTGTCTTTGGTTCACTGCAAAAATTCTTGGCTTTACAGTACTTTGCACTGCATGGTAGAGGTATGGGTATCACGTTTAGATACGAGTGTTTTCACAGTTGCCCCAATTTCATAGCACAAACTGATAGCAGTAGCTGTGGTATCTACACTTGCTTGTTTTCCAAAGCTGTACTGTTTGGTGTGAGTCTCAACACGCACAAAACTGAGCCTGAAAAGCGACAATGTGTATTGTATGAGCTGACAGGAAAAAAAAAATATTGCTCTGAGTGAATACATAAGTACTGAACTGTGTTGATTTTCGTGTTGATTTTCTCTTGGACACACTACCTAAAAAAGGCTCTGTTTTGTCTATGCTCTAGGAGACCTTCACCCATGTGCCCCCGAGGGACCCGATTGATGGACTCCATTTTTTCTCTTTTACTGTGATCATTTAAAAACAAATGTTTTTGTTGCTTTTGCTTTATTTTGCTTTACATGCGTACATCTATCTTTGGATCGTATTTTTTGTATTGCATTTCTTGTATTACATATTTCTTGTATTACATTCTATTTTTGATTGTATTTTTTATGATAGTTTTTGTGAAACTATATGTGCTTTTCTTTCCATTGAAAGTGTTTTATTAGCAATGAATAAACGGTATTTTTGGTAACTTTCAAAGCCCTGTCTGTATCCTTTTTTTTGATGATGGCACTTTTTGCATGCGTGCCGCCACTAAAAGGCCCGGTGCTCGGAATTTTACCCGTCTCCTTCTTAGCGGACAGTGGCATGTTGTAGGGGACATCTCCCCGCACGCGTGGATATGTCCCAACATTTGCCTCGTAGCAGCGTTTTTTGTCCAGTGCTTACTCTGGGCCCAGAAATGGCACTTTTTGCATGTGTGCCGCCACCAAAAGGCCTGGTACTCGGAATTTTACCCGTGTCCTTCTTAGCGGATAGTGGCATGTTGTAGGGGACATCTCCCTGCACGCGTGGATATGTCCCAACATTTGCCTCGTAGCAGCGTTTTTTGTCCAGTGCTCACTCTGGGCCCAGAAATGGCACTTTTTGCATGTGTGCCGCCACTAAAAGGCCTGGTGCTCGGAATTTTACCCGTGTCCTTCTTAGCGGATAGTGGCATGTTGTAGGGGACATCTCCCCGCACGCGTGGATATGTCCCAACATTTGCCTCGTAGCAGCGTTTTTTGTCCAGTGCTCACTCTGGGCCCAGAAATGGCACTTTTTGCATGCGTGCCGCCACTAAAAGGCCCGGTGCTCGGAATTTTACCCGTCTCCTTCTTAGCGGACAGTGGCATGTTGTAGGGGACATCTCCCCGCACGCGTGGATATGTCCCAACATTTGCCTCGTAGCAGCGTTTTCTGTCCAGTGCTCACTCTGGGTCCAGAAATGGCACTTTTTGCATGCGTGCCGCCACTAAAAGGCCCGGTGCTCGGAATTTTACCCGTCTCCTTCTTAGCGGACAGTGGCATGTTGTAGGGGACATCTCCCCGCACGCGTGGATATGTCCCAACATTTGCCTCGTAGCAGCGTTTTTTGTCCAGTGCTTACTCTGGGCCCAGAAATGGCACTTTTTGCATGTGTGCCGCCACCAAAAGGCCTGGTACTCGGAATTTTACCCGTGTCCTTCTTAGCGGATAGTGGCATGTTGTAGGGGACATCTCCCTGCACGCGTGGATATGTCCCAACATTTGCCTCGTAGCAGCGTTTTTTGTCCAGTGCTCACTCTGGGCCCAGAAATGGCACTTTTTGCATGTGTGCCGCCACTAAAAGGCCTGGTGCTCGGAATTTTACCCGTGTCCTTCTTAGCGGATAGTGGCATGTTGTAGGGGACATCTCCCTGCACGCGTGGATATGTCCCAACATTTGCCTCGTAGCAGCGTTTTTTGTCCAGTGCTCACTCTGGGCCCAGAAATGGCACTTTTTGCATGTGTGCCGCCACTAAAAGGCCTGGTGCTCGGAATTTTACCCGTGTCCTTCTTAGCGGATAGTGGCATGTTGTAGGGGACATCTCCCCGCACGCGTGGATATGTCCCAACATTTGCCTCGTAGCAGCGTTTTCTGTCCAGTGCTCACTCTGGGTCCAGAAATGGCACTTTTTGCATGCGTGCCGCCACTAAAAGGCCCGGTGCTCGGAATTTTACCCGTCTCCTTCTTAGCGGACAGTGGCATGTTGTAGGGGACATCTCCCCGCACGCGTGGATATGTCCCAACATTTGCCTCGTAGCAGCGTTTTTTGTCCAGTGCTTACTCTGGGCCCAGAAATGGCACTTTTTGCATGTGTGCCGCCACCAAAAGGCCTGGTACTCGGAATTTTACCCGTGTCCTTCTTAGCGGATAGTGGCATGTTGTAGGGGACATCTCCCTGCACGCGTGGATATGTCCCAACATTTGCCTCGTAGCAGCGTTTTTTGTCCAGTGCTCACTCTGGGCCCAGAAATGGCACTTTTTGCATGTGTGCCGCCACTAAAAGGCCTGGTTGTCATTCCCGCTGGATACTTTTAAGAACTCTCAGAGGCAGTAGTAGCTTGCACTGAAGGCGGTTCACTTTATTCACCATTCTCCATAAGCCCACGTCAAAACTGGTACAACACAAAACCATAAACAATACATCAATAACCAAATAACCAACCAATAAGGCAAAATACATGATAAAGAAAAGAAAGAAAAATAAACCACAAATTACCTTACTGACTGCACGCAATTTCAGAGGGAATGAACTAACAAGGGACCTCATCCATGAAACAACCAGAACTGGAAACAACAACAACATACATCAGTAATCATATAACAAAATAAAACATAAAGTAACTTAAATGCTGACAATGTAATACAACGAACCTGAAAGCACACGTTCTTCCCCACTCAACAGCCCCGTCCGTCTAGTATAGAGACGGAAGCTGGTCTGACGGTAAGGTCGCTACCAAAACTACCGTGTATATATTGATCCGGAAATGACGTCAATTACCTTTGAACTTGAGTTGCCCTTTTTTCCTTGTTTAATGAACTGTGCAGTGTCAAGTCAACACAATATTAAAGAAAATAAACAAGAACAAAAATCATGTCAGCCAAATCTACAGCCTCAACATAGTCTTGGAGGTTACATACAGAAGCCTTGTTTACAATTTCATGTCTTAATCTTCTCACTTTACTTTTCCAATGTGCATAAACACAGTCAAAGTTGTATAAGAACCTCTCGTTATGCCCTTTAATTGATTCCATTGTTTGGTTGGGTCTGCTTTGTGCAGGTTTATTTGTGAAGGTCCTTTTTAGATGCCCTTGTTTCCTTGACACCTTTCCCTTTTAACCTACACACCATTTAAACCGTACACCTTAAACCATTTCAAAAGTCCCCTGAGTCTGTCAAATGTAGTTTGCCTTCAATTCAAACACCTTAGACCAAAATGAAACACCATAACCATTGTCATTTACGTAAGTGGGATTTCCATTTTGAACTTTTCCTTTAACAATGCACTAGGCCTACTGTCAGTTCCTTTGCCGTTTGAACTTTAGTAGTGCATAATCTAAATTACTTATGTGAAAGGAAGACTGAAACATCATTGTCTTGGTTTCAGATTATCGTTCAACTCAAATTGGCTCTGAGGTGGCTTTGCTTTGTGCTGATTACTTAAATTATGTTGCTGGCCCTGTAGATGTCCTTGTGGCCTTTACTTTTACCCTTTGACATCTTTCCCCTTAGCTCAGTCCACACTTAATAACCATACATTTAAAACCTTTAGAAACCCATAAACAGTGCCATTCAATTACAAATTTAATTCAACAGTATATGCAATGAAACCATGAACTTGAACCAGCAAAATAAAACCAGTCAACCTAAACCTGTTTGTTTTATAATGTGGTTTCTTCTTCTTTCCTTTGTTTCAATGTCTCTTTAAGTCTCTTGATGAGCTTAGCAGCACAGTTCCATATGGAATATATATATATATATAAGTGTTGTGTGTGTTACCTGTCTTAGTTGACAAACATGTGTCCTTATCAGCAAGCAAGGAGTTTGTTAGTTCAATGGGTCCCTGTGTAGTTCACCAGAAAGGCAGCTGGAGTGTAGAACCTGAACGCAGTGAGAGTTGTAGCGGTCTGGCCAGGCCCGCTGTGGGTTCACTCTGCTGGTTCTGTAGGCCGTCGTCTGGACTGGTGGTTGACTGGACGACCCTGGACTGCCGTCTTGTTGCATTGAGTTTAGCGCTGAGTTTTGACTGTCACTCCCAATGAAGCCTTATGAACGAAGCAAGGTAGTTCTGTTGTACTGATGTGGACTTTTATTTCTTGTGTCGTTTCAATAAGCCATCCACAACGTCAAAACTGTCAAATACATACAATAAAGAGTGATCAGACAAACAATAAACCATAAAACCTGCATAAAGACCATGAAATAAAGCACATAAGTAGGCTATTCACCTCACTGGCTGCATGTCATTTCAGAGGGAATGAAGTGGCTGGGGACTTAAGTTGGGACCCATATGAACAAACAAAGCAGACTGAAAAGAAAACAAAAGTTCAATAAACCTCAAACAAATATAAGTACAATTCAGATATTGATCAACTTAAACCATTGATACAAAAACAGAGAAAACAAACCTTTTACTTGTAACACGTTCCAAACATTTCTGCCTGCCCAACAGACAGAAGCCTAGCTGCTACATCATGCTTGCTGTGGGCCTTGTCAAGGTACCATAAATAGGCAGGACACAGGAAATGCTGCAAGTGAACTTCCTGAACACTACATTTTACCAAAATAAAGCAAATAGTAAATAAAGAAAAATGGTCAAACAAAATAATTACAAAAACACATCATGTTGGCCGTCACACTCCCACCAAAATCAACCTTGATTTTCGCCTCTTTAAATCATTTGACTTTCTGCTAAGCAGTGTAACATTAAAACACAAATTCATGAAATTCTGCCTTAAGCAGTAACAATTATTTTTTTCAGACCCTTTAGAACAAATCTTCAACTTTGACAAACTCAAATCATTTAAAGCTTGAAACCATTAATTTTTCAAGAATGGCATAACTAGCATGTACAAATTGATTTTAGTCAGACATAAAGTTCTTTAAATTAATACATTAATTAAAACAAATAATTTGTTAACCGTGGCATAATGCTTTTAATGTTTACGTATTTACTTTTAATAAATTTTAAAATCCATTGTACGGTCTGTTAATTCATTAGTGAAACAATATTTACCATTTCAGCATACAGCATTTTAACTCATTTTGTATGTAAGGATGTGTTCTGATTTAGGTTTTAAATACATTGCGCTCTCCTTGTTCAGATCACTTTTGAAAGCAGAATTTGAATGTAGAATTAAACAACCTTTGAATGTCAAAACAAGGGTGATACGCAAGGGCTACTAAAGTTCTCAATCTGGTGGCCTACCATTTTTTCCTCCCACCTTAACATCCTTTAAAAGCATCCTTCTTTTTTTGAGGTCCTCATTCCTTTGTGATGGCTCTCTATTTCTTCTCCAATGCCTTGTTTTATTTCCTTGATGCTTCCTTGCATTTATAGAGCCTGGCTTGTGATTCTTGTCGCTTACTTTCCTTGGTCTCTTGGTCTTCTCCTGGCCTTTAGCTGCCTTCTTGGCAAAAGGTTTCTTGGCTTTGTGCGACTTCTTGATGTTTGCAGTCTTCTTTGCTGCCACCTTCTGGGGTTTCTTAGCGACAGGTTCCTCTGTCTTGAGCACTTTCAGAATAGGCTTCTCCTGCACTTCAGCCTCCTTGTTAACCTTAAAAGAGTCAGCACCATTGGTCTTGAGCTGCACCAGGGTGGTGCCTTCAGTATCCAAGCTCACAGTGGCAAGTTCTGTTTGTTCAACAAGCTGCTGAGATGGTGAATGGAGCAGAGCCTCTGTAGCTGCCAAACGCTCAAGTTCTTGCCTTATTCTCTCCATAGACTGTTGGCTTATGACACGCTCTGCTTCCAGTTGCTGTAACCTCTCTTTATGTTGCTCTGCCATAATAATTACAAGTTCCTGAGAGGCTTTGCACACTGCTTCATTCATCTGAACATTTGCCTCGTGAACAACCCGTTTTGTGATCTCCAAACATTTTTTCAATTTCTGACACAATTCACTGGGCTGCATTTCGATGGAATCATAAAGGTCCTTTAAATTCTCCAGATCAGTTTCTACAGCCTCAACATAGTCTTGGAGGTTACATACAGAAGCCTTGTTTACAATTTCATGTCTTAATCTTCTCACTTTACTTTTCCAATGTGCATAAACACAGTCAAAGTTGTACACAAACCTCTCGTTATGCCCTTTAATTGCTTCCATTGTTTGGTTGGGTCTGCTTTGTGCAGGTTTATTTGTGAAGGTCCTTTTTAGATGCCCTTTTTTCCTTGACACCTTTCCCTTTTAACCTACACACCTTTTAAACCGTACACCTTAAACCATTTCAAAAGTCCCATGAGTCTGTCAAATGTAGTTTGCCTTCAATTCAAACACCTTAGACCAAAATGAAACACCATAACCAGTATCAGTCATTTACGTAAGTGGGATTTCCATCTTGAACCTTTCCTTTAACAATGCACTAGGCATACTGTCAGTTCCTTTGTCGTTTGAACTTTAGTAGTGCATAATCTAAATTACTTATCTGAAAGGAAGACCGAAACATCTTTGTCTTGGTTTCAGATTATCGTTCAACTCAAATTGGCTCTGAGGTGGCTTTGGTTTATGCCGATTACTTAAATTGTGTTGCTGGCCCTGTAGATGTCCTTGTGGCCTTTACTTTTACCCTTTGACATCTTTCCCCTTAGCTCAGTCCACACTTAATAACCATACATTTAAAACCTTTAGAAACCCATTTACAACAGTGCCATTCAATTACAAATTTAATTTAGTATATGCAATGAAACCATGAACTTGAACCAGCAAAATAAAACCAGTCAACCTAAACCTGTTTGTTTTATAATGTGGTTTCTTCTTCTTTCCTTTGTTTCAAAGTCTCTTTAAGTCTCTTGATGAGTTTAGCAGCACAGTTCCATATGGAATATCTAAGTGTTGTGTGTGTTACCTGTCTTAGTTGACAAACATGTGTCCTTATCAGCAAGCAAGGAGTTTGTTAGTTCAATGGGTCCCTGTGTGGTTCACCAGAAAGGCAGCTGGAGTGTAGAACCTGAACGCAGTGAGAGTTGTAGCGGTCTGGCCAGGCCCGCTGTGGGTTCACTCTGCTGGTTCTGTAGGCCGTCGTCTGGACTGGTGGTTGACTAGACGACCCTGGACTGCCGTCTTGTTGCATTGAGTTGACTCCACACAAGTGGAGTTCAGCGTTGAGTTTTGACTGTCATTCCCGCTGGATACTTTTAAGAACTCTCAGAGGCAGTAGTAGCTTGCACTGAAGGCGGTTCACTTTATTCACCATTCTCCATAAGCCCACGTCAAAACTGGTACAACACAAAACAAGAAACTATACTCAATAACCAATAACCAACCAATAATGAGGCAAAATACATGATAAAGAAAAGAAAGAAAAATAAACCACAAATTACCTTACTGACTGCACGCAATTTCAGAGGGAATGAACTAACAAGGGACCTCATCCATGAAACAACCAGAACTGGAACCAACAACAACATACATCAGTGATCATATAACAAAATAAAACGTAAAGTAACTTAAATGCTGACAATGTAATACAACGAACCTGAAAGCACACACGTTCTTCCCCACTCAACAGCCCCGTCCGTCTAGTATAGAGACGGAAGCTGGTCTGACGGTAAGGTCGCTACCAAAACTACCGTGTATATATTGATCCGGAAATGACGTCAATTACCTTTGAACTTGAGTTGCCCTTTTTTCCTTGTTTAATGAACTGTGCAGTGTCAAGTCAACACAATATTAAAGAAAATAAACAAGAACAAAAATCATGTCAGCCAAACTGGTGCTCGGAATTTTACCCGTGTCCTTCTTAGCGGATAGTGGCATGTTGTAGGGGACATCTCCCCGCACGCGTGGATATGTCCCAACATTTGCCTCATAGCAGGGTTTTTTGTCCAACATCCTATTTGTAAGGCATATGCTCTCCAATTAACAGTGTTTATCTATTTAGTTAATTTTTAATGTTTTTAACTGTCATAAATGGTAATAAAATGTAATAAAAGTGCATATAAACATATTTTGTATGTTGTGTGTCATATATTCTCGTTTATATACTTGAATTTATTGTTTTACTGTGGAAATTAATATTTTTTGTTTAATTTAGCGAGTACTTTTATTCTGAAGGATGACGTCACCGGAAGTGAAATCCTTGATAAAAAATCCTTGATGGCTGGACACTGGTTGTTTTAGCCTCGACTGTGTGTCTAGCTGTGTCTGCAGGAACAAAGAGAGCGAGCAGTGATCAGCGAAGGTAAAATGTGTCCTCCAGAGTGTGTTCTAGTGGGTATAAAGGAACACATGGTGTCAGTGGGAGAGCAGATCATAATGAGTGTTTTGAGTGGAGGAGGAGATGATGCTTGTTGTCGTCTGAAGATACACGTCAGGTAAGTTCTGCTCTGTCTCCTCTGTGATGATTTCACTGCCCTGAAACTTCTTCACCCAGTTCTATGCAGATCGCTAGCTCTGGTCCAGAGCTCCACTGCTTCTATGAGTCTGCACTCAGAACAGTGGAGCTCTGGACCAGAGCTATGACTTGTTTCTGCACAGAATCAATAACGTAATCACGATGATAAAGTTGACCAAGTTGTCGGTGTAATATCATGGCACACTTTACTTCACAAATCACCTCATGTCGAATCTGTAAACTACATGGCAATGACAGAACATTTAGACTACAAATTTTAGACTACATTTCTCTATTTTCATTGAAAGATTAACTACAGAACATTTTTGCCAACTAATTTACCAACTGGTTATGGTAAGTGTGTCATTTGGTTTGTTTGGAGACATGTGATGTTTATGATGATAATGATTATTATTATCATCTTCAATGAGTATAGAGAAATGTAGTCTAAAGTTTGATTGATTCCTGTCATTGCAATATAGTTTACATCCGACATGAAGTGATTTGTGAAGTAAAGCGTGCAATGATATTACACCAACAAACTTGATCAACTTTATCAACATGTCTGGCTTGTTATGTAATGATTTTATTCATATATTCTACAACCGAGTGAGCTTGCAAGTCAGCTATTTCCACTGAACAAAGTTAACATGGAGATTAACTAGGCTACCAATGATGATAATCAAAAAACGAACCAAAAAAAAAAAAAAAGAAATCCCGCGGGATAAGGTAGGCCTATTATATATTGTTATTGTTAGTAAGCGTTCTTGAATAATACCATGATGTGTTATCTTTGCCCTGAAACATGACTGTCATGCATGTGAAGCATGGCTACTGTTATCATAGAGGCCATTCAATGCATTACTTTAGCAGGCCTAGCCTATACTTTGTCAGAGAGTGCAGCTGTCCATTAAAAAAAACAATTCAAAATTTGATTCAAATCAAATGGATCAGAGGAGAAGATAGATATCTATCTACGATAGATATAGATATGGATAGATAAACTAGTATGATGATAACATGGTTAGCATTGTTGTCTATTCCAAACCACATGCACCTGCCTAGTAGGGAGAGCTAGATCTGGGCCTGCTATCTCTGCATTGTAAAGGAAGAGAGAGCTTGACCCACTGATGTTACACACATCTTTACAATCATAGTATTAGGCCGTTGAACGCCGGAAAAAATACCGCTATCAAAAGGGACAAGACATATGTGGTATCATTACGTTCGTATGACATCCAGGAACCCAAAAATGTGTGATAGCAGTTTCAGAAGAGTAGCTGAATACAGTTTTTTGGCCTTTATATCTGATAAAATGTTGTAATAACTTCATAACTTGAAATGCATTGATTTTACACCCCATAAATGTATTGAACGTTAATATAAAGTTGAGCATTACGAACGATTTGGTTCCAAGTACATGTCTGTATCTCCAAGGGTTCTCGAGATACAGCATATAGGTACGTTCACAGATTGCGGAGAGCAAGACATATGTAACCAGTGTTGGGCAGTAACTAATTTTAGATTACATATTACTGTAATATTATTACTTTTGCTTCAAAAAGTAAAGTAACGAGATTACTCTGCAAAAATGGGTAATAAGTAACGCATTACTTTGCAAGTAACGCCAAGTTACTTTTTAAAATGAGCTTGTTGTTGCATGCAAAAATAGAACAGATTTACAAGCTATCAAGGTACTGTAACAACAGAGATGTGCACTAGATTGTAGATCCAGTCCACACGCTGCATCCTGCACAGTTATGTACACTACAAATCGCTTGCTGCTTTATTTTGTATTTATTTTTAAATACAAGACCTCAACTGTCGTTTAAAAAGTCAAAGAGGCAAAGAGACTACTATTATTACAATAAATTGGATTCAGTTCTAAAAAGAGCTCACTAAACAGATTATGTTGTACATCTCTATTTTTTTCAAAGGTGGGAGTTGAGAACTTGGGAAAGTAATAACGTAATATGTAATATATTACTCTTCGATTCCAGTAATAAGTAAAGTATTGATATTACTTTGTCTAAGGGGTAACGAGTAAAGTAAAGAAGTTACTTTTATAAGTAATATTGACCAACACTGTATGTAACATTGATTCTTAAGTCAATCAAATGGTGATACAGGCATGAAAATTGGTACACACACTCTTTAAACCCCACTTTTTCTAAAAGTTCTGTGTGCCCTGCAAAATTCCAAGATGGCAGCCCCCAAAATCCAAGATGTCCGTCCAAAAATGTGTTTCATTCATAACTCGAAATACAAAGGTTTAAAACCCCATAAATGTATTGAACGTTAATATAAAGTTGGGCATAACGGACATTTTGATACCAAGTACATGTCTGTATGTACTATGGTTCTTGAGTTACAACATATAGGTAATGATGAAGTACCATAAGGGTAACATTTTGGCACGTTTCACTCTTTTACTCAAAGATCCCTTCATCACCATATCTACTATTTTCAGGAAACTGACCTACATGTGTCTGCTATCACTAGGGATGCCGCGATTCGATATGTTTATCGCATATCGACGCGATATCAGCCAAAAAACGTTATCGAAATCGCATCGCACTATGGCGAAAAACGGCGATTAAATCTGCGATTGATTTGCTCCATTAATTCACTCCATTCCAGCAATCCACTCCCGCTTTTCGTTGTTTCTAACCAGCATGCATTGCGGCGCAAGGCAGGGCCATCTATTAGAAGAATTGCGACATTGAGGGGGCGGAAAAACAGCCTGCTCACGTGGTTCCAGTTGTCCCAATTCAATAGAAGTCTATGTAGATTAGCCGCCATTGGGCTGACCCCATGAAGTGAACAGAGTTTGCGCAACAGCTCTACCTCTGGGCAGAGCCAGAGGGGAGGGAGAGCATCGAGGGAGAGCTGTTGTTTGTAGCAACTAGCAAGTTCGTAGAGCACCCATCAAGCAGTCATGTTTGGCCGCATTTCACTTTAGAAATACGGCCAGACAGCGACTCCGCGGAGGTGTCGGGACTCGGGAGGGGGGTGGGGGGGAAGAGAAGTTTGGAATAGCGGTGGTGATAGTTCTACCGTTCCATGCACCGTTTGGTGGAATAACGCGCCGGCATTGTGTGTGTGTGTGTGTGTGTGTGTGTGTGTGTGTGTGTGTGTGTGTGTGTGTGTGCGTGTGCGTGTGCGTGTGCGTGTGCGCGCGCGCTTGTCCGTGTGTCTCGCTTTGTATGCTTGCCTGTCTACCTGCCCGTATGTGTGTGTCTGTATCTCTCTGTCTGCTATTAGGCTATGCTACCAACGATAGCATTGTATTCTCCAGGCAGAATGAGTGAACTTGCAGTTTTGCTGTGTGTGTGTGTGTGTGTGTGTGTGTGTGTGTGTATGTGTGTGTGTGTGTGTGTGTGTGTGTGTGTGGTGGTCCACTCAGTTGCAGTGAACAGACACTACCAGGAAAAAGAAAAATGTTAAAGGGGAATTCCACTCTTTTTCTAAATTTTCCTGAGAGGATACAAATGTGAACCAAATGGACTCTAGCGGGTCCATTTGGTTCCATTTGTACCATCTTGGGCCTGAAAGAAAAAGATATGCCAGATATACAACATCATACAGAATTAAATATGTGCTGGATCGATATCGAATCGAAATCGAAATTTATCGAAAATCGAATCGCTATTGGCACTGATTTATCGAAATCGAATCGCATTGGAAAAAGTGTCATCGAGGCATCCCTAGCTATCATAAGCCACTTCAAGTTTTTGAATTGGTGAAACGGGTCGGGAGTTATTAAACCTAAATGTGAATGCACCCTTGAGTGAGGGTGACCACAGAACAAGGTCTGGTTGCAGGTTGGTGGATGCGATCTCCGTTGGAGTTTCTTGTCCAGGTCTGCCAGCAGCTTTCAGTCCTGTGCTCTGCCCATCTGCCCGGTGTCAGCTCTTATGGTGGTGAGGCTGGCTTGTCCCTCTCAGACAAAAACAGCAAACACCATTTAATGGTGTTCGTTGCCAATGGGATGACAAGGGAGGAAGGGCATTCACACTTCAGTGTTGTTGGGCTTGGACAATGGACATAGGGGTCAAGTGGGGTCTTCGTCATACCACTGGCTTAGGTTTGCAGGAGAGGGCAACAGATAGGCAGCCATGATGGTAAAATTTGCCCTGAACGCCTCCATATCCCACAGATCTTTCCAGGAGATCTTCCTCTTCTCCACTCCTTCCCATGCCATCCACTGCCCTTGCTTGTGCCTGCACCACAGCTTGTGTGTGCCTCCCTGTTTCATCTTTCCGCCCTACCACCAGCTTGCGTCTCTCAGGCAGATTAGCCTATAGACCAAGACCAAGACCACTTCCTGAACTCTGCCCTAGATGTCCCTGTGCCTGAGTTACACAGGTGTGTGCCACTCATTTGTGGCACATAAGCATGACTCCTGTCACTTTCCTGACTTTGTTTACATTCATAATAAAGATGCTATGTCCGTCCCTTCAGGATAAGGCCCGTCCAATAGGACACTTGAAAGCTGGTGTTTCAGCATACACAGTGGCAGCATCATTTGGTGTCATTCCTGGTACCTTTCAGAATTTAAGACCAAGTTTTGTGAGAGCCCATATCTTCAGAATCTGGGCATATTGACCCTCAAAAACAAGGGTTGATGCAAGCCATTGGCCATTTTGGCAAACGTTTGGGGGGTGCAACCCACATGTTTAGCAACATTACTCATTCCAGGAATGTCCAATATCTATATGCCATACATGTGGTAAAGGTGACTAGTCATTGATTAAAACAATATACTGTAAGATGCAATACCAATTGGTATTATTACGGCGGAGAGAATAATTCCCAAAGGTAGGTTTCTGAGCTGATATGGGCCACTTTACTATTACAGGACATTTAGATAAAAAATGGCCATGACATTGACCTTTGACACATGACCATGAACTTGAATTGCTTCGGTCACCTCATAAATCAACTCGGCACCCAAGAAAAGGTATACTTTGATGTCAGAATCATCAAAATCGGCCCATTAGTCACCATGTTCACCATATACTGTATCAATTTTTATCAGATATAAAGCCAAAAACATGTATTCAGCTACTCTTCTGAAACTGCTATCACACATTTTGGAATTCATGGATGTCAGACGTACGTAATGATACCACATATGTCTTGTCCCTTTTGATGGCGGCATATTGCCATTTTTTGGCTGGTGGCCCACGGCCTAAATGTCCATAGCACATCAATCATATATACCGTATTTTCCGCACTATAAGCCGCACCAGATTATAAAGCGCACCGGATTATAAGGCGCACCTTTTAGAACTGTTTTCATATATAAGGCGCACCGGATTATAAGGCGCAGAGAATAGAAGCTACTACAGTTATCATAGAATAGAAGCTACTGCAGTCAAACGATCCATATATAAGGCTCACTGGATTATAAGGCGCACTGTGGATTTTTTAGAAAATTAAAGGCTTTTAGGTGCGCCTTATAGTCCGGAAAATACGGTACATTTGTTGTGGCTGGGTTTTCAGAATCAGGCTTAGTTGTCATATTCACACAGGTTTAAAAACAACAACACAATATTCATTCCATAGGCCCAAGATTTAGGTCATAACAAGTACATGGCATTCCAAAACAACCTTGATTACAGACAGACAAGTTACAACCAGGGGGGGGCATGTGTAGTTATCAGTCCATGCTCCAAGGCCTTTCAGATTGTTGTTTTGTACTCTACGGTGGAAAGCGAGAGTCCGTTAGTCCCATACGCGTGGTGGAATGTGATTCTGAGTGTTCATTCGGTCAGAGGGCAGGACCGTCTAATCCTCCGGGCACACGGCCGTGTGAGAGTGTCAGTGTTTATGATACTGTGAGATAGAGTGGTTCTGAAGAGGCCCCGATCCACAGGTGTGCGGGGGAGGATGCTATACAGTTGCTATGTCTAATCCTTTGTTACAGTTTATGTTGCACAGACCTTTGCCTACATACAGTATAGGCCTACTACCTGTATTTAAACCACTGCCCCCCTTCGTATTACATTTCTCCCCATTACTGCTGCATTACCTACCTCCTTGTTCATGTTCATGCTCAATACCCAAAAATTAAGTTGTTCATGATGAAAGATGCAACGTGTTGCAAACTGTCCAAAATTACTCAATCAATATTCTCAATATCGTCACCTTCTTAAAATAATCGCCTAAGTCATTTTTTGGCCAAATTGATTTTTTTCCATAAATCATTTCCTCCCAATTTTTTGGGCCAAATTGATCATATATATCAATTTGGCCAAAAAATGACTTAGGCGATTATTTTAAGAAGGTGACGATATTTTATATAATATTTAAATTGGAGTGAGTGCCAGTCACCAGTGTGTGAGAGCTCAGGGATTAAAGTTCTCAGTACTAGGTACTGATTTCAGTCCTGAGGATTTCACAGGGGTCATTTACTTAGCTCAGTGCTTATTTGCAAAAGATCATTTTCAGTCTCAAGATTTTTTTTTTACTTTATTCCCTGAGAGCTGCATAATGGCCCTAACTCTATTGTCTAGTCTACTGTACTGCAATTCTGCAATCCTTAAATTAAGTCTTTTTTAATAACGCATTTAATCAGGGCGTCCGTGTTGGAGCACCTCAGTGCGGCCGCAGAGTGGATGTGCAGCCTCTTCCAGAGAGAGATGGAGACACTGAATACGTTGCTGGCAGCGAGACAGAACCAACTGCTGGACATGATCACTCTGCAGCCGTACGTCAAGCTGCACAGAATAGGTTGGTTGACGTTCTGTTGCATGCTTTTTTTGTCCAGTTGTTGCTCGCACTAATGTTAAAAGATTGTGTGAGAGACATTCTATACCATCTAAAAATAGGAGATTAAGAAAACATTGTGTACTGCTGGTGATGTTACTTTTCTTCTCCTTCTGTCTTGCTGAGTAAAGAGATTTCCACTAAACATCAGGAGAGGAGATTCATTCTGGTCAAGGAGGAACCACAACCTCCAGAGATTAAAGAGGAACAGCAGGAGAGGGGATCCAGTCTGGTCAAGGAGGAACCACAACCTCCAGAGATTAAAAAGGAACAGCAGGAGAGGGGATCCAGTCTGGTCAAGGAGGAACCACAACCTCCACAGATTAAAGAGGAACAAGAGGAGGAGACATTGACATTTCTACATAGAGAGACCACAAGGGCTAAAACTCACTCGGGTAATAAATTAAACAAACAAACAAAAAGATTCACATGCAGATCAGACACAACAAACATGCAGAAATCAGCTGTTTCTCCCGAACATGCGTTGGTCCGATATACACTGCTCCCTGTTTGCTGCTAGGTTAGGTTGTCGGTCTAATGACAGTCAGACCAATAGTATGTACAAAAGCATCCTTAACACTACTCTCCAACTCTCTCTCTTTCTCTCCGCTCTCAACTGAGCTCAAGGCTTTATGTTCTTTGTCATGGAGACTGATTTATGTCCATAGGTGCTCTTTTTTGTAGGCATCGTGCCCCACAAGAAGCCTGGCTTTGAGTTTACGAAAGCATCTGTAACAGCTTGTACTTATTTTACAGTTTAATCAGTCTTTTTTAGAAGGTGTATAACTTTGTGCATGGTAAATGGAAAAAATATATAACAGACATTTTAGGAATCTAGTATTCACTACCATTGTTGTTTTTTCCTGCTCCTAGCTGATGGAGACGTCTCTTCACACTGCTCTGACGTCGAACCGAAAGCACACCAGAGGGTCCATACTGGAGAAAAACCCTTTAGTTGTCAACATTGTGACAAAAGTTTCAGTCAGTCAGGTGACCTGAAGAAGCACCAGAGTGTCCATACCAGAGAAAAAACATTTAGTTGTGAACTTTGTAGTGAGAGTTTCAGAAATTTACGTACCCTGCGGAGGCACAGGAGTGTCCATACCAGAGAAACTGGTATGGACACTGGAGAACAACCCTTCCAGTGTAAAGTGTGCAGAAAGAGTTTCCGTCAGCTAAGTACCCTGAAGAACCATCAACGCATCCACACTGGAGAAAAACCTTTCCATTGTCAACATTGTGACATGAGCTTCAGTCGGTCAGATCAACTGAAGACCCACCAGAGCGTCCATACTGGAGAAAAACCCTTCCAGTGTAAAGTGTGTGGAAAGAGTTTCCATCATTCAGCTAAACTAAAAATTCACCAACGCGTCCACACTGGAGAAAAACCTTTCCATTGTCAACATTGTGACATGCGCTTCAGTCGGTCAGATACACTGAAGACCCACCAGAGTGTCCATACTGGAGAAAAACCTTTCCAGTGTAAAGTGTGCGAAAAGAGCTTCAGTGAGGCAGGTACCCTGAAGATTCACCAACGCGTCCACACTGGAGAAAAACCATTTAGTTGTGAACTTTGCGGTAAGAGTTTCAGTTGTAAAAGGTATCTGAAGGTTCATCAACGCATCCATACTGGAGAAAAACCTTTCCATTGTCAACATTGTGACAAGAGCTTCCGTTTGTCAGAACAGCTGAAGACCCACCAGAGTGTCCATACTGGAGAAAAACCTTTCCTGTGTAAAGTGTGCAGAAAGAGTTTCCATCATTCAACTAAACTAAAAATTCACCAACGCGTCCATACTGGAGAAAAACCATTTAGGTGTGAACTTTGCAGTAAGAGTTTCAGGCATCAAAATAATCTGAAGGATCATAAACGCATCCATACTGGAGAAAAACCATTTCGTTGTCAACATTGTGACAAGAGCTTCAGTCAGTCAAGTAACTTGAAGAAACACCAACACGTCCACAGTGGAGACAAAAGTCTCTGTCAGATTAGCCAAAAAGCTATAGGCTCGCTCCCATTAGGTTCAATAGTAACTAAATCATCTACAGAAAATCCTCTGTTATGAATTTGTGCAAATGAATGATGTCCAAAGACAGCTTAAGGTGTCTACTTTGAAGGGATAATTCAGAAGTTGTACGAGATACTGTCCATTAATATAGTGGTGTCAACTGTATTAATTGATTACCAGAGTTCCATGGTGGGAGTTCTGCCCTGGTTTTGGTCAATATTACATAGTTCTGGTCATTTTGTGGAGGTCACTGGGGGCTAGAGGTCTTTACGGGTCTCAAAAATGCTATCCGAAATCCGAAATAAATCCGTGCAATATCACCGATTCCGAACTGTTCCGAAAATATTTTCAAATAAATAAATTGGATCTGAGTCGATCCGTGGCATGGTTTTCCGGTTCCGAACTGTTCCGAGATTTTCCCCCAATTGCTTCGCCGAGCCCGACCGAAGTCGGATTATTTTTGACCGTCCGACAGACCCGACCCTTTAAAAGCGAATATGAAACGATCTATGCTTGTTGAAATCATAAGTTACCATAATAGTCTAGAAATCCTTCGCATGCAATGCGGCGCATGCTATCAAAATGAATCAAATACGGTAGTTTTTTTAGACCGTAATTATGCCTACAAGGGGTGACTATGTCATGTTGTTTGAAAACAATCAGATATATATTGAACTTTCATACAACTGTTAAGAAAGTCATGCTTTTTTTGCGTCTATAAATATCTTGATGAAATGAACAAGCCTGTTGTAGGCTAAATACCTAAGCTTTATTCATTACCAGAGCCCACTATTTATTCAGCATTTGAGTCGCAGACGCTGATTCTCATAATATAACGTAAATGTAAACTTAACTTATACCACAAAAAGTATAGCATATTCAATTAATGTAGCATACATATTTTTGTACGTCTATAAATGTCTCGATGAATTGAACAAACATGTCATTGTAATTTGTAAACAAGTGCTTTATTTATTAAGACCCGTAGTCAGCAGCATGAGCCACGGACAATCATTATTTTTGATTAGGCCTAATAGCCCCTCGCAAAAAAGGTGAGATAGCATGCAAACATTAAACAAAATAGCAATTATTCTATATTTTCTATAGAGGTATTATTGGAGATATTTAGCTGTTAAGGGCGTAGGCCTAAATTAAAAACAAATGTTCCCGCGGGGACCACCGGTGGGCCCTCAGGCGGTCTGGCCCGCATTAGGCAAACAGGCATTAGGCAATAGGCCTAAAAAAAAAAAGTTCAATATAACGAATATTAGGCCTACTCACCCCCTCCATTAACAACACATCTCAAATCTGAACAATTCAACACGATGCAGAGGCTGCAGGATAACACTGTCTGTGTACTGTAGCCTACTTGTGCATGTCCAGAAGCGCAGAGTGACAAAGATACAATCATACACACACTTGGTTGATAGAATATTTTATTATCATTAAAAAGGCAAAAAAAAACGTAGAGAAAGAATACGTCTCACTGTAGTCTCGGGTCTTGTCGGATTTTCTCGGGTATTGCACATAATGATTGACAGTTCCGACTTCCGATGGGGATACGTCCGATTCCGAACCTGTCCGAGTGACTGTGATAAAACACACCGCCGGACCCGACCGGAACCGTCGGGTCTCGGATGGACTCGGGTTTTTTCGGGTTCGGACCCCCCGTGAAGACCTCTATTGGGGGCACGCAGTAAAAGTAAATAAATCCATACAACTAACATAATTTGTATTGTTGAATAATTTCTAAAATATTAGGACCTCCTTCCTTCATTTTTGGAACCATCACATGGAACTAGTTTTTGGGAGTGTGATATGGACACAAAATACATAGTTGCCTGTGATAGAGGTACACTTACAGTTACGACTACTGTAATAATGGCAACTATTTCATACAGCTTAACTATACCTTCACTATACTCTGAACTATACCTTTAAGGGAAAATAAAATAAGTTAATGATGTGCTTCAGTTATTTTTAATACATTTGACAAAACAGCCTGTATTTTCACATTTCACTGTTTCCAGGCTTCATTCAGAGATAAGTGCATTCAATATAATTTATCAATTACAGTTGGATTTTTCCAGGTGTTGCCATGTCTGCTTTATGTAAGCACATTTTCAGTGAAGTTGATTGAAAATAATGGCTTGTTCCCTACCTGTGTTCTGCTCAAATGAAGGAGTCCAAGGACCTCCATGTTCATCCATGCATCTGTGGATTTCCATCTGCAAAACGGAAATTTGCGTCAGAAAGTTGAAAATTTATGTCATCCCGAAACTTTGTTCTGAAAGCTGCAGCGTCGAATGTTGTGACTCTCCGTACTACCCCCCCTTATTCCACTCTGTTACTTTTCCAAACTCATATTAAAACTCAGATTAAGCGTACAGCAGCCTACTGATCAAGCTTTCTTGAGATTATCTTTTCTCTCAGAAAATTATCCATTATGACTGAAGTTCATGTGAAAGAGGCAGCACTGCATTGCACTTTACATACTCAAAAGAAGACTGCAGAAAATGCAGGAGAGACCGCAGCACTCAGGTTTACTTTTTCTGCTTTAAAGGTGCACGGCTCAAAAAATGCAACAAAAGAAAAATGCTTTCTCAACACACAAGTGTGTGTTGAGAAAGCCCTCGGGGGCGAAACGCGTCCATGCCTGTCCTGCCTTCCGAGGTAAAATAAACCATGAAATGAACTTTAGAGTGCTGGCATCCTTTTTCTTTTGTCACTTTAGATACTCCACATTTGGTTATGCCTGATCCAGAGGCTCAATATGGCAGTTTATCACATTCAGTAGATCATTTGTAGCCAGATGTAATTTCCTGGGATTTATTAGCAGTAGTAGGTAGTAGTAGTAGTAGCAGTAGCAGTAGTAGGTAGTAAAAAAATAATTTGCTTTAAACAAATATGTATGGATCATGTTCGAATGGCCCCTCCCATAGCTAAAATCCCTAAAACTAAAGAAAGCAAGGAATGTAAAACAATTAACACCCACCTAAAACATGAACCTTGGTTGAAAGAAAGAAAAATAACCAAAGTTGTCCTTTAATGCCACAATATCAATATTGAATCGTCAGGTTGATATTTATTAATTTGGTTCATGTCAGAAAAACTGTCTGGCTGCATTGCAGTGTATGGTTGAACTTTTCTCTTTTTTCTTTGATTTGCTTTGATTGAACTTTTCATGGTCTTTATATTGTTGAATTGTTTCAAAATGTTCCAGTGTAATAAAAGAAACATAATGAGGGAAAAACCACAATGTATTGAAAAATCTAATTGAATCATATCATACTTAAGAATCGCATCTAAACATTGATATTGTATTGTGAGGTAAGACAATCATCACACCCCTACTTTGGACCTTATACATTTCAGAGTAAACTTAAACTTAACTCTCAGAGTAAACTTATATCGTTTGGACTCCATCCGTCCCTTGAGGGGGTTGCCTTACAGGTGTGTAACTCTGGTTCCATTTGTTCATTGTACGGAAGAAATTATTTTATTACGAGAAAAGTTATGTCTTATGTCAACATGCAAACCAGCTAAACAATCACAGGCAATAACAGCCATTCTGATTGGCTGGCTTGAGATGATTCATAATGATGGACGATGATACGAGCACCTCTCACTTCACACAGGTGTGTTTTTTTAGACAGAGAGAGAGAGAGTTTGGGAGCTGAAACCTGATAGAATAAGTATCTTTGTTACAAAGGGTATATAGCATCTGTGTTGAAGTCAGGAGATTATATTAACATTATTAATAATATTAACACTTTCCTCCATCACAGTGGTTACATGAGTAGTGAATTTGGGCTCTGTAGTTCATTCATTATAGGAACTTTGTGGTTTTCTACCAGTGGTCCCTTTAGGGGATTCCAGGTGGTCCCCAGCGAAATGATGGACCGCTGGTAACCAAATGTATCTATAGATCCTTAACTCTTGAGAGAGTAAAATGAAACCAAATGGACCAGTAAGGGTCCAGTTGGTTTCATCTTAACGCTCCCAAGAAAAATTATAATTAAACATCTGAATTAATTTTCAAGAATCTGCATGATTAATGTAAAAATGTAAAAAATAATTGTTATTTTGACCACCAATGGTGGTCCGTGGCTAACTGGTATGAAAAAGGTTGAAAACCACGCACTGTTGTAGAAGGAAGAATAGGTTTATTGATCACAGTTCTCCTCCAGTCCACCAGGCGGCAACAACACTGCCTGGATGGATTCTTCATTGCGCATGCGTGAACCACGTTAACCCGGAAGAGTTGGTGTGTGTAGTTTTTGTCAGAGCCTTGGAAATACAGAGTTACGCCAACTCCGTTTACTCCATGGCGCCAGTCCAATGGCGGCTTCTCTACATAGACTTGTATTGGATAGTGACAACAAATAGTGACAGCCGGAAGTTACTGAATGCATTGGAGCCTATGGGCTCGCCCGAGTACTAAAACCACGTGACCAGACTATTTTCTGTCCCCTCAATGTCGCAACTCTGTCTATTTCTAAGGCTCTGGTTTTTGTGTGTGTTTTCGTCTCGACTGTGTGTCTAGCTGTGGTTAGTGATTTATCGTAGAGCTGTGGGGTCTGAACGGCGGAGCTGGGTTGGGAAGGAGCGCTTGTTTTATCCGCCGGCTACTACTAGTAGGGCGGGGCGAAGCATAGTTTTACTGAGGTTATGGTTAGGGTTAGTAACCGCATAAAGCATCGTCTAACTCTAACCCCAACCTAACCCTAAACACAACCCCAATAAAACTAGGCTATGCCTAAACCTAATCCTAACCCTAAACTTAACCTCAGTAAACCTATGCCTAAACCTAACCTAACCCTAACCATAAAGACACAACCCCAATAAAACTAGGCTATGCCTAAACCTAATCCTAACCCTAAACTTAACCTCAGTAAACCTATGCCTAAACCTAACCTAACCCTAACCATAACCTCAGTAAAACTTCCTTCGCCCCGCCCTACTAGTAGTAGCCGGCGGATAAAACAAGCGCTCCTTCCCAACCCAGCTCCGCCGTTCAGACCCCACAGCTCTACGTTAAATCACTAACCGTCTAGCTGGTGTCTGCAGGAACAAAGAGAGCGAGCAGTGATCAGTGAAGGTAAAATGTGTCCTCCAGAGTGTGTTCTAGTGGCTATAAAGGAACACATGGTGTCAGTGGGAGAGCAGATCATAATGAGTGTTTTGAGTGGAGGAGGAGATGATGCTTGTTGTCGTCTGAAGATACACGTCAGGTAAGTTCTGCTCTGTCTCCTCTGTGATGATTTCACTGCCCTGAAACTTCTTCATCCAGTTCTATGCAGATCGCTAGCTCTGGTTCAGAGCTCCACTGCTTCTATGAGTCTGCACTCAGAACAGTGGAGCTCTGGACCAGAGCTATGACTTGTTTCTGCACAGAATCAATAACGTGATCACGATGATAAAGTTGACCAAGTTGTAGGTGTAATATCATGGCACACTTTACTTCACAAATCACCTCATGTCGAATCTGTAAACTACATGGCAATGACAGAAAATTTAGACTACACATTTTAGACTACATTTCTCTATTTTCATTGAAAGATGAACAGAACAATTTTTGCCAACTAATTTACCAACTGGTTATGGTAAGTGTGTCGTTTGGTTTGTTTGGAGACATGTGATGTTTATGATGATGATTATTATTAATATTGCGATTATTATTATCATTATAGCATACCATAATTACTGAGCATGCACTCCACCCATCCATCCATCCATGTTCTCTGTTCATCTTCCAATGAGTATAGAGAAATGTAGTCTAAAGTTTGATTGATTCCTGTCATTGCAATGTAGTTTACATTCGACATGAAGTGATTTGTGAAGTAAAGCATGCAATGATATTACACCAACAAACTTGATCAACTTTATCAACATGTCTGGCTGGTTATGTAATGATTTTATTCATATATTCTACAACCGAGTGAGCTTGCAGGTCAGCTATTTCCACTGAACAACAACTATTATATATTGTCATTGTTAATAAGTGTTCTTGAATAATACCATGATGAAACATGACTGTTATGCATGTGAAGCATGGCTACTGTTATCATAGTCAAACAGGCCATTCAATTCATTACTTTAGCAGGCCTAGCCTATACTTTGTCAACAGTGAGAGTGCAGCTGTCCATTAAAAAAAATCAATTCAAAATTTGATTCAAATCAAATGGATCAGAGGAGAAGATAGATATCTATCTACGATAGATATAGATATGGATAGATAAACTAGTATGATGATAACATGGTTAGCAGTGTTTTCTATTCCAAACCACATGCACCTGCCTAATGGGGAGAGCTAGATCTGGGCCTGCTATCTCCGCATTGTAAAGGAAGAGAGAGCTTGATCCACTGATGTTACACACATCTTTACAATCATAGTATGTCCATAGCACATCAATTATATATACATTTGTTGTGACTGCAGGGCTTGACACTAACACTTGCCCGCTTGCCTGGGGCAAGTAAAAAAAAATGGTGGGGCAAGTGAAGACTGCTACCTGGTTGCCCGATCGGGCAAGTGTGCAACTTAGTGCGCTATATCACAACACAAGATAAATTTGTCTTGAAGGTGGTCATTGCGATCTGGGCTAATTAAGATGATGAATTCTAACTCTTGAGAGTGTAAAAATGTTGCGCGTCCATTTGGTTTCATTTTTACGTTCTCAAGAGTTACATCTGGTTAACCAACTTAGTTGGTGACCACCTGGAACCCACCTGTTGAAAACCCTTGGTTTAAAGCAGCCAAGTAGGAAGGAACTTAAATGCAAAATTCACAATATATTTTTGGGGGCAAGTGACCATGACCTGAGGGCAAGTAGAACCTGACTTGCACTTGCCCGATGGGCAAGTGCCTCGGAGACCTTAGTGTCAACTCCTGGGCTGGGTTTTCAGAATCAGGCTTAGTTGTCATATTCACACAGGTTTAAAAACAACAACACAATATTCATTCCATAGGCCCACGATTTAGGTCATAACAAGTACATGGCATTCCAGAAACAACCTTGATTACAGACAGACAAGTTACAACTCAATTAATATTCTCAATATTTTATATAATATATAATATATAAATTGGAGTGAGTGCCAGTCACCAGTGTGTGAGAGCTGTACAATGGCCCTAACTCTAGTGTCTACTGTACTGCAATTCTGCAATCCTTAAATTAAGTCTTTTTTTAATAATGCATTAAATCAGGGCGTCCGTGTTGGAGCACCTCAGTGCGGCCGCAGAGTGGATGTGCAGCCTCTTCCAGAGAGAGATGGAGACACTGAATACGAGACAGAACCAACTGCTGGACATGATGACTCTGCAGCCGTACGTCAAGCTGCACAGAATAGGTTGGTTGACGTTCTGTTGCATGCTTTTTTTTTTGTCCAGTTGTTGCTCGCACTAATGTTAAAAGAATGTGTGAGAGACATTCTATACCATCTAAAAATAGGAGATTAAGAAAAACATTGTGGACTGCTGGTGATGTTACTTTTCTTCTCCTTCTGTCTTGCTGAGTAAAGAGATTTCCGCTAAACATCAGGAGAGGAGATTCATTCTGGTCAAGGAGGAACCACAACCTCCAGAGATTAAAGAGGAACATCAGGAGAGCAGATCCAGTCTGGTCAAGGAGGAACCACAACCTCCACAGATTAAAGCGGAACAAGAGGAGGAAGCATTGACATTTCTACATAGAGAGACCACAAGGGCTAAAACTCACTTGGGTAATAAATTAAACAAACAAACAAACAAAAAGATTCACATGCAGATCAGACACAACAAACATGCAGAAATCACCTGTTTCTCCCAAACATGTGTTGGTCCGATATACACTGCTCCCTGTTTGCTGCTAGGCTAGGATGTCGGTCTAATGACAGTCAGACCAATAGTATGTACAAAAGCATCCTTAACACTACTCTCCAACTCTCTCTTTCTCTCCGCTCTAAACTGAGCTCAAGCCTTTATGTTCTTTGTCATGGAGACTGATTTATGTCCATAAGTGCTCTTTTTTTGTAGGCATCGTGCCCCACAAGAAGCCTGGCTTTGAGTTTATGAAAGCATCTGTAACAGCTTGTACTCATTTTACAGTTTAATCAGTCTTTCTTAGAAGGTGTATAACTTTGTGCATGGTAAATGGAAAAAATATATAACAGACATTTTAGGAATCTAGTGTTCACTACCATTGTTGTTTTTTCCTGCTCCTAGCAGATGGAGACGTCTCTTCACACTGCTCTGACGTCGAACCGAGATCTGACACCGACCTCACTGAAGACAGTGACGACTGGGAGAAAAACACCAGAGGAAAACCTTTCCACTGTCAACTTTGTGACAAAAGTTTCGGTTGGTCACGTTCCCTGAAAGCACACCAGAGGGTCCATACTGGGGAAAAACCTTTTAGTTGTCAACATTGTGACAAAAGTTTCAGTCAGTCAGGTGACCTGAAGAAGCACCAGAGTGTCCATACCAGAGAAAAAAACATTTAGTTGTGAACTTTGCAGTGAGAGTTTCAGAAATGTACGTACCCTGCGGAGGCACAGGAGTGTCCATACCAGAGAAACTGGTATGGACACTGGAGAACAACCCTTCCAGTGTAAAGTGTGCAGAAAGAGTTTCCGTCAGCTAAGTACCCTGAAGAACCATCAACGCATCCATACTGGAGAAAAACCATTTAGTTGTCAACATTGTGACAAAAGTTTTAGTCAGTCAAGTAGCCTGAAAAATCACCAGAAACTCCATACCAGAGAAAGACTCTTTAGTTGTAAACTTTGCGGTAAGAGTTTCAGTCGTTCGGATACCCTGAGGATGCACCAACGCGTCCACACTGGAGAAAAACCTTTCCATTGTCAACATTGTGACATGAGCTTCAGTCGGTCAGATCAACTGAAGACCCACCAGAGTGTCCATACTGGAGAAAAACCTTTCCAGTGTAAAGTGTGCAGAAAGAGTTTCCGTCATTCAGCTGAACTAAAAATTCACCAACGCGTCCACACTGGAGAAAAACCATTTAGTTGTGAACTTTGTGGTAAGAGTTTCAGTCGTAAAGGTTATCTGGAGGGTCATCAACGCATACATACTGGAGAAAAACCAGGTTGTCAACATTGTGACAAAAGTTTCAGACTGTCAGGTACCCTGAAGATTCACCAACGTGTCCATACCAAAGAAAAACCCTTCCACTGTCAACATTGTGACAAGAGCTTCAGTCAGTCAGGTTACCTGAAGACCCACCAGAGTGTCCATACCAAACCATTTGTTTGTGAACTTTGCGGTAAGAGTTTCAGTCGTCAAAGTAATCTGAAGGAACATCAACGCATCCATACTGGAGAAAAACCATTTAGTTGTCAACATTGTGACAAGAGCTTCCGTTGGTCAGAACAGCTGAAGGCACACGAACGCCTCCATACTGGAGAAAAACCCTTCCAGTGTAAAGTGTGTAGAAAGAGTTTCCATCATTTAACTAAACTAAAAATTCACCAACGCGTCCACACTGGAGAAAAACCTTTCCAGTGTAAAGTGTGCAGAAAGAGCTTCAGTCAGTCAGGTGACCTGAAGATTCACCAACGCGTCCACACTGGAGAAAAACCATTTAGTTGTGAACTTTGCAGTAAGAGTTTCAGTTGTAAAAGTTATCTGAAGCATCATCAACGCATCCATACTGGAGAAAAACCATTTCGTTGTCAACATTGTGACAAAAGTTTTAGTCAGTCAAGTAGCCTGAAGAATCACCAGAGTGTCCATACCAGAGAAAGACCCTTTAGTTGTAAACTTTGCGGTAAGAGTTTCAGTTGTCAAAGGTATCTGAAGCATCATCAACGAATCCATAATGGAGAAAAAAACATTTCGTTGTCAACATTGTAACAAGAGCTTCCGTTGGTCAAGTCACTTGAAGAAACACTAACACTTCCACAGTGGAGACAAAAGCTTAACTCTGACAGATTAGCCGAAAAGCTATAGGTTCGCTCCCATTAGGTTCAATAGTAACCAAATAATTTACAGAAAATCCTCTGTTATGAATTTGTGCAAATGAATGATGTCCAAAGACAGCTTAAGGTGTCTACTTTGAAGGGGATAGTTCAGAAGTTGTATGAAATACTCTCCATTACTATAGTGGTGTCAACTGTATTAATTGATTGCCAGAGTTACATGGTGGGAGTTCTGCCCTGGTTTTGGTCGTTATTACATTCTGGTCATTTGGTGGAGGTCACTGGGGGCACGCAGTAAAAGTAAATAAATCCACAAAACATAATTTGTATTGTTGAATAATTTCTAAAATATTAGGACCTCCTTCATTCATTTTTGACCCCCCTATCACATGGAACTAGTTTTTGGGAGTGGTGAATATGGACACAAAATACATACTGTAGTTCCCTGTGATAGAACTACACTTACAGTTGCGACTACTATAATAATGGCCACTATTTCATACAGCTTAACAATACCTATACTCTGAACTATACCTTTAAGGGAAAAAAATAAAATAAGTTGCTGTGCTTCAGTTATTTTTAATACATTTGACAAAACGGCCTGTATTTTCACATTTCACTGTTTCCAGGGCTCATTCAGAGATAAGTGCATTCAATATAATTTATCGATTACAGTTGGATTTTTCAAGGTGTTGCCATGCCTGCTTTATATAAGCACATTTTCAGTGAAGTTGATTGAAAATAATGGCTTGTTCCCTACCTGTGTTCTGCTCAAATGAAGAGGAGTCCAAGGACCTCCATGTTCATCCATGCATCTGTGGATTTCCATCTGCCAAATGTTTTGTGCCAGCCAGGTTTTTATTTTTCAACTATATAGAAAATAATTATTTTGGAAAATATCAGATCTACCATCTCACAGTGGCACACTGTGAGCTTGCGAACCTGCCTGTCCATACTCTCTCCAAATTTGCGTCAGAACGTTGAAAAGTGATGTCATCCCGAAACTTTGTTCTGAAAGCTGCAGCATTGAATGTTGTGATTCTCCGAACTACCCCCCCCCCCCCCCCCCCCCCCTTATTCCACTCTGTCACTTTTCCAAACTCATATTAAAACTCAGATTAAGCGTACAGCAGCCTACTGATCAAGCTTTCTTGAGATTATCTTTTTCTCTCGGAAATTATCCATTATGACTGAAGTTCATGTGAAGGAGGCAGCACTGCATTGCACTTTACATACTCACATTTGGTTATGCCTGATCCAGAGGCTCAATATGGCAGTTTATCACATTCAGTAGATCATTTGTGGCCAGATGTAATTTCCTGGGGTTTATTAGTACTGTATCTTGTAGGTAATAAAAATAATTTGCTTTAAACAAATATGTATGGATCATGTTCAAATGGCCCCTCCCATAGCTAGAATCCCTAAAACTAAAGAAAGCAAGGAATGTAAAACAATTAACACCCACCTAAAACCTTAGAACCTTGGTTGAAAAAAGAAAAATAACCAAAGTTGTCCTTTAATGCCACAATATCAATAGTGAATCATCAGGTTGATGATATTTATTAATTTGGTTCATGTCAGAAAAACTGTCTGGCTGCATTGGATTGCATTGTATGGCTGAACTTTTCTCTTTGATTTGCTTTGATTGAACTTTTCATGGTCTTTATATTGTTGAATTGTTTCAAAATGTTCCAGTGTAATAAAAGAAACATAATGAGGAAAAAAATCACAATGTATTGAAAAATCTAATTGAATCATAACATACTTGAGAATCACATCTAAACATTGATATTGTATTGTGAGGTAAGACAATCATCACACCCCTACTTTGGAGCTCATGCGTCTCAGTGTAAATGTACTATGTTACACATTCATATTAGTAAATCTCAGAGTAAATGTTACTTTATCTGAGTAAATGTTACTTTATATCGTTTGGACTCCATCCGTCCCTTGAGGGGGTTGCCTTACAGGTGTGTAACTCTGGTTCCATTTGTTCATTGTACGAAAGAAATTATTTTATTACGAGAAAAGTTATGTCTTATGTCAACGAGCAAACCAGCTAAATATCACAGACAATAACAGGCATTCTGATTGGCTGGCTTGAGATGATTCATAATGATGGACGATGATACGAGCACCTCTCATTTCACACAGGTGTGTTTTTTTAGACAGACAGTGAGAGAGAGAGAGAGTTTGGGAGCTGAAACCTGATAGAATAAGTATCTTTGTTACAAAAGGTATATACAGTACAGTATCTATGTTGAAGTCAGGAGATTATATTAACATTATTAATAATATTAACACTTTCCTCCATCACAGTGGTTACATGAGTAGTGAATTTGGGCTCTGTAGTTCATTCATTATAGGAACTTTGTGGTTTTCTACCAGTGGTCCCTTTAGGGGATTCCAGGTGGTCCCCCAGCGAAATGATGGACCGCTGGTAACCAAATGTATAGATCCTTAACTCTTGAGAGAGTAAAATGAAACCAAATGGACCCGTAAGGGTCCAGTTGGTTTCATCTTAAAGGTAGGGGAAGTGATTTCACTTTTGTCTGATATCACCATAGGATATCATCCAACATCACCCCCCCCCCCCCCCCCCCCAAAAAAAAAAAAAAAAAAAAAAAAAAAACTGTCAGACCATATATGGAGGTTGAAAATTACTGTTGTTGAAGAAAGAATAGGTTTATTGATCACAGTTCTCCTCCAGTCCACCAGGGGGCAACAACACTGCCTGGATGGATTCTTCATTGCGCATGCGTGAACCACGTTAACCCGGAAGAGTTGGTGTGTGTAGTTTTTGTGTGTGTTTTCGTCTCGACTGTGTGTCTAGCTGTGTCTGCAGGAACAAAGAGAGCGAGCAGTGATCAGTGAAGGTAAAATGTGTCCTCCAGAGTGTGTTCTAGTGGGTATAAAGGAACACATGGTGTCAGTGGGAGAGCAGATCATAATGAGTGTTTTGAGTGGAGGAGGAGATGATGCTTGTTGTCGTCTGAAGATACACGTCAGGTAAGTTCTGCTCTGTCTCCTCTGTGATGATTTCACTGCCCTGAAACTTCTTCATCCAGTTCTATGCAGATCGCTAGCTCTGGTCCAGAGCTCCACTGCTTCTGTCAAGTCAAACTTTATTTGTATAGCACATTTACAACAGCCAAGGCTGTACCGAAGTGCTGAACAGAGCAAAAACAGCGACAACACACATAGATAGGCTAATAGTAAGAAAAACGTAAAATCAAAACAGAGCATGAGATACAGTATCAAACACACACTCACACACACACGCGCGCGCGCAAAAATACATACACCTACGTATAAACATAAAAGAAGGAAAGCAGGATAGTAGGATAAAATGACAAGCCGAGGGGTCAGGGTCAATTAAAAGCGAGCGAGAACAGATGAGTTTTTAGGAGGGATTTAAAGGACCCAATTGACTGCACTGATCTGATGTGCAGAGGTAGCATGTTCCAGAGCAGAGGACAAGCAGCTGTGAAGGCACGGTCTCCCCTGCTCCTCCTGAATTCCGGCCCAAAAGTTTTTTTTTTTTTTTTTTTTTTTTTTTAATCTTTACTTGCAATTATTTTATTTTATATTTTTTAAAGTGGTCCAGGTGTTATTTTGTGAAAACACTTCTTTTATGTTTCTAGGGTGACCAGATCCCAACTCACCAGATGTGGGACAAACAGTGTGTTTGTGTGGGACAATGTGGGACACACGCGGGGTCGTGTCGGACTGTCGCACAAATGAATAAATAGTACCCAATTTAGGTGTTTCTACTCTTCCCTTCACATACCATCACTATAGTTTGCCATCTGTTTCATCCACTAATAAGAGGTACTTAACAGAAAAGTTTTTAAATTAACCATTTACATTTACCTACAAACTATACACCTGGACAATATAATATCTGAACCAGGGCCAAAGCAACCAATAACAAACTAATAAAGAAATGTTATCAATGTATCTTCCTCCTAACAAAGACAACTATTGCAAGTCTGAAATTGTAGAGGCACACAATGAATGAAATAAATCACCAGAAACATAAATAAAAGTTTGGTTAGCATTGGAGCCATCAAAATGTAAATGTGTCTGTCATAGCAGCATGAACAGGCTACGCACTTTTAGGTTTTGTCCATCACAAACCAAATGGACCCTTACGGGTCCATTCTGGTTTCATTTTACCCTCTCAAGGAGTTACAGATATACAAGGGTCCATTTGGTTGCCAATAGTCCTTTCTAGGAAGGAAGGAGGACTCTATCATAGGAGGAAAATGCTGAAAAACATCATCAACATTTTATCTCTGGCGCCTGTCAACCAATATCACCCCAACTCACCACTTTCACTAATTTTGGCGCTAGGGGTGTCTGGAAAAAAGCTAAATATAGCGGCAAATGCGTCAAGTTGGCAACACTGGTAAACAGAAGATAGTTTAGCTGCTGTTACCTCATCTGTGTTCGAATCTTGTTTTGGTCGAGCAAGACGTTGCTTGTGAGTCTCACATTGTATTCACCCCCCTGTGTCACTGCAGACATCACAGTAAACTCTGTCAGTATCGCAATTCACTGGTTTCACCCAGGAATACATGGTCTCCCAGTCCTTATTACTATATTTCCTTTTTTAGTTTCGTTCAGCTCCTCCTTGTTTCTTTTCTTTCATGTATTCATTCATTGCAACGCACGCAGCTAACACGTTGTGAGACAGTGCTGTTGTGTTGTGGTGGACGTTTATTTTACTAGTATGCGCATTGATTTCCCAACACGGAGTATTCAAACTCCAGTTTGTCCCTATACAGGCCATTCAAACTCGGACACCTCAATGTCGCACCGCTTTACCGAGAATACAAACAGAGTTACCCAAACTCCGTTCACTTCATGGCGTCAGTCCAATGGCGGCTCTTCTACATAGACTTCGATGGGAAGAGGGACAGCAAATAAATCCGTCTCTCTCACACAAACACACACACGGCCCGCCCCTTTACCATTTGGCCAGGCTTCACTGCTCACATGCAGGCTGCCGCGAATCAGTGACACAATCAGTGACACAATATTTTGCGAATTTGCGCACATTATGAAAACTACAGCTTGTCAATCAAAATGCGGGACAAAGTCTCAATCGGCGGGACGCCTTAAAAGACAGTGAAATGCGGGACGATCCCACACAAAGCGGGACATCTGGTCACGCTATATGTTTCCCCTACCCCAAAATAAGCTTATAATGTGTCCAATGGGCGTTGTGCAAGTTCACCTATATACATCGCTCCAAAATGCAATTTTTTGCATGTCTCCACCATGTCAGTAGTGAGTTAACACTCACACTTTCACTTTCAGCAGTGATCCAGCTGTCTCAAAAGCTGGGGGCGTGGCACATGGTTTATGGCTCAACCACTGCTGAAACAAAAGTGAAAGTGTGAGTGTTAACACACTACTGACATGGTGGAGACACAATATATAGCAAAAAATTGCATTTTGGAGCGATGTATATAGGTGAACTTGCACAACGCCCATTGGCCACATTATAAGCTTATTTTGGGGTAGGGGAAACAGCCATAAAGGAGTATTTTCACAACTGCATATAAAGATAAAAAAAAAAAAAAAAAAAAAAAAAAAAACTTTTGGGCCGGAATTCTCCTTTAGGCTGGACCAGCAGGAGTCTGCAGACCTTAGACCTCTGGATGGGACATATGGCACAATTAGTTCAGAAGATAAGAGGGTGCGAGGCCATGGAGAGTTTTAAAAACGAATAAGAGTACTTTAAAATCAATCCTGTACTTCACAGGGAGCCAGTGGAGGTTGGCCAGAACTGGGGTGATGTGGTCACGTTTTTTAGTGCCAGTGAGAAGACGGACAGCTGCTTTCTGCTCTAGCTGCAAGCGCCTGATGGAAGCCTGGTCGATACCGATGTAAAGTGAATTGCAATAATCAATGCGAGTAGTAATAAATGCGTGGATAACTATTTCTAATTGATTATGGGGAGAAAAGGCTTAACCTTAGCGATGGTTCTAAGTTGAAAAAAGCTAGTTTTGACAACAGAGCTTATTTGTTTGTTGAATTTGAAATCTTTTTCCAAGGTTTTTAACACTGGGATGGATGTTGTCTTCTAGAGCACCTAATGAGGAGCAGGATAGGCTGGGATGATGGTCAAAAATAATGATTTCAGTTTTATTTTCATTAGTGTTAGGAAATTGGTATCCATCCAAGACTTAAAGGGGTGTTCCACTTTCAAAAAAACTTTTGGTCATTTTATGGTCTACTCAGTCTCATGTGAACACACCAGACAGATTATAAGTTACTCCTTTCAGTATTTAGATATTTGATGTTCATTTTAGCGCCTCCACCTTCTTCCCATAGAAACCCATTATAACTTAAAACTCCATTTTAACCATGACAGATTATTCGAAAACAACCAATCTTTTTTCTGGTGACTCATATTGTCCTCGGAATACGTGAGAGGACCGTGGAATTTCATTTACAGTTTTTATTTATTTTTTAAATATTGTTTTGGAAAATGTAGCCGCCTCCATATTTGGGAAGGCCTACCCAAATTAATAAAACAATATTTTAAAAATCAATAAAAACTGTAAATGAAATTCCACGGCCCTCTCACGTATTCCAAGGACAATATCAGTCACCAAAAAAAAATGGTTGTTTTCGAATAATCTGTCATGGTTAAAATGGAGTTTAAATTATAATGGGTTTCTATGGGAAGGAGCTGGAGGCGCTAAAATGAACATCAAATATCTAAATACTGAAAGGAGTAACTTATAATCTGTCTGGTGTGTTCACATGAGGCTGAGTAGACCATAAATTGACCAAAAGTTTTTTTGAAAGTGGAACACCCCTTTAATATTGTTTAGAATCTGCACTCAGAAGCAGTGGAGCTCTGGACCAAAGCTATATACGTTCCCCCAATACTGTACGCTCACTCTGTAGCTCCGAGATGATGATCAAAGGCTATTAATTTCCATGCATCGCATGACGCTCGTACTTCGCAGAGATTTAATCGAATTGTACGCCGATGCTACATTTCCATCCAAAACGTGTACGTAAACATTCCGATTTCAAATATAAAGTACTCACATGTTTCTACGGGTGTTAAGACACTTGCAGCGGCTGAAATTAGGATTGCAGCATGCCATGTTGTTTAATAACAAGCATTTTTATCAGAGCTTTTCTTCCACCATTGGCTTTCCATTGTATGCGCCACTATCGGTGGGGAGTAGCGTGGCACTGGGTGAACACTGGGTGTGTTCCATGAATTCACGCTGACCGCACTGCCAATACGAACTAACAGGAGTGTTTGCTCCCGGTGTGCATCTGTGTGTTTACCAAACTTACCCCAACCCAGAGAAGTAGCACCGGGGAGCTGGGATAGAAATGCTTTTTATTAAACGACATGGCAATCCTAATTTCTGGCGCAATAAGTGTCTAACACACACAGAAACGTGTGAGTACTTTAAATTTGAAAACCAAATGTTTATGTAGACGTCATTTATGTAAATCTAGCGACCCGCCAAAAACTCTAGAGTCACTGCATGACTGCCATGATAATGACTCAAATTTAAAATGAGTCATTAAAAAAACGGAGCAACATCCGTTTTGCTCAAACACTGTTTCACAAATCTGTCTAAATGTGTGATAGTGAGCACTTCTGCTTTGCTGAGATAATCCATCCCACCTCACAGGTGTGCCATATAAAGATGCAGATGTGACACTATGGTTAGTGCACAGGTGTGCCTTAGACTGTCCACAATAAAAGTTATAATTAATAAATGGTGGTCACACCAGATACTGACTGGTTCTGAGTCCCCAGACCAGAAGCACATTTCAGGGTGGCTTTTATCGTGGACAGTGTGTTTTCTGTGCATATAGGGTTTGAGGAGATTTGATAGTCTTCAAATTTTCAGCCCCCCCCCCCGCCAAATGCAGTAGTGGGGGGAGCTAGATCCGGGCCTGCTATCGCCACATTGTAAAGGAAGAGAGAGCTTGATCTACTGATGTTACACACATCTTTACAACCATGTTTGTTTTTTTGTTATGGTTTATGTTGCACAGACCCTTGCTTTACATATAGGCCTACTACCTGTATTCAAACCACTGGCCCCTTCATTTCTCCCTATTACTGCTGCATTACCTCCCTCCCTGTTCATGTTCATGCTCAGTACTCTTTTGTAGTCATTTCATATCACTCACTACAATTACAGGTCCTCTTATATCCAAAAATTAAGTTTATTATGATGAAAGATGAAAAGTGTTGCAAACTGTCCAACAATACTTACTCAATATTCTAAATATTCTCCCAAATTGGAGTGAGTGTGGGGGCTGCACAACGGCCCTAACTCTAGTCATCATGTGTACTACAATTCTGCAAACTCTAAATAAACTCTTTTAAATATCACATTCAATCAGGGCGTCTGTGTTGGAGCACCTCAGTGCGGCCACGGAGTGGATGTGCAGCCTCTTCCAGAGAGAGATGGAGACACTGAATACGTTGCTGGCAGCGAGACAGAACCAACTGCTGGACATGATGACTCTGCAGCCGTACGTCAAGCTGCACAGAATAGGTTGGTTGACGTTCTGTTGCATGCTTTTTTTTGTCCAATTGTTGCTCGCACTAATGTTGACAGATTGTGTGAGAGACATTCTATACGATCTAAAAATATGAGATTAAGAAAAGCATTGTGTACTGCTGGTGATGCTACTTTTCTTCTCCTTCTGTCTTGCTGTGTAAAGAGATTTCCACTAAACATCAGGAGAGGAGATTCAGTCTGGTCAAGGAGGAACCACAACCTGCAGAGATTAAAGAGGAACAGCAGGAGAGCAGATCCAGTCTGGTCCTGGAGGAACCACAACCTCCACAGATTAAAGAGGAACAGCAGGAGAGCAGATCCAGTCTGGTCAAGGAGGAGCCACAACCTCCACAGATTAAAGAAGAACAAGAGGAGGTCTCTCTTCTACATAGAGAGACCACCAGGGCTAAAACTCTCTCAGGTAATAAAAACAAACAAACAAACAAACAAAAAAACAAACAAAAAAACGTGCTTCACGTGCATATCGGACACAACAAACTTGCAGAAATCGCCTGTTTCTCGCTTTGGTCCGATATACACTGCTCTGTGCTTGCAGCTAGGTTAGGTTGTCAGTCTAATGACAGTCAGACCAATAGCATGTACTAAAGCTTGTACCCAAAACACTAATTACTGCTAACTACTTATCTTTTTTTCATTCCAGTTTTATTACCCAGTTCTTAGCTATTTGCTTAACCCAACACTATTCTCCCAACTGCTAACCTGAGGAGAGCCCTCAACTGAGCTCAGGGCTTAAAGTTCTCCGTTCTGAAGACTGATTTACGCCCTGATGATTCCATAGGCTTTTTGTGTGGCATCGTGCCACACAAAAAGCCTGTGTTTGAATTTATTGAACCATCTGTAGCAGCTTGTACATATTTTAGAGTTTAGAGAACCAGTCTTTCGTAGAAGCTATATAACATGGAAAATGGGAAGAATATATACTGTAACAGAAATTTTAGGAATCTAGGGTTCACTACCATTAGTGTTTTTTCCTACTCCTAGCAGATGGAGACGTCTCTTCACACTGCTCTGACGTCGAACCGAGATCTGACACCGACCTCACAGAAGACAGTGACGACTGGGAGAAAAACACCAGAGAAAAGCCTTTCCACTGTCAACTTTGTGACAAAAGTTTCAATCAGTCACGTTCCCTGAAAACACACCTGAGGGTCCATACTGGAGAAAAACCTATTAGTTGTGAACTTTGTGACAAAAGTTTCAGTCAGAAATGTGATTTAAAGAGACACAAACGCGTCCATAGCAAAGAAAAACCCTTTAGTTTTCAACATTGTGACAAAAGTTTCAGTCAGTCAGGTGCCCTGAAGAAGCACCAGAGTGTCCATACCAAAGAAAAACCATTTAGTTGTGAGCTTTGTGGTAAGAGTTTCAGTCGTCGAGTTTATCTGGAGGGTCATCAATGCATCCATACTGGAGAAAAACCATTTAGTTGTCAACATTGTGACAAAAGTTTCCGACTGTCAGGTACCTTGAAGATTCACCAACGTGTCCATACCAAAGAAAAACCCTTCCACTGTCAACATTGTGACAAGAGCTTCAGTCAGTCAGGTGACCTGAAGAAGCACCAGAGTGTCCATACCAGAGAAAAACCATTTGGTTGTGAACTTTGCGGTAAGAGTTTCAGTCGTCAAAGTAATCTGAAGGAACATCAACGCATCCATACTGGAGAAAAACCATTTCATTGTCAACATTGTGACAAGAGCTTCCGTTGGTCAGAACAGCTGAAGGCACACGAACGCCTCCATACTGGAGAAAAACCCTTCCAGTGTAAAGTGTGCAGAAAGAGTTTCCATCATTTAGCTAAACTAAAAATTCACCAACGCGTCCACACTGGAGAAAAACCTTTCCAGTGTAAAGTGTGCAGAAAGAGCTACAGTGAGGCAGGTACCCTGAAGATTCACCAACGCGTCCACACTGGAGAAAAACCATTTAGTTGTGAACTTTGCAGTAAGAGTTTCAGTTGTCAAAGGTATCTGAAGGAACATCAACGCATCCATACTGGAGAAAAACCGTTTAGTTGTCAACATTGTGACAAAAGTTTTAGTCAGTCAAGTAGCCTGAAGAATCACCAGAGTGTCCATACCAGAGAAAGACCCTTTAGTTGTAAACTTTGCGGTAAGAGTTTCAGTTGTCAAAGTCATCTGAAGGTTCATCAACGCATCCATACTGGAGAAAAACCATTTAGTTGTCAAGATTGTGACAAGAGCTTCCGTTGGTCAGACCAGCTGAAGGCACACCAACACGTCCACAGTGGAGACAAAAGCTTAACTCTGACAGATTAGCTGAAAAGCTATAGGTTCGCTCCCATTAGGTTCAATAGTAACCAAATAATTTACAGAAAATCCTCTGTTATGAATTTGTGCAAATGATTGATGTCCAAAGACAGCTTAAGGTGTCTGCTTTGAAGGGGATAGTTCAGAAGTTGTATGAAATACTCTCCATTACTATAGCGGTCAACTGTATTAATTGATTGCCAGAGTTCCATGGTGGGAGTTCTGCCCTGGTTTTGGTCAATATTAAGTAGTTCTGGCCATTTGGTGGAGATCACTGGGGTAGGCAGTAAAAGTAAATAAATCCACAAAACTAACATAATTTGTATTGTTGAATAATTTCTTAAATATTAGGACCTCCTTCATTCATTTTTAATCCCCCTATCACATGGAACTAGTTTTTGGGAATGGGGATATGGACACAAAATACATAGTTCCCTGTGATAGGGGTACACTTACAGTTGTCACTACTATAATAATGGCCACTATTTCATATAGCTTAACTCAGGGGTGGGCAATTATTTTTTCCCAAGGGGCCAAATGAGATACATAAAATATTGTGGAGGGCCAAGACTAAAGGCTGAACTAAAGTCTGCGTAATATTAGTTTAATGTCAAGATAAAAGTAAGCGTAAGGCCAACCATTTTGACACCAGGGCCCTCAATTTATTCAGTATTTGAGCATGGACCACCATTTGATCCCATGGACCACCTCACAGATCCCAATTCTTTTGTTTTTGTCCACAATTCCAGGCTGGATTTAGGAAACAAAACAGGATAACAAAAATGGCCATTCTCTTACATTCTGTGTTTGAATGTGTAGACTTTGGGCTAATTCAGATGATGAATATTTTAACTCTTGAGAGTGTAAAAATTAAACCAAATGGACCCGCAAGGGTCCATTTGGTTTCATTTTAATGCTCTCAAAGAGTTACATCTGTTTAACCAACTTTCCATATTTAACTGGAACTCCCTCAAGGACCACTGATGGTCCCCAGACCACTGGTTTAAAACCCTTTCAGGGGCCGGTCAGAGGGCATTTGGCCCCCGGGCCGTATAATGCCCAGGTATGGCTTAACTATATTTTTACTATACTCTGAACTATACCTTTAAGGGAAAAAAATAAAAGAAGTTGATGTGCTTCAGTTATTGTTTATACATTTGACAAAACAGCCTGTATTTTCACATTTCACTGTTTCCAGGGCTCATTCAGAGATGAGTGCATTCAATACAATTTATCGATTACAGTTGGATTTTTCCGGCTGTCGCCATGCCTGCTTTACATAAGCACATTTTCAGTGAAGTTGATTGAAAATAATGGCTTGTTCCCTACCTGTGTTCTGCTCAAATGAAGAGGAGTCCAAGGACCTCCATGTTCATCCATGCATCTGTGGATTTCCATCTGCAAAATGTTTTGTTCCAGTCAGGTTTTTGTTTTTCAACTGTATAAAAAAGAACTATTTTGGAAAATATCAGATCTACCATCTCACGGTGGCACACTGGGGCTTGCGAATCTGCCTGTCCATACTCTCTCCAACTTCCGAACCTTTCGGGAATTTGCGTCAGAAAGTTGAAAAGTGATGTCATCCCGAAATTTTGTTCTGAAAGCTGCAGCGTCGAATGTTGTGACTCTTCGAACTACACCCCCCCCCTCCCATTCCACGTTCCACATTAAGCGTACAGCAGCCTACTGATCAAGGTTTCTTGAGATTATCTTTTCTCAGAAATTATCCATTATGACTGAAGTTCATGTGAAGGAGGCAGCACTGCATTGCACTTTACATACTCCACATTTGGTTATGCCTGATCCAGAGGCTCAATATGGCAGTTTATCACATTCAGTAGATCATTTGTGGCCAGATGTAATTTCCTGGGGTTTATTAGTACTGTAGGTAATAAAAAAATAATTTGCTTTAAACAAATATGTATGGATCATGTTCGAAGGGCCCCTCCCATAGTTAAAATCCCTAAAACTAAAGAAAGCAAGAATGTAAAACAATTAACACCCATATTTTACTTTCTCTAATAACAACCTAAAACATGAACCTTGGATGAAAAAAATAATATAAAAGTTGTCCTTTAATGCCACAATATCAATATTGAATCGTCAGGTTGATGATATATATATTATTATTATTATTTGGTTCATTTCAGAAAAACTGTCTGGCTGCATTGCAGTGTATGGCTGAACTTTTCTCTTCTCTTTGATTTTCTTTGATTGAACTTTTCATGGTCTTTTATATTGTTGAATTGTTTCAAAATGTTCCAGTGTAATAAAAGAAACATGAGGAATGAGGAAAAAAGTCACAATGTATTGAAAAATCTAATTGAATCATAACATACTTGAGAATCGCATCTAAACATTGATATTGTATTGTGAGGTAAGACAATCATCACACCCCTACTTTGGAGCTCATATCAGTACATATCAGAGTAAATGTACTATGTTACACATTCATATTAGTAAATGTACGTTACACATTCATATTAGTAAATGTACTACACATTCATATCATAGTAAATGTACTATGTTACACATTCATATTAGTAAATGTACTACACATACATCTCAGAGTAAATGTTACTTATATCGTTTGGACTCCATCCGTCCCTTGAGGGGGTTGCCTTACAGCTGTGTAACTCTGGTTCATTGTACGGAAGAAATTATTTTATTACGAGAAAAGTTATGTCTTATGTCAACGAGCAAACCAGCTAAACAATCACAGGCAACAACAGGCATTCTGATTGGCTGGCTTGAGATGATTCATAATGATGGACGATGATACGAGCACCTCTCACTTCACACAGGTGTGTTTTTTTTTAGACAGAGAGAGAGTTTGGGAGCTGAAACCTGATAGAATAAGTATCTTTGTTACAATATATACAGTATCTGTGTTGAAGTCAGGAGATTATATTAACATTATTAATAATATTAACACTTTCCTCCATCACAGTGGTTACATGAGTAGTGAATTTGGGCTCTGTAGTTCATTCATTATAGGAACTTTGTGGTTTTCTACCAGTGGTCCCTTAGGGGATTCCAGGTGGTCCCCAGCGAAATGATGGACCGCTAGTAACCAAATGTATCCTTAACTCTTGAGAGAGTAATATGAAACCAAATAAGATCTGTTAAAATGCTCTATTATAAGGTGTGCAGACCATATATGGAGTTTCCCCTCCCCCACGTTAGCAGAGGAGCTAATAAAAGTTCCCCAGGTGGAGGGTGAATTCTCCTCCAATCAGGATCGAGTAGCAGGTTCACATAGTGTAGCTACTCTTGGGGGCCCCTAGTGCACCAGGCTGGTACTACACCATGAATTTCAAATCACTTACCATACCTTTAATGGTCCCAAGACAAATTAAAATTAAACATCTGAATTAATTTTCAAGAATCTGCACGATTAGTGTAAAATAATTGTTATTTTGACCAACATGTTGTCTGTTATCTCCTAAATTGGGGACAAAAACTTGAAAATCGTTGGCTTTGGGTCCAACAGACTAAACAACTGGTATGAAAAAGGTTGAAAACCACTGTTGTAGAAGGAAGAATAGGTTTATTGATCACAGTTCTCCTCCAGTCCACCAGGGGGCAACAACACTGCCTGGATGGATTCTTCATTGCGCATGCGTGAACCACGTTAACCCGGAAGAGTTGGTGTGTGTAGTTTTTGTGTGTGTTTTCGTCTCGACTGTGTGTCTAGCTGTGTCTGCAGGAACAAAGAGAGCGAGCAGTGATCAGTGAAGGTAAAATGTGTCCTCCAGAGTGTGTTCTAGTGGGTATAAAGGAACACATGGTGTCAGTGGGAGAGCAGATCATAATGAGTGTTTTGAGTGGAGGAGGAGATGATGCTTGTTGTCGTCTGAAGATACACGTCAGGTAAGTTCTGCTCTGTCTCCTCTGTGATGATTTCACTGCCCTGAAACTTCTTCATCCAGTTCTATGCAGATCGCTAGCTCTGGTCCAGAGCTCCACTGCTTCTATGAGTCTGCACTCAGAACAGTGGAGCTCTGGACCAGAGCTATGACTTGTTTCTGCACAGAATCAATAACGTCATCACGATGATAAAGTTGACCAAGTTGTCGGTGTAATATCATGGCACACTTTACTTCACAAATCACCTCATGTCGAATCTGTAAACTACATTGCAATGACAGAACATTTAGACTACACATTTTAGACTACATTTCTCTATTTTCATTGAAAGATGAACAGAACAATTTTTGCCAACTAATTTACCAACTGCTTATGGTAAGTGTGTCATTTGTTTTTTTTGTTTTTTTGGAGACATGTGATGTTTATGATGATGATTATTAATATTGCGATTATTATTATCATTATAGCATACCATAATTACTGAGCATGCACTCCATCCATCCATCCATCCATCCATCCATCCATCCATCCATCCATCCATCCATCCATCCATCCATCCATCCATCCATGTTCTCTGTTCATCTTCCAATGAGTATAGAGAAATGTAGTCTAAAGTTTGATTGATTCCTGTCATTGCAATTTAGTTTACATTCGACATGAAGTGATTTGTGAAGTAAAGCGTGCAATGATATTACACCAACAAACTTGATCAACTTTATCAACATGTCTGGCTGGTTATGTAATGATTTTATTCATATATTCTACAACCGAGTGAGCTTGCAGGTCAGCTATTTTCACTGAACAACAACTATTATATATTGTCATTGTTAATAATCGTTCTTGAATAATACCATGATGTGTTATCTTTGCCCTGAAACATGACTGTCATGCATGTGAAGCATGGCTACTGTTATCATAGTCCAGGGGTCTGCAAACCAAGATGTTGAAAGAGCCATTTTCAACGAAAAATTAAATTCAAAATCTGTCTGGAGCCGCAAAAAATGTACGCCTAATAAGCCCTTAAAGGGGAATTCCATGCATTTTCTTTTTTTTTTTCTGAGAGTGTACAAATGTGAACCAAATGGACCCTAGCGGGTCCATTTGGTTCCATTTGTACACTCTCAGAAAAAATGTCCTAAAAGAAAATCATTAACATGGTGAAACACAACTTGATGGTGTCATCAAGTTGTGTTTCACCATGTTGTTGATCTTTTTTTCAGACGTCCATTTCTAGGAAACACAGAATGGGGGAACTTTTTTTTTTTTTTTATCATGTCCACACAACATCTCTAAGATACTGTATATTAATGATATAGTAAACTGTTGAAAATGGGTGGTTCAGATTAAAGCTCCATCTCCAGTGTTGGGAATATTACTATACCTTGTTAATGTATCACTTATTTCTTATTACTTTCATTTTAAAGCAATATATTGTATTACAATATTGCTGTCTGAGCAAGTGTAATATATTAGTATTACTATTACATACTACTTAAAAGAAAAATGTTGTACAAAATATATAATTAAATATTTAGTGTCACTAATAATCAAATATTGTGTAGGCCAGTGGCATAGCTACAATAAAGAATGCACACTTGGCTATCTGGGAAATCCATATGAAATCAACTTGAAAAAAAAAAAAAAAAAAAAAAAAACGTCCTCCTGAATAAATAATTTGATGACAAATTATAGAAAATATAAGTAATTATTTAACTTCTGCAGTTGTCAAGACAATTTCACAAGAACATTTTCAACGAGACAGATTGACAGAAAGTAATATTGAAAGTAATGCAGTAATGCAGAAAGAAAAGTATAATATATTAGAGTGTTTTTGTTAAGTAATATATTTATATTACAAGTTACTGCATTTTGGCAATATATTATGTAATATATTGAGTTACGTAGTGCACATGTCCCAACACTGTCCATCTCTGATATGTGTTGGAATTTTGTGTCATGACCAACAAGTGCTATGTTAATTGGCGACATAACTGTCAGACAGTGCATGGTGTGTTGGGTGCTGTCAGTGACTGAAATGTTTATATTATGTTGGTAGATCGTCCTAATGTGTGTATATAATAATGCTACAGTCATGGAGCCACTAGGGCTGTGTTCTAGAGCCACGTGTGATAACTACACAGCCCATGTATAGTTATCAGTCCACGCTCCAAGGCCTTTCAGATTGTTGTTTTGTACTCTAAGGTGGAAAGCTATAATCCGTTAGTCCCATACGCGTGGTGGAATGTGATTCCGAGTGTTCATTCGGTCAGAGGGCAGGAACGCCTAATCCTCCGGGCACACGGCCGTGTGAGAGTGTCAGTGTTTATGATACTGTGAGATAGTGGTTCTGAAGAGGCCCCGATCCACAGGTGTGCGGGGGAGGATGCTATACAGTTGCTATGTCTAATCCTTGTTATACTTTATGTTGCACAGACCTTTGCCTACATACAGTATAGGCATACTACCTGTATTTAAACCACTGCCCCCTTCATATTACATTTCTTCCCATTACTGCTGCATTACCTACCTCCTTGTTCATGTTCATGCTCAATACCCAAAAATTAAGTTGTTCATGATGAAAGATGCAACGTGTTGCAAACTGTCCAAAATTACTCAATCAATATTCTCAATATTTATATATTATATAAATCCGAGTGAGTGCCAGTCACCAGTGCGTGAGAGCTGCACAATGGCCCTAACTCTAGTGTTTAGCCTAGTGTACTGCAATTCTGAAATCCTTAAATTAAGTCTTTTTAATAATGTATTTAATCAGGGCGTCCGTGTTGGAGCACCTCAGTGCGGCCGCGGAGTGGATGTGCAGCCTCTTCCAGAGAGAGATGGAGACACTGAATACGTTGCTGGCAGCGAGACAGAACCAACTGCTGGACATGATGACTCTGCAGCCTTATGTCAAGCTGCACAGAATAGGTTGGTTGACGTTCTGTTGCATGCTTTTTTTTGTCCAGTTGTTGCTCGCACCAATGTTGTCGGATGTGTGAGAGACATTCTATACCATCTAAAAATAGGAGATTAAGAAAAGCATTGTGTACTGCTGGTGATGGTACTTTTCTTCTCCTTCTGTCTTGCTGCGTGAAGAGATTTCCACTAAACATCAGGAGAGGAGATTCATTCTGGTCAAGGAGGAACCACAACCTCCAGAGATTAAAGAGGAACAGCAGGAGAGCAGATCCAGTCTGGTCAAGGAGGAACCACAACCTCCAGAGATTAAAGAGGAACAGCAGGAGAGCAGATCCAGTCTGGTCAAGGAGGAACCACAACCTCCACAGATTAGAGAGGAACAGCAGGAGAGCGGATCCAGTCTGGTCAAGGAGGAACCACAACCTCCACAGATTAAAGAGGAACAGCAGGAGAGCGGATCCAGTCTGGTCAAGGAGGAACCACAACCTGCAGAGATTAAAGAAGAACAAGAGGAGGAGGCATTGAGATTTCTACATAGAGAGACCACAAGGGCTAAAACTCACTCGGGTAATAAATTAAACAAACAAACAAAAAGATTCACATGCAGATCAGACACAACAAACATGCAGAAATCAGCTGTTTCTCCCGAACATATGTTGGTCCGATATACACTGCTCCCTGTTTGCTGCTAGGCTAGGTTGTCGGTCTAATGACAGTCAGACCAATAGTATGTACAAAAGCATCCTTAACACTACTCTCCAACTCTCTCTTTCTCTCCGCTCTCAACTGAACTCAAGGCTTTATGTTCTTTGTCATGGAGACTGATTTATGTCCATAGGTGCTCTTTTTTGTAGGCATCGTGCCCCACAAGAAGCCTGGCTTTGAGTTTATGAAAGCATCTGTAACAGCTTGTACTCATTTTACAGTTTAATCAGTCTTTCTTAGGTGTATAACTTTGTGCATGGTAAATGGAAAAAAATATATAACAGACATTTTAGGAATCTAGTGTTCACTACCATTGTTGTTTTTTCCTGCTCCTAGCAGATGGAGACGTCTCTTCACACTGCTCTGACGTCGAACCGAGATCTGACACCGACCTCACTGAAGACAGTGACGACTGGGAGAAAAACACCAGAGGAAAACCTTTCCACTGTCAACATTGTGACAAAAGGTTCAGTCAGTCAAGTGACCTGAAGAAGCACCAGAGTGTCCATACCAGAGAAAAACCATTTAGTTGTGATCTTTGCAGTGAGAGTTTTGGAAATGTACGTACCCTGCGGAGGCACAGGAGTGTCCATACCAGAGAAACTGGTATGGACACTGGAGAACAACCCTTCCAGTGTAAAGTGTGTAGAAAGAGTTTCCGTCAGCTAAGTACCCTGAAGAACCATCAACGCATCCACACTGGAGAAAAACCTTTCCATTGTCAACATTGTGACATGAGCTTCAGTCGGTCAGATCAACTGAAGACCCACCAGAGTGTCCATACTGGAGAAAAACCCTTCCAGTGTAAAGTGTGCAGAAAGAGTTTCCATCATTCAGCTAAACTAAAAATTCACCAACGCGTCCACACTGGAGAAAAACCTTTCCATTGTCGACATTGTGACAAGAGCTTCCGTTTGTCAGAACAGCTGAAGAACCACCAGAGTGTCCATACTGGAGAAAAACCTTTCCAGTGTAAAGTCTGCGGAAAGAGTTTCCATCATTCAGCTAAACTAAAAATTCACCAACGCGTCCACACTGGAGAAAAACCTTTCCATTGTCGACATTGTGACAAGAGCTTCAGTCGGTCAGATACACTGAAGACCCACCAGAGTGTCCATACTGGAGAAAAACCTTTCCATTGTCAACATTGTGACAAGAGCTTCCGTTTGTCAGAACAGCTGAAGAACCACCAGAGTGTCCATACTGGAGAAAAACCTTTCCAGTGTAAAGTGTGTAGAAAGAGTTTCCATCATTCGACTAAACTAAAAATTCACCAACGCGTCCATAATGGAGAAAAACCATTTAGGTGTGAACTTTGCAGTAAGAGTTTCAGGAATCAAAATAATTTGAAGGATCATAACCGCATCCATACTGGAGAAAAAACATTTCGTTGTCAACATTGTGACAAGAGCTACCGTTGGTCAAGTAACTTGAAGAAACACCAACACGTCCACAGTGGAGACAAAAGTCTCTGTCAGATTAGCCAAAAAGCTATAGGCTCGCTCCCATTAGGTTCAATAGTAACTAAATCATCTACAGAAAATCCTCTGTTATGAATTTGTGCAAATGAATGATGTCCAAAGACAGCTTATGGTGTTTACTTTAAGGGGAAATAAATGATTTGATGACGTGTTTCAGTTATTTTACATATATTTGACAAGACCGCCTGTATTTTCACATTTCACTGTTTCCAGGGCTCATTCACAGATTAATGCAGTTGAAGTTATATTATTTATCAATTATAGTTGTAAAGTGTGTGATGTGTTTTTCTGGGTTTTGTAGTCACGTCAACACCTAAAAATACCTTATGGGATGGTGGCCAGCAAGTTAATCTATGCTTATAGTTAAAATAAAAAAAGAACAACGCACATTTTAACGTGATAGGCAGACAACAGAATAATCAATCTCGCCAAAACGTGTCGTAAATATGTTATATGGAGCGGATATAATATAGATATTCTTTCAAAAAAAAAAAAAAAAAAAAACTTTTGATCATTTTATCTACTCAGTCTAATGTGAACACACCAGACAGAAGTTACTCCATTCAGTATTTAGATATTTGATGTTCATTTTTAAAAATAAATGAAAAGAGTAAATGAAATTCCACAGCCCTCTCACGTATTAGGAGTACAATATCAGTCACCAGAAAAAAGATGGGTTGTTTTCGAATAATCTGTCATGGTTAAAAAGTTTTGGTTTTCATGGTTTCATGATTTTAAGTTATAATGTGTTTGTATAGGAAGGGGGTGTAGCAGCTGAAATGAACATCAGATATCTAAATACTGAATGAAGTAACTTATAAACTGTTTGGTGTGTTCACATGAGACTGAGTAGACCATAAAATGACCAAAAGTTTTTTTGAAAGTGGATTAATGCCGCAATATCAATATCGAATTGTCAGGTTGATGATTTTTATTAATTTGGTTCATGTCAGAAAAACTGGCTGGCTGCATTGGGGGTCATCCCAATGTTCTCAGGGTTCTATGTTCCCCACTCCCAAAAAAAAGGTTCCATGTTCCACACCAGTGTTGGGCAGTAACTAATTTTAGATTACATATTACTGTAATATTATTACTTTTGCTCCAAAAAGTAAAGTAACGAGATTACTCTGCAAAAATGGGTAATAAGTAACGCATTACTTTGCAAGTAATGCCAAGTAACTTTTTTACTTTGCATGCAAAAATAGAACAGATTTACAAGCTATCGACAGGTACTGTAACAACATAGATGTGCAGTAGATTGTAGATCCAGTCCACACGCTGCATCCTGCGCACAGTTATGTACACTACAAATCGCTTGCTGCTTTATTTTGTATTTTATTTTTTTAAATACTGGACCTCAACTGTCTTTGAAAACAATTTTAATTGTGGAAAAAGTTTAAAAAGTCAAAGAGACAGATATTGTTGACTTTGTTTTCAGCTGCAGTTTGTGGGATTGGAAACTGTTATTATTCCAATAAATTGGATTCAGTTCTAAAAAGAGCTTGCTAAACAGATTATGTTGTACATCTCTATTTTTTCGGTGTTGAGAACTTGGGAAAGTAATAACATAATATGTAATATATTACTCTTCGGTTCCAGTAATAAGTAAAGTAATGATATTACTTTGTCTAAGGGGTAACGAGTAAAGTAAAGAAGTTACTTTCCTAAGTAATATTGACCAACACTGTTCCACACTCAACCATGAGCTGTTAGTGGTTCAGAAGTTAAATAGGACAGGTCACTGTTAAAGAAAAAGAAAGGTGTGTAATAAGTGGTCCCACTGCTAACATCTAAAATGTCATCAACACTGGTCTCACTCCAGTGTCACTCCAGTCCACTTTTTGGACAGCAATTCCCATAATGAAATTCCCATAATGCTCATTCAGGTGTGGGTTGCTGTGTGTGTGTGTGTGTGTGTGTGTGTGTGTGTGTGTGTGTGTGTGTGTGTGTGTGTGTGTGTGTGTGTGTGTGTGTGTGTGTATATATATATATATATATAATATATATATATATATATATATATATATATATATATATATATAAATTATATAGCGCGCACACACAGTATATATGGTGCATTTCAATTATTTAATCACTCTAAAGTCTGATTTTACATTTTCCCTTTAGTGATAAGGTAAGTTGGCTAGTCCGCCAACTTACCTTATCACCAAAGACATACGTCTTTGTTTTATTACAAGTACATTTCAATTCAAACATAGCAACAATGGCTGGTCTACAAGCCTTATTTAACTTTTTATCTCATTCAGGTGTGGTTTTTTGAATAACTATTAAATTTCTGAATATTTTTTGCAATAAGTATTAATCTATTCTCTCAATAGATAATAATTATTCTTATTAATAATTATTGCAAAAACATTCAGATATTCAATAATAGTCTGCAGGCAGGCAGACTATTAAGTATTACTGCAAATGCAAATTGAGTTATGTGTTACTGATGTATTTATATTAATCCAAATGGAATCGCCGCGATAATGTGCGCGTTTCAGACTTGCCGTCTGTAACGCCCTTAAATGTACTACGTTACACATACACATCAGAGTAAATGTACTGTTACTTATATCTTTGGACCCCATGCGTCCCTTGAGGGGGTTGCCTTACAGGTGTGTAACTCTGGTTCCATTTGTTCATTGTACGGAAGAAATAATTTTATTTTTAAGTGTTTTTTTTTTTAGTTTTTAATAAGTTATGTGTTATGTAAACAAGCAAACCAGCTAAACAATCACAGCCAACAGGCATTCTGATTGGCTGGCTTGAGGTGATTCATGATGATGGACGATACGAGCACCTCTCACTTCACACAGGTGTTTTTTAAGAGAAAGAGGGGGTTTGAGAGCTGAAACCTGATAGAATATGTAGCTTTGTTGCAAAGGGTATATATCTGTGTTGAAGTCAGGAGATGCGCAAGTCTATGCAACTAGAGAATGTACAGTAGAAGATTAATGGTCATTTGTGTAGGCCTATGTTTGCCTGTTTTGTTTCTGATATAGGCCTATAGCCTGGGAGGCTATTGTGTACAAAAGCAAAATTAATCTTAGTTTTGGGTCTGTGGGGCTAAAATGTCCTCAAATGGTGGTCCGTGGCTCAAATACTGAATAGTGGGCCAGTATCAAAATGGTTGAAAACCACTGTTGTGGATAGAATACGTTTATTGGTAACAGTTCTCCTCCAGTCCACCAGGGGGCAACAGCAGTGCCGGCAGTGGATGGATTCTTCATTGCGCATGCGTGAACCACGTTAACCCGGAAATGGATGCGTGTAGTTTTTGTTTGTGTTTTCCAGTTACTCTATTGTTTTCTCGTCTCGACTGTGTGTCTAGCTGTGTCTGCAGGAACAAAGAGAGCGAGCAGTGATCAGTGAAGGTAAAATGTGTCCTCCAGAGTGTGTTCTAGTGGGTATAAAGGAACACATGGTGTCAGTGGGAGAGCAGATCATAATGAGTGTTTTGAGTGGAGGAGGAGATGATGCTTGTTGTCGTCTGAAGATACACGTCAGGTAAGTTCTGCTCTGTCTCCTCTGTGATGATTTCACTGCCCTGAAACTTCTTCATCCAGTTCTATGCAGATCGCTAGCTCTGGTCCAGAGCTCCACTGCTTCTATGAGTCTGCACTCAGAACAGTGGAGCTCTGGACCAGAGCTATGACTTGTTTCTGCACAGAATCAATAACGTGATCACGATGATAAAGTTGACCAAGTTGTCGGTGTAATATCATGGCACACTTTACTTCACAAATCGGGGTACGGAGAAGTCGGGCCGCCGCGAACTCGGACCGAGCAAAAGTGCGGAGATCTCGGCTAGGTGGTGTGGAGAAGTCGGCTAGGTGGTGTGGAGAAGTCGGCTAGGTGGTGTGGAGAAGTCGCCCAGGGGTGTGGAGAGGTCGGCCCAATAGACATGCATAGGCATCAAGCCTTTTATGCTTGATATTTCTTGCTGTTGTGACAATAGACATGGATAGGCACCATTGTCACTGCATATCAACCATTATCAAGCCATGACAATAGACATGGATAGGCACCATTGTCACTGCATATCAACCATTATCAAGCCATGACAATAGACATGCATAGGCACCACTATCACTGCATATCAACCATTATCAAGCCATATGCATGTTCAATAGACATGCATACCAACTGCATGCCAAGCCCTGCCCAGGCCATATACCCTTGATATTGCCCAATCGAAACCAAATGTTAAATTATATTTAAACATCTGAATTACGTAATTTTTGAAAAATCCCATTTGTGGGAAACAGTAAGTAACACAATAACACAATCACCACAATCGAAACCAAATGTTAAATTATTTAATTATTTAAACATCTGAATTACGTAATTTGCATTTCCCAATTGTGGGAAACAGTAGTCTACAGTAGTCTAGAGTTAAATTAACACTTTGTAAAGAGTTCAATATTTATCACCAGACCAAGAGTTCTTTATTTAACTCTATATCAGAGTTAAAGTGATTTGACAAATAACACTGTGCTGAGTTAAATGATTCACTCTTTAGTCTTTACCAGAGTTGAATAATGACATAATTTACTCTTGACTAGAGTTGAATAAAAACATGGTTTACTCTCAACTAGAGTTGAATAATTAAATGTTTTACTCTTTACCAGAGTTGAATAAATACCGGTACATATTTCACTCTTTACCAGAGTTAAAGTAATTAGACAATAACACATATTTAAAACAGTTTGAAACATTGTGGATGTGTTCTTCCAAACTGCAGTAAGACTAGAGTTGAGGAAAGGAAACGGAACACAATTTTGTTTAATCATTTAATCCTCTGTTTAATTGTTTAATCCTTTGAAAAGTCCGACAGCAATAACGCACACGCACACGCACACGCACACACACACACACACACACACACACACACACACACACACACACACACACACACACACACACACACACACACACCCATCATCATCATCATCAAGGTCATTCACCTGAGCTGTGGAGGTTCAATTTGATCAATAGACATGCATATCAGCCATTAGCAAGCAATTTCACCCCGGGACCAAGTGTGAACATATCAGCAATTATCAGTCAATCACATCACTTTTGCTGGACCAGGGAAACAAAGCAGTCAAAACATTCACTAGATCAACATGACAATTAATCTTCTACATTCTGTTGTAGCCTCAAAAGGTGCACAATAATAAGGATAATAATATACAAGGGCCTAAAACAGCTGACACTAGCTCACTAAGTAACTAACTATTCCACAGACATGGCCCGACCTCTCCACAGGCCCGGCCCGACCTCTCCACAGCCGCGGCCCGACCTCTCCACAGCCGCAGCCCGACCTCTCCACACGATTCGGGCCGTCTTCGCGGCGGCCCGACTTCTCGTGCGACCCACAAATCACCTCATGTCGAATCTGTAAACTACATGGCAATGACAGAACATTTAGACTACAAATTTTAGACTACATTTCTCTATTTTCATTGAAAGATGAACAGAACAATTTTTGCCAACTAATTTACCAACTGGTTATGGTAAGTGTGTCGTTTGGTTTGTTTGGAGACACGTGATGTTTATGATGATGATTATTAATATTAATATTACGATTATTATCATTATAACATACCATAATATTACTGAGCATGCACTCCACCCATCCATCCATCCATCCATGTTCTCTGTTCATCTTCCAATGAGTATAGAGAAATGTAGTCTAAAGTTTGATTGATTCCTCTCATTGCAATGTAGTTTACATTCGACATGAAGTGATTTGTGAAGTAAAGTGTGCAATGATATTACACCAACAAACTTGATCAACTTTATCAACATGTCTGGCTGGTTATGTAATGATTTTATTCATATATTCTAGAACCAAGTGAGCTTGCAGGTCAGCTATTTCCACTGAACAATAACTATTATATATTGTCATTGTTAATAATCGTTCTTGAATAATACCATGATGTGTTATCTTTGCCCTGAAACATGACTGTCATGCATGTGAAGCATGGCTACTGTTATCATAGTCAAACAGGCCATTCAATGCATTACTTTAGCAGGCCTAGCCTATACTTTGTCAGAGAGTGCAGCTGTCCATTAAGAAAAAATCTAATCAAAATTTGATTCAAATCAAATTGATCAGAGGAGAAGATAGATATCTATCTACGATAGATATAGATTTGGATAGATAAACTAGTATGATGATGACATAGTTAGCATTGTTTTCTATTCAAAACCACATGCAACTGCCTAGTGGGGAGAGCTAGATGGAAGAGAGAGCTTGATCAACTGATGTTACACACATGTTTACAATCATAGTATGTCCATAGCACATCAATTATATATACATTTGTTGAGGCTGGGTTTTCAGAATCAGGTTTAGTTGTCATATTCACACAGGTTTAAAACAACAACAACAACACAATATTCATTCCATAGGCCCACGATTTAGGTCATAACAAGTACATGGCATTCCAAAAACAACCTTGATTGCAGCCAGACAAGTTACAACCGGGGGGGCATGTGTAGTTATCAGTCCACGCTCCAAGGCCTTTCAGATTGTTGTTTTGTACTCTACGGTGGAAAGCGAGAGTCCGTTAGTCCCATACGTGGTGGAATGTGATTCATTCGGTCAGAGGGCAGGACCGTCTAATCCTCCGGGCACAAGGCTGTGTGAGAGTGTCAGTGTTCAGTGTTTCCCCCAGAAAATTGGTTAGTCAAGGTGGTGGGGCTTCGAGTCTGTCCCGAACTTTTTCCACTGAGGGCCACAGAACTTTTCCCTTCTCTGATGGGGGGCCGGGTCAGTTTGTAACAGAATAAGTGTGACGATCGCAGGGGTTTTTGTTCAGCTGAGCTCTAAGTGCATGTTTTAGCCTTGATAGCTGTAATGTTCAATTACTACAATAATAGCCTGAACAATGTTATTGTTTATCAGCATTAAAACATTTTTGATTTTGTATGCTACTATTCAAACACATTCCATCCTTCCTTCATTGTTTTGAAAGAAAAAATATTGTATATAGCTGACTGTCTTTCTCTCTCCTTTACCCCCATTTATTTTTATTTATGTCAATTTAATTGTGAGTCCATTTGGTTGCATTTGTTAAATAAGGAATAAAGATTTAGCTGGGAGCTGGACGTCCCACTTTGAGAACCACTGTTCTCTATAATCACATATTGCTATACCAGGACTGAACAACTCATCATTATGAAGCAAAAAGGCCTTTTATCATAAGCCCACTTTTAGTTCAAAGCGCTTCTGAGACTACGCAGGTGGAACAAAATAAATGAACTAATGAGGGTCAGCCAATACCCTGAGTAGCCTACAGACAGGACTACGCCAACTCCGTTCACTTCATGGCCAGTCCAATGGAGGCTCTACTACATATACTTCTATTGAGAATGGGACAAGTTGGCAACAAATGGTCTTGCTTGACGCACAGTTTTTGACCCCTCAATGCCGCAACTTCTCTAGATGACGCGCCCGCTCCTTCTTAGCTTGTCATTGCTAGCATTCTCTTAGCTGGCTGCCAGCAAGCCCACAGAGGCGGCAGATTTGATCATCCGATAAAAATACAGACAGTTGCACAGGTGATCGCTTCGTTGCTGAGCTTGCAGATCAGCTGTTTTCAACGAGCGGACATCGTAGCAGGCAACTTGACTGTGTGTGTGTGTGTGTGTGTCTGAGAGAAAGGAGAGGGCGAGAGAGAGAGAGAGAGGATGCAGCGCACTATGCTGGTCAAAGGCTGTTTGAGAGAATGGTTTGACATATGAGCAGTGTAATATTGCAGGGAACAATAATGCACGTCTGGTATTGTCCAGAGAGCCGGGTAAAATGTGGATTTTATTGGAACGTAGTCAAGGCGGGGCGGGGTTTAGTCAAGGCAGCCGCCTTAACAAGGAAACGCTGGGGAAACACTGGTGTTTATGATACTGTGAGATAGAGTGCAACTCTGAGTTGTCCCTCGCTGGTTGCAATCTCAAGTCCATAAGAGGGGGTTTTGTAGCAGGGGGGCTGAATCACAATTTACAATAGAATCAAAAATTCAGACCGAGGGCAAAGCCAATCGCTTATCCCCTTCCTAAGTCTCGTCAACTTATCTGGGTTAATTGGTGAGACGGGCTGTATTTAAACCACTGCCCCTCCTTCATTACATTTCTCCCCATTACTGCTGCATTATCTACCTCCTTGTTCATGTTCATGCTCAATACTCTTTTGTAGTCATTTCATGTTACTCACTACTATTTACAGTACCACAAAAGTACTGTCCCACGAAAGTACTGTCCAAAATTACTTAATCCATATTCTCAACATTTTCCCAAATTGGAGTGAGTGCCAGTCACCAGTGTATCTAGCCTAGTGTACTGCAATTCTGAAATCCTTAAAAGAAGTCTTTTTAATAACGCATTCACTCAGGGCGTCCGTGTTGGAGCACCTCAGTGCGGCCGCAGAGTGGATGTGCAGCCTCTTCCAGAGAGAGATGGAGACACTGAATACGTTGCTGGCAGCGAGACAGAACCAACTGCTGGACATGATGACTCTGCAGCCGTACGTCAAGCTGCACAGAATAGGTTGGTTGACGTTCTGCTGCATGTTTTTCTGTCCAATTGTTGCTCGCACCAATGTTGTCAGATTGTGTGAGACACCTATCTAGACACCTTCTATACCATCTAAAAATAGGAGATTAAGAAAAACATTGTGTACTGCTGGTGATGGTACTTTTCTTCTCCTTCTGTCTTGCTGAGTAAAGAGATTTCCACTAAACATCAGGAGAGGAGATTCATTCTGGTCAAGGAGGAACCAGAACCTCCAGAGATCAAAGAGGAACAAGAGGAGGTCTCTCTTCTACATAGAGAGACCATCAGGGCTAAAACTCTCTCAGGTAATAAAAACAAACAAACAAACAAACAAAAAAACGTGCTTCACGTGCATATCGGACACAACAAACTTGCAGAAATCACCTGTTTCTCGCTTTGGTCCGATATACACTGCTCTGTGCTTGCAGCTAGGTTAGGTTGTCAGTCTAATGACAGTCAGACCAATAGCATGTACTAAAGCTTGTACCCAAAACACTAATTACTGCTAACTACTTATCTTTTTTTCATTCCAGTTTTATTACCCAGTTTCTTAGCTATTTGCTAACCCAACACTATTCTCCCAACTGCTAACCTGAGGAGAGCCCTCAACTGAGCTCAGGGCTTAAAGTTCTCCGTTCTGAAGACTGATTTACGCCCTGATGATTCCATAGGTGCTCTTTGTTTTGTAGGCATCGTGCCACACAAAAAGCCTGTGTTTGAATTTATTGAACCATCTGTAGCAGCTTGTACATATTTTAGAGTTTAGAGAACCAGTCTTTCGTAGAAGCTATATAACATGGAAAATGGGAAAAATATATACTGTAACAGAAATTTTAGGAATCTAGGGTTCACTACCATTAGTGTTTTTTCCTACTCCTAGCAGATGGAGACGTCTCTTCACACTGCTCTGACGTCGAACCGAGATCTGACACTGACCTCACAGAAGACAGTGACGACTGGGAGAAGAACACTAGAGAAAAGCCTTTCCACTGTCAACTTTGTGACAAAAGTTTCAATCAGTCACGTTCCCTGAAAACACACCTGAGGGTCCATACTGGAGAAAAACCTTTTAGTTGTGAACTTTGTGACAAAAGTTTCAGTCAGAAATGTGATTTAAAGAGACACAAACGCGTCCATAGCAAAGAAAAACCCTTTAGTTTTCAATATTGTGACAAAAGTTTCAGTCAGTCAGGTGCCCTGAAGAAGCACCAGAGTGTCCATACCAAAGAAAAAACATTTAGTTGTGAACTTTGTGGTAAGAGTTTCAGTCGTCGAGTTTATCTGGAGGGTCATCAACGCATCCATACTGGAGAAAAACCATTTAGTTGTCAACATTGCGACAAAAGTTTCCGACTGTCAGGTACCTTGAAGATTCACCATTCACGTGTCCATACCAAAGAAAAACCCTTCCACTGTCAACATTGTGACAAGAGCTTCAGTCAGTCAGGTGACCTGAAGACCCACCAGAGTGTCCATACCAGAGAAAAAACATTTGGTTGTAAACTTTGCAGTAAGAGTTTCAGTCGTCAAAGTAATCTGAAGCAACATCAACGCATCCATACTGGAGAAAAACCATTTAGTTGTCAACATTGTGACAAGAGCTTCCGTTGGTCAGTACAGCTGAATGCACACGAACGCCTCCATACTGGAGAAAAACCCTTCCAGTGTAAAGTGTGCAGAAAGAGTTTCCATCATTTAGCTAAACTAAAAATTCACCAACGCGTCCACACTGGAGAAAAACCTTTCCAGTGTAAAGTGTGCAGAAAGAGCTTCAGTCAGTCAGGTGACCTGAAGATTCACCAACGCATCCACACTGGAGAAAAACCATTTAGTTGTGAACTTTGCAGTAAGAGTTTCAGTTGTAAAAGTTATCTGAAGCATCATCAACGCATTCATACTGGAGAAAAACCATTTTGTTGTCAACATTGTGACAAGAGCTTCAGTCAGTCAGGTGACTTGAAGAAGCACCAGAGTGTCCATACCAGAGAAAAACCATTTGGTTGTAAACTTTGCGGTAAGAGTTTCAGTCGTCAAAGTAATCTGAAGGAACATCAACGCATCCATACTGGAGAAAAACCATTTAGTTGTCAACATTGTGACAAGAGCTTCCGTTGGTCAGTACAGCTGAAGGCACACGAACGCCTCCATACTGGAGAAAAACCCTTCCAGTGTAAAGTGTGCAAAAAGAGTTTCCATCATTTAGCTAAACTAAAAATTCACCAACGCGTCCACACTGGAGAAAAACCATTTAGTTGTGAACTTTGCAGTAAGAGTTTCAGTTGTAAAAGTTATCTGAAGCATCATCAACGCATCCATACTGGAGAAAAACCATTTCGTTGTCAACATTGTGACAAGAGCTTCCGTTGGTCAGACCAGCTGCTGGCACACCAACACGTCCACAGTGGAGACAAAAGCTTAACTCTGACAGATTAGCTGAAAAGCTATAGGTTCGCTCCCATTAGGTTCAATAGTAACCAAATAATTTACAGAAAATCCTCTGTTATGACAGCTTAAGGTGTCTACTTTGAAGGGGATAGTTCAGAAGTTGTATGAAATACTCTCCATTACTATAGTGGTCAACTGTATTAATTGATTGCCAGAGTTCCATGGTGGGAGTTCTGCCCCGGTTTTGGTCAATATTAAGTAGTTCTGGTCATTTTGTGGAGGTCACTGGGGCACGCAGTAAAAGTAAATAAATCCACAAAACTAACATAATTTGTATTGTTGAATAATTTCTAAAATATTAGGACCTCCTTCATTCATTTTTGATCCCCCTATCACATAGAACTAGTTTTTGGGAATGGGGATATGGACACAAAATACATAGTTCCCTGTGATAGGGGTACACTTACAGTTGTGACTACTATAATAATGGCCACTATTTCATATAGCTTAACTCAGGGGTGGGCATTTATTTTTCCCAAGGGGCCAAATGAGATACATAAAATATTGTGGAGGGCCAAGACTAAAGGCTGAACTAAAGTCTGCGTAATATTAGTTTAATGTCAAGATAAAAGTAAGCGTAAGCCAGGCCAACCATTTTGACACCAGGGCCCTCAATTTATTCAGTATTTGAGCATGGACCACCATTTGATGACATTTTAGCCTCACAGATCCCAAAAAATTCATTTGTTTTTGTCCACAATTCCAGGCTGGATTTAGGAAACAAAACAGGATAACAAAAATGGACATTCTCTTACATTCTCTGATTGAATGTGTAGACTTTGGGCTAATTCAGATGATGAATATTTTAACTCTTGAGAGTGTAAAAATTAAACCAAATGGACCCGCAAGGGTCCATTGGGTTTAATGTTAATGCTCTCAAAGAGTTACATCTGTTTAACCAACTTTCCATATTTAACTGGAACTCTCTCAAGGACCACTGATGGTCCCCAGACCACTGGTTTAAAACCCTTTCAGGGGCCGGTCAGAGTCAACCAAAGGGCTGCATTTGGCCCCCGGGCCATATAATGCCCAGGTATGGCTTAACTATACCTTTACTATACTCTGAAGTATACCTTTAAGGGAAAAAAATAAAATAAGTTGATGTGCTTCAGTTATTTTTATACATTTGACAAAACAGCCTGTATTTTCACATTTCACTGTTTCCAGGGCTCATTCAGAGATAAGTGCACTCAATATAATTTATCAATTACAGTTGGATTTTTCCAGTTTTTGCCATGCCTGCTTTATATAAGCACATTTTCAGTGAAGTTGATTGAAAATAATGGCTTGTTCCCTACCTGTGTTCTGCTCAAATGAAGAGGAGTCCAAGGACCTCCATGTTCATCCATGCATCTGTGGATTTCCATCTGAAAAATGTTTTGTGCCAGCCAGGTTTTTATTTTTAACTGTATAAAAAAAGAACTATTTTGGAAAATATCAGATCTACCATCTCACAGTGGCACACTGTGATCTTGCGAATCTGCCTGTCCATACTCTCTGCAACTTCCGAACCTTCCGGGAATTTGCGTCAGAAAGTTGAAAAGTGATGTCATCCCGAAACTTTGTTCTGAAAGCTGCAGCGTCGAATGTTGTGACTCTTCGAACTACACCCCCCCCCCCCCCCCCCCATTCCACGTTCCACATTAAGCGTTCAGCAGCTTACTGATCAAGCTTTCTTGAGATTATCTTTTCTCTCAGAAAATTATCCATTATGACTGAAGTTCATGTGAAGGAGGCAGCACTGCATTGCACCTTACATACTCCACATTTGGTTATGCCTGATCCAGAGACTCAATATGGCAGTTTATCACATTCAGTAGATCATTTGTAGCCAGATGTAATTTCCTGGGGTTTATTAGCAGTAGTAGGTAATAGTAGCAGTAGCAGTAGTAGGTAGTAAAAAAATAATTTGCTTTAAACAAATATGTATGGATCATGTTCGAATGGCCCCTCCCATAGCTAAAATCCCTAAAACTAAAGAAAGCAAGGAATGTAAAACAATTAACACCCACCTAAAACATGAACCTTGGTTGAAAAAAGAAAAATAACCAAAGTTGTCCTTTAATGCCACAATATCAATATTGAATAGTCAGGTTGATGATATTTATTAATTTGGTTCATGTCAGAAAAACTGTCTGGCTGCATTGCAGTGTATGGCTGAACTTTTCTCTTTTCTCTTTGATTTGCTTTGATTGAACTTTTCATGGTCTTTATATTGTTGAATTGTTTCAAAATGTTACAGTGTAATAAAAGAAACATAATGAAGGAAAAATCACAATGTATTGAAAAATCTAATTGAATCATATACTTAAGAATCACATCCAAACATTGATATTGTATTGTGAGTTAAGACAATCATCACACCCCTACTTTGGACCTCATACATCTCAGAGGAAATGTACTATGTTACACATTCATATTAGTAAATGTACTACACATTCATATCAGTAAATGTACTATGTTACACATTCATATTAGTAAATGTACTACACATACATCTCAGAGTAAATGTTACTTATATCGTTTGGACTCCATCCGTCCCTTGAGGGGGTTGCCTTACAGGTGTGTAACTCTGGTTCATTTGTTCATTGTACGGAAGAAATTATTTTATTACGAGAAAATTCTTATGTCAACGAGCAAAACAGCTAAACAATCACAGGCAACAACAGGCATTCTGATTGGCTGGCTTGAGGTGATTCATAATGATGGACGATGATACGAGCACCTCTCATTTCACACAGGTGTGTTTTTTTAGACAGAGAAAGAGAGTTTGGGAGCTGAAACCTGATAGAATAATCTTAAAGCGAAGTGATTTCACTTTTGTCTGATATCACCCATTTTTTTCTGTTAAAATGCTCTATTATAAGGTGTGCAGACCATATATGGAGTTTCCCCCTTCCCCACGTTAGCAGAGGAGCTAATAAAAGTTCCCCAGGTGGAGGGTGAATTTCCTCCAATCAGGATCGAGCAGCAGGTTCACATAGTGTAGCTACTCTTGGGCACCCCTAGTGCACCAGGCTGGTACTACACGATGAATTTCAAATCACTTACCATACCTTTAATGGTCCCAAGACAAATTAAAATTAAACATCTGAATTAATTTTCAAGAATCTGCACGATTAGACAATGTAAAATAATTGTTATTTTGACCAACATTTTGTCTGTTATCTCCTAAATTGTGGACAAAAAAACTTGAAAATCGTTGGTTTTGGGTCCAACAGACTAAACAACTGGTATGAAAAAGGTTGAAAACCACTGTTGTAGAAGGAAGAATATGTTTATTGATCACAGTTCTCCTCCAGTCCACCAGGGGGCAACAACACTGCCTGGATGGATTCTTCATTGCGCATGCGTGAACCACTTTAACCCGGAAGAGTTGGTGCGTGTAGTTTTTGTCAGAGCCTTGGAAATACTTAGTTACGCCAACTCCGTTTACTCCATGGCGCCAGTCCAATGGCGGCTTCTCTACATAGACTTGTATTGGATAGTGACAACAAATAGTGACAGCCGGAAGTTACTGAATGCATTGGAGCCTATGGGCTCGCCCGAGTACTAAAACCACGTGACCAGACTATTTTCTGTCCCCTCAATGTCGCAACTCTGTCTATTTCTAAGGCTCTGGTTTTTGTGTGTGTTTTCGTCTCGACTGTGTGTCTAGCTGTGTCTGCAGGAACAAAGAGAGCGAGCAGTGATCAGTGAAGGTAAAATGTGTCCTCCAGAGTGTGTTCTAGTGGCTATAAAGGAACACATGGTGTCAGTGGGAGAGCAGATCATAATGAGTGTTTTGAGTGGAGGAGGAGATGATGCTTGTTGTCGTCTGAAGATACACGTCAGGTAAGTTCTGCTCTGTCTCCTCTGTGATGATTTCACTGCCCTGAAACTTCTTCATCCAGTTCTATGCAGATCGCTAGCTCTGGTCCAGAGCTCCACTGCTTCTATGAGTCTGCACTCAGAACAGTGGAGCTCTGGACCAGAGCTATGACTTGTTTCTGCACAGAATCAATAACGTAATCACGATGATAAAGTTGACCAAGTTGTCGGGGTCACCAGAAATGTCGGCCCAAATAGAAGTTGGACCAACCGAAATGTTGCGACATTGAGGGGTCAGAAACTGTGCGCGGGAGGGCCGTTTCAGCCTGAAAGAAGGACAAACTGGAGTTTGAAATACATTGTTTTCAACGATGGCGGTGCAAATAAGAGCTATGTAAACATCTGTTATAAAGCATTGCACAGTGACAACTAAAGTCTCTAATGTCTAGGCTGTAGGCCTACTAGTAGTAGTATAAAACATTCTAAAATAAAACAATGTATGTGTGGCCAGGGCACTAAGGCCCGGAACCATCTAAGTAAGTAGCCTGACTACGCCACCCAGGAATTTCACCTGAGAAGTTAAACTGAATATAGGGATTCACAAAAAAACAGTGAGATTGACCAGCCCACCGGGCTGGCCAAATCTAGGAAGATAGCAGAGACGTGTTTCCAGTTGAATTAATGAGTTAATTTATTCATAGTTCATATAACAGGATCTTATTACAAAGGCTAGTTAAAATTGACTTTAATGCAATAGGTCAAGATATGAAATATATCAAAGGGCTAAAATAGACATCGGGTAGCGGTCCGGGGTCCTGCCGGTGGTCCTGGAAGGGAAGGAAGGTAGGGAGTGAGGGAGTGTAGGGACAAAGAACAACGCCACCAAAAACACAGAAAACCCCCAAGCTGGGTCACACGAACACTGCAAATGAAACAAAATAAGATTAAACACACCAGTAAAATTGCACACCAGAAGGAAACACGCTTGGCAGCCCGCAAAGTACCCTGAAAGAAAACCCAACACCAGTGCACCCCCCTCCACCTATCCAGAACGCAACCAGCACTTCCCGGTACTACTGTTGTCTTGTGGATATAGATAGTCTAATTTATAAATGTTCAAGGATGGTTTACAAATAAAATAAAAGCATACAAACGAAATCAAATAAACAAAATAATAAAGAGGACAAAAAACAGCAGCAACAAGGCAGCCCAGGATGTCACCTAACAGAATCAAAGCTTATGATTAATGGCATTGATTATAGACATGATGAATTAAAAAAATATACATTGGGGCCACCTTACCTCTGCTAGGTGCACACACACATACACACACGCCTACACTGTGGGCAGCATAGCCACATGAACCCCAGATCTGGACACGGCCACAAAGAAACAAAGGTAATAATTAATAGCTTGTTTTAGTTGTTTGGTCATCAAACAAATTAAATGATAATGCTGCAGACTAACTGCTTTACCTCCATAAAACGAACTCTAAGGCCTATGCACACACTGGGCAGGTGGTACAGGGTACAAGGCTGAGAGCTGCCACACAAAGAGAAATAATTAATAGTCCGTAAATCATAGATAATCTTAGAGAGAGATGTTAAATCAGTACGGATCGGCCTTACCTATATAAAACCAGTGTGGTACAAACACGGGGCAGACGTGCCCATTACATGCGTTTGTGGAAGGAACTAAGGCCAGCATAGAACAATCAGCACCTACGAAATACGGTACGTTTTAGTGAACTATTAAAACAAACATTTAAAGTAACCTAGACAGGCGTGTGCAGTACCTTAGCAAGGAGTTCCGGCATGCATACGTTTGTAACAGCTCAACCAGCGCCCAGCAGGCACCTACAATGTGACGATATGTTTTAGCAACTATTAGAAAAAAAGGGCAAACATTAAGCAGGATCTGAACAATCTGTACCTTGACCAGAGACGCTCCTACACGCCACTCCACCGACAGACAGCCACCTAATGCCAGCTGCCTGCGGCTCGTACTAATTACCCAGCTGATCGGGGCGGTGCGCTGCGTTGCTAGGGGCAACCAGTGTGGTTCAACCCACTACATATGTATAATCATCAAAGCTGGGTTTGTTAATGTGTATGCTGTAGTAAATGACGTAAAATAAAGGGATTTATGAACATCAGGCTGTTGCCTGATGTTTTTACTATATCCTATAGTATTACAAAACAATCTAAAATAAAGATAATATGAAGTCTATAGCCGCCATTGGAATGATCCCATTTAGTGATCAGGGTTTGCGACAGCATAACTCTGTCTATACTCAAGGTCCGACTTTGCGGCGGCCCGACTTCTCCGTACCCCGTACCCCGTTGTGGTCGTAATATCAAGGCACACTTTACTTCACAAATCTAGACTACATTTCTCTATTTTCATTGAAAGAGTAACTACAGAACATTTTTGCCAACTAATTTACCAACTGGTTATGGTAAATGTCTTAGTGGGGTTTCGTCTCCATGTTAAATGTAGATGTCATTTACAACTCTTGTAAAAGTTTCACTTTCAGTCCTAATTTGTTGGTGAGGGTCTATAGAACCATTTTGGTTCGAGTGGCCCGCGCACAAATGACATAATTGGCCTGTAGGGGGCGTAACAAGGTGCCAACCCTACCAAAACATGTAAACTGATCAAATTGTCCAATCTGTACATATGGGATATCCATGGATTCACAATCAGGAGTAGCATTTGCTACCTAAACGTAATTACACATAAAATATATTTTTTCATCCATTATTGGTGTATATCAGAGATCGTGAGCGGAGCGGCCGAGAATCCCGCTCATCGCTCTCGACGTATTTGGTCCCGCTCGCAATCCGCTCACGTGGACCCCCTCCCAGACCGCTCCCGCTCCGCTCCGCGCTCATATTCATTTGGGCAGCTCCGCGCTCCGCTCAGCCCCGCCTGCTCAGGAGCAAAATTTGACGGCTGCTGCTTTTTCTTTGTCGAAACACATCATGGTTATTGCCCCCTTCACAGCATAAACATTTAAGACAGACAATTTTGAACGGATTTTGAGAATTCAAACTGGCATTTACTGTCTCCATTGAATGGTTTCATTGGGTGTATATGATGTGTATATTGATATGCTGTTTAATTAAATAATATGGACTGAGAATGCCGCATGTACGCACACACGCGCACACACGCAAGCCAGTATAGCGATCTTTTGGCATAGCAAAAAAAAAAAAAAGACAACCAGAGCTGACCACCCCTGCAATCTACATATTTCAATTAAGGTTTTGGGAATTCTCTGTTGCATTACGTTTCATTCTGCCTTGCTTGTGTATTAAGCGAAGGAATTACTATCTATAGAGACGGAGACAGAGAGCGGGACTCACCATGTCGCATTGCAAAGAGTTGAGATTTGATTCCTTCTATGCATCTTCAATTCTGAACGGATTTTGATAATTCAAACTGGTATTTGCTGTGTCCATTGAGTGGTTTCGTTGGGTGTATATGATGTGTATAATTATATACCGTTTAATGAAATAATATGGACTGAGAATGCCACCTTTTATCTTCTGCACATAGCCAGCTGCAATTAGTGACTCCCCGGCAGTTTTGCCACAGTTAATTTGAAACAGTAATCCGACTACTGACTACTGACTACTGCTTGGAAAAGTAACTTAGTTACGTTACTGATTACTTGATTTGGAAAGTAACTAAGTTAGATTACTTTTAGTTACTTGCGGCATATAGGACTAGCACCAAGATTCTTTAGGTTAGACGTGGTATTTTTGAAAGTTTACAGTACTTTCTCGCCAGGCAGAACGTGCATCGGACCCTGATGTTACCATCATTAACTGAAATAAAATCAAAATAGTGGTTGTACTTCCAAGTCCAACTGCTAAACGCGAACCGCTCTTCCTCCATAGTAGCACACTAACGTTGCAGCTAACTCTCCCCCTCTCTCGTGCCGCGGCCCGCGAAACAGAGAACTGAGGAGTAGAATGTTTGCTACACATATCAACACGTGGAGCGGGAATGTCACCTAAAAAAGCATGTTCCAATCGAACGCCGCCTCGAACTCGAGTGAAATGCGAAAAAGTAACGCATCTAAAATTAAATAAGTAACTGTAGTCTGACTACTGGTTTTGAAATAGTAGTTGCGTTAGACTACTCGTTACTGAAAAAAGTAGTCCGACTACAGTAACGCGTTACTAAGTAACGCGTTACTGGCAACACTGCTCCCCGGTTAATTATAAACAGCTGTGTGACCAATGAGCTAATACTGTTAGGATCGTCGTGGTTATTGCCCCCATCACAGCATAAACATTTAAGACAGGAGTTATATGTGCAGTTACACTGCTGTCTATAACCCAAACAGGTGCGGCGAATAACTAATTAATCTTATGCCGTGGTATTTCGTTTCCAAAATGCTATACGGGATAATAGGTTATTGATAATGTTACACTGTGGGGGAATTGGACATAATTGGGGGGGGGTCGCGGCGCTCAAATACGTTGCCGTTATGATGTGCAGTGCTTCAAAATAAATAGCGAGGTGACGCATCTAAGGCAAGATAGACAGCAAGACAGTCAGCTTACTTTTTCTTTTTTCCAATTTCCATCATGACCATCATCTCCTCCTTCCTCTCGCAGCATCGGAGAGGATTTTAAATGTCTTGATCGTGTTGCTGGCACTGTAGGCCTATAGTCGCCATCTGAACCACAACCACACGTTTATGCTGTGCTACTAAACACGTGTGCCGTTGTCTGGACTGAACGGCTTGGAGCGGGCTGGAGCGGAGGATAATTCCCGCAAGTCCTCTCATTGGCTGCATGGCAGCAAATCAGGTTTGGGGCCGTGCTCATTGGCTGCATGGCAGCAAATCTGGTCTGGGCCTTCAGTTAGGCCCAAAAGCCTATACCACCAGGCCTGGGCCTGGGCCTACCAAATAATTATCCATAATAATTAAAACCAGTCATCAAGAGCTTCAACTCATGATGAACAAAGCCAGGGAGTACAGTAACATTTCAATTGGGGGGTCAGGTGATTTCTGGACCTTTTGACTTGCAGGTTTTAATTATTCTGGGTAATTATTTGGTAAACTCAGGCCCAGGGCTGGTGGTATAGGCTTTCGGCCTACCCCAAGGCCCCAGACTTGATTTGCTGCCATGCAGCCAATGAGAAGACTTACACCATACCTGCTACACCACAGCAATTGAGAATTGCACCCATTGTCTTTGCTGAAGGTTTCTTTCCAAGTCTCTAGCTCAGCCCTGCAAGGTCCAACCCAGACTTGTGCAGATGGCTGCTGGCTCATCTGGAGGCCCCGGTTTGTGTGATTAGGTGGGGTTGACTGCCGCAATCAGGATTAGGGGTTTGACTCTTTCAAACTGTGGCAGTCTATCCAAGTGTCTGCATTTGTTTTGGAGGCTATATACAGGAGACGGTTGCTCACCAGCACCAGGTGTCATGAGGTGAAGGCTCCTTCAATTGACATGATAGGGAAACTGAGAATGACACTAAGGCCACTCTAGTGTATGCACATCCTGCCTGATAGTTATGAGGGCAGATCTTCAGGTGTTCTGTTGAGTCTTAATGGGGAGAAGCATTATGCATTCCGAACCATCTTCAAGAACGGCATGAGAGTCGAAAAGAATGGCCACCATGTTGCAATATGTAACTACTTTGAGTATGACTATTTTCCTGTCAACTAGCTTGTGTGTGAAGGTACAGAACTTCAGCAGTGGTTTTCACCAGACAGCTTTTACTGTATGGATCCCGATGGGGATCCATATAGAAGGGGATCCATATAGAAGGTGTACTTCTATATGGGGATCCATATAGAAGTACACAGATAGAAGTACACAGACTGGTGTTGGATCTGGATGGGGATCTGGCTAGAAGTACACAGACTGGTGTTGGATCTGGATGGGGATCTGGTTAGAAGTACACAGACTGGTGTTGGATCTGGATGGCGATCTGGCTAGAAGTACACAGACTGGTGTTGGATCTGGATGGGGATCTGGCTAGAAGTACACAGACTGGTGTTGGATCTGGATGGGGATCTGGCTAGAAGTACACAGACTGGTGTTGGATCTGGATGGCGATCTTGCTAGAAGTACACAGACTGGTGTTGGATCTGGATGGGGATCTGGCTAGAAGTACACAGACTGGTGTTGGATCTGGATGGGGATCTGGCTAGAAGTACACAGACTGGTGTTGGATCTGGATGGCGATCTGGCTAGAAGTACACAGACTGGTGTTGGATCTGGATGGGGATCTGGTTAGAAGTACACAGACTGGTGTTGGATCTGGATGGGGATCTGGCTGGAAGTACACAGACTGGTGTTCTGACCTCACTGGGTACTGGTCAATCGGGTAGAGCTGGTTTGAGTTGGAGTGAGTAGAGTATGTCAGCTGATTTCATGGGCTCACTTGATTTTCACATATAGGGTAGAAGACATGAATTTACTGCCTACATCAATACATCAATCATCAATTTTGATGATTTGACTATTATCTAGCTGGCATTTTATATAAAAATCATAATCCTTGAAAACATTTTATCATCAGAATCAAGATTGTATGTTGTATGAGCTGAATTGGTAAAATAACAGCAGATGGTGGCCACCATAGCTGTCATCACAGACCCATAGCCAAAACAATTCCTTATGGCAGGCTTTAACCTTGTGCCAAATGTCATGCTTTCATTAAAAAGTGCACAATTTTCACACAGAGGCTGGGCTATAAGTGGGTATGTCTAACTTTAGTCCCCCCCAATACTGTATTGTTTCTATTTATTTACAATTTATACCATTACTCATTCATGATAATATAGGTAGGCACTAACTTCATCCGTCTAGGTTCAACAGAATTTAAATTAGGTGCCCTTTAGAGTAATTTGATGTACATGGGCGTCCATTTTTTCCATATCATATTCCAAACATTAATATTTGAAATCCAGTTAATATAATTCCTGGGTTAGTATTGACTTGATATATCAAAAGAAAACAAAGAACAGCAATTGTGAGAAAATAAAGACTTTTAAGAAAAACAAAAATCCGATTTTGGCCAATTTTGAAATAGGGCAAAAAATGCATATTTTTTTCATCTGTAGATGGGCCACTCGAACTAAAATTGTTCTACAGGTCATCATCTACAAATTAGAAGTGAAAGTCAAACTTTTACAAGAGTTGTAAATGACGTTGTATCGTGGGACCCCACTATGTCGTTTGGTTTGTTTGGAGACATGTGACGTTTATGATGATGATGATGATTATTATTATCATCTTCAATGAGTATAGAGAAATGTAGTCTAAAGCTTGATTGATTCCTGTCATCGCAATATAGTTTACATCCGACATGAAGTGATTTGTGAAGTAAAGCGTGCAATGATATTACTCAACAACTCAACAAACTTGATCAACTTTATCAACATGTCTGGCTGGTTATGTAATGATTTTATTCATATATTCTACAACCGAGTGAGCTTGCAAGTCGGCTATTTCCACTGAACAAAGTTAACATGGAGATTAACTATAGGCTACCAATGATGATAATCAAAAAACGAACCACTGATGTTACACACATCTTTAAAATCATAGTATGTCCATAGCACATCAATTATATATACATTTGTTGTGTCTGGGTTTTCAGAATCAGGCTTAGTTGTCATATTCACACAGGTTTAAAAACAACAACAACACAATATTCATTCCATAGGCCCACGATTTAGGTCATAACAAGTACATGGCATTCCAAAAACAACCTTGATTACAGACAGACAAGTTACAACCGGGGGGGCATGCGTAGTTATCAGTCCACTCTCCAAGGCCTTTCAGATTGTTGTTTTGTACTCTACGGTGGAAAGCGAGAGTCCGTTAGTCCCACACGCGTGGTGGAATGTGATTCATTCGGTCAGAGGGCAGGACAGTCTAATCCTCCGGGCACACGGCCGTGTGAGAGTGTCAGTGTTTATGATACTGTGAGATAGAGTGGTTCCGAAGAGGCCCCGATCCACAGGTGTGCGGGGAGGATGCTATACTATTGCTATGTCTAATCCTTTGTTATAGTTTATGTTGCACAGACCTTTGCCTACATACAGTATAGGCATACTACCTGTATTTAAACCACTGCCCCCCTTCGTATTACATTTCTCCCCATTACTGCTGCATTACCTACCTCCTTGTTCATGTTCATGCTCAATACCCAAAATTTAAGTTGTTCATGATGAAAGATGCAATGTGTTGCAAACTGTCCAAAATTACTCAATCAATATTCTCAATATTTTATATAATATATACATTGGAGTGAGTGCCAGTCACCAGTGTGTGAGAGCTCAGGGATTAAAGTTCTCAGTACTAGGTACTGATTTCAGTCCTGAGGATTTCACAGGGGTCATTTAGTGCTTATTTGCAAAAGATCATTTTCAGTCTCAAGATTTTTTTTTACTTTAATCCCTGAGAGCTGCATAATGGCCCTAACTCTATTGTCTAGTCTACTGTACTGCAATTCTGTAATCCTTAAATTAAGTCTTTTTTTAATAACGCATTTAATCAGGGCGTCCGTGTTGGAGCACCTCAGTGCGGCCGCAGAGTGGATGTGCAGCCTCTTCCAGAGAGAGATGGAGACACTGAATACGTTGCTGGCAGCAAGACAGAACCAACTGCTGGACATGATGACTCTGCAGCCGTACGTCAAGCTGCACAGAATAGGTTGGTTTACGTTCTGTTGCATGCTTTTTTTGTCCAGTTGTTGCTCGCACTAATGTTAAAAGATTGTGTGAGAGACATTCTATACCATCTAAAAATAGGAGATTAAGAAAAACATTGTGTACTGCTGGTGATGTTACTTTTCTTCTCCTTCTGTCTTGCTGAGTAAAGAGATTTCCGCTAAACATCAGGAGAGGAGATTCATTCTGGTCAAGGAGGAACCACAACCTCCAGAGATTAAAGAGGAACAGCAGGAGAGCAGATCCAGTCTGGTCAAGGAGGAACCACAACCTCCAGAGATTAAAGAGGAACAGCAGGAGAGCAGATCCAGTCTGGTCAAGGAGGAACCACAACCTCCACAGATTAAAGAGGAACAAGAGGAGGAGGCATTGACATTTCTACATAGAGAGACCACAAGGGCTAAAACTCACTCGGGTAATACATTAAACAAACAAACAAAAAGATTCACATGCAGATCAGACACAACAAACATGCAGAAATCACCTGTTTCTCCCGAACATGCGTTGGTCCGATATACACTGCTCCCTGTTTGCTGCTAGGTTGTCGGTCTAATGACAGTCAGACCAATAGTATGTACAAAAGCATCCTTAACACTACTCTCCAACTCTCTTTCTCTCCGCTCTCAACTGAGCTCAAGGCTTTATGTTCTTTGTCATGGAGACTGATTTATGTCCATAGGTGCTCTTTTTGTAGGCATCATGCCCCACAAGAAGCCTGGCTTTGAGTTTATGAAAGCATCTGTAACAGCTTGTACTCATTTTACAGTTTAATCAGTCTTTCTTAGGTGTATAACTTTATGCATGGTAAATGGAAAAAAATATATAACAGACATTTTAGGAATCTAGTGTTCACTAGCATTGTTGTTTTTTCCTGCTCCTAGAAGATGGAGACGTCTCTTCACACTGCTCTGACGTCGAACCGAGATCTGACACCGACTTCACTGAAGACAGTGACGACTGGGAGAAAAACACCAGAGGAAAACCTTTCCACTGTCAACTTTGTGACAAAAGTTTCGGTTGGTCACGGTCCCTGAAAGCACACCAGAGGGACCATACTGGAGAAAAACCCTTTAGTTGTCAACATTGTGACAAAAGTTTCAGTCAGTCAAGTGACCTGAAGAAGCACCAGAGTGTCCATACCAGAGAAAAAACATTTAGTTGTGAACTTTGCAGTGAGAGTTTCAGAAATTTACGTACCCTGCAGAGGCACAGGAGTGTCCATACCAGAGAAACTGGTATGGACACTGGAGAACAACCCTTCCAGTGTAAAGTGTGCAGAAAGAGTTTCCGTCAGCTAAGTAACCTGAAGAACCATCAACGCATCCATACTGGAGAAAAACCATTTAGTTGTCAACATTGTGACAAAAGTTTTAGTCAGTCAAGTAGCCTGAAGAACCACCAGAGTGTCCATACCAGAGAAAGACCCTTTAGTTGTAAACTTTGCGGTAAGAGTTTCAGTCGTTCGGATACTCTGAGGTTGCACCAACGCGTCCACACCGGAGAAAAACCTTTCCATTGTCAACATTGTGACAAGAGCTTCAGTCTGTCACATCAACTGAAGACTCACCAGAGTGTCCATACTGGAGAGAAACCCTTCCAGTGTAAAGTGTGCAAAAAGAGTTTCCATCATTCAGCTAATCTAAAAAATCACCAACGCGTCCACACTGGAGAAAAACCTTTCCAGTGTAAAGTGTGCAGTAAGAGCTTCAGTGACACAGGTACCCTGAAGAAGCACCAGAGTGTCCATACCAGAGAAAAAACATTTAGTTGTGAACTTTGCAGTAAGAGTTTCAGTTGTCAAAGGTATCTGAATCAACATCAACGCATCCATACTGGAGAAAAACCATTTAGGTGTGAACGTTGCGGTAAGAGTTTCAGGTATCAAAGTAATCTGAAGGATCATCAGCGCATCCATACTGGAGAAAAACCATTTGGTTGTCAACATTGTAACATGAGCTTCAGTCGGTCAGATCAACTGAAGACCCACCAGAGTGTCCATACCGGAGAAAAACCTTTCCAGTGTAAAGTGTGTAGAAAGAGCTTCAGTGAGGCAGGTACCCTGAAGAATCACCAACGCGTCCACACTGGAGAAAAACCATTTAGTTGTGAACTTTGCAGTAAGAGTTTCAGTTGTAAAAGGTATCTGAAGGTTCATCAACGCATCCATACTGGAGAAAAACCTTTCCATTGTCAACACTGTGACAAGAGCTTCCGTTTGTCAGAACAGCTGAAGACCCACCAGAGTGTCCATACTGGAGAAAAACCCTTCCAGTGTAAAGTGTGTAAAAAGAGTTTCCATCATTCAACTAAACTAAAAATTCACCAACGCGTCCACACTGGAGAAAAACCATTTAGTTGTGAACTTTGCAGTAAGAGTTTCAGTAGTCAAAGTTATCTGAAGCATCATCAACGCATCCATACTGGAGAAAAACCATTTAGTTGTCAACATTGTGACAAGAGATTCCGTTGGTCAGACCAGCTGCTGGCACACCAACACGTCCACAGTGGAGACAAAAGCTTAACTCTGACAGATTAGCCGAAAAGCTATAGGTTCGCTCCCATTAGGTTCAATAGTAACCAAATAATTTACAGAAAATCCTCTGTTATGAATTTGTGCAAATGAATGATGTCCAAAGACAGCTTAAGGTGTCTACTTTGAAGGGATAGTTCAGAAGTTGTATGAAATACTCTCCATTACTATAGTGGTCAACTGTATTAATTGATTGCCAGAGTTCCATGGTGGGAGTTCTGCCCTGGTTTTGGTCAATATTAAGTAGTTCTGGTCATTTGGTGGAGATCACTGGGGGTAGGCAGTAAAAGTAAATGAATCCACAAAACATAATTTGTATTGTTGAATAATTTCTAAAATATTAGGACCTCCTTCCTTCATTTTTGATCCCCCTATCACATGGAACTATTTTTTGGGAATGGGGATATGGACACAAAATACATAGTTCCCTGTGATAGGGGTCACAGTTGTGACTACTATAATAATGGCCACTATTTCATATAGCTTAACTCAGGGGTGGGCAATTATTTTTCCCAAGGGCCAAATGAGATACGTACATAAAATATTGTGGAGGGCCAAGACTAAAGGCTGAACTAAAGTCTGCGTAATATTAGTTTAATATCAAGATAAAAGTAAGCGTAAGCCAGGCCAACCATTTTGACACCAGGGCCCTCAATTTATTCAGTATTTGAGCATGGACCACCATTTGATGACATTTTAGCCTCACAGATCCCCAAAAATTATTTTGTTTTTGTCCACAATTCCAGGCTGGATTTAGGAAACAAAACAGGATAACAAAAATGGCCATTCTCTTACATTCTCTGATTGAATGTGTAGACTTTGGGCTAATTCAGATGATGAATATTTTAACTCTTGAGAGTGTAAAAATTAAACCAAATGGACCCGCAAGGGTCCATTTGGTTTCATTTTAATGCTCTCAAAGAGTTACATCTGTTTAACCAACTTTCCATATTTAACTGGAACTCCCTCAAGGACCACTGATGGTCCCCAGACCACTGGTTTAAAACCCTTTCAGGGGCCGGTCAGAGGGCATTTGGCCCCCGGGCCGTATAATGCCCAGGTATGGCTTAACTATATTTTTACTATACTCTGAACTATACCTTTAAGGGAAAAAATAAAATAAGTTGATGTGCTTCAGTTATTTTTATACATTTGACAAAACAGCCTGTATTTTCACATTTCACTGTTTCCAGGGCTCATTCAGAGATAAGTGCATTCAATATAATTTATCGATTACAGTTGGATTTTTCCAGTTGTTGCCATGCCTGCTTTATATAAGCACATTTTCAGTGAAGTTGATTGAAAATAATGGCTTGTTCCCTACCTGTGTTCTGCTCAAATGAAGAGGAGTCCAAGGACCTCCATGTTCATCCATGCATCTGTAGATTTCCATCTGCAAAATGTTTTGTGCCAGCCAGGTTTTTATTTTTCAACTGTATAAAAAAAGAACTATTTTGGAAAATATCAGATCTACCATCTAACAGTGGCACACTGTGATCTTGCGAATCTGCCTGTCCATACTCTCTCCAACTTCCGAACCTTTCGGGAATTTGCGTCAGAAAGTTGAAAAGTGATGTCATCCCGAAACTTTGTTCCGAAAGCTGCAGCGTTGAATGTTGTGACTCTTCGAACTACACCCCCCCCCCCCCCCCATTCCACGTTCCACATTAAGCGTACAGCAGCCTACTGATCAAGCTTTCTTGAGATTATCTTTTTTCTCAGAAATTATCCATTATGACTGAAGTTCATGTGAAGGAGGCAGCACTGCATTGCACTTTACATACTCCACATTTGGGAATGCCTGATCCAGAGGCTCAATATGGCAGTTTATCACATTCAGTAGATCATTTGTGGCCAGATGTAATTTTCTTGGGGTTTATTAGTACTCTAGTACAGGGCTGGGCAATTATTTTTCCCAAGGGGCCACATGAGATACATAAAATATTGTGGAGGGCCAAGACAAAGGCTGACCTAATGTCTGCGTAGTATTAATTTAATTTCAAGGCGAAAGTAAGAGTAAGACCAAACTTTTTGATACGTATTTGAGCCACAGAGGACCACCATTTCATGCCATTTTAGACCCACAGACGCTAAAACTAAAGATTTCTTTTGTTTTTGTTTACAATACCAGGCCAGACATTATGTGATTGTGTAGATTTTAGGTAATTCAGATGATGAATATTTTAACTCTTGAGAGTGTAAATATGAAACCAAATGGACCCGCAAGGGTCCATTTGGTTTCATTTTTACATTCTCAAAGAGTTACATCTGGTTAACCAACTCTCCATATTTAACTTGGAACTCTCTCAAGGACCACTGGTGGTCCCCGGGCCGGTCAGAGTCAGCCAAAGGCCCACATTTGGCCCCCGGGCCGCATAATGCCCAGGTATGCTCTAGTAGGTAATAAAAAATAATTTGCTTTAAACAAATATGTATGGATCATGTTCGAATGGCCCCTCCCATAGCTAAAATCCCTAAAACTAAAGAAAGCAAGGAATGTAAAACAATTAACACCCATCCTTTACATTTTCTAATAACTACCTAAAACATGAACCTTGGATGAAAAAAGAAAAATAACCAAAGTTGTCCTTTAATGCCACAATATCAATATTGAATCGCCAGGTTGATGACTATTTATTATTATTATTTGGTTCATGTCAGAAAAAACTGTCTGGCTGCATTGCAGTGTATGGCTGAACTTTTCTCTTTTTTCTTTGATTTGCTTTGATTGAACTTTTCGTGGTCTTTATTGTTGAATTGTTTCAAAATGTTCCAGTGTAATAAAAGAAACATAATGAGGAAAAAAGTCACAATGTATTGAAAAATCTAATTGAATCATAACCAGTGTTGGGCAGTAACTAATTTTAGATTACATATTACTGTAATATTATTACTTTTGCTCCAAAAAGTAAAGTAACGAGATTACTCTGCAAAAATGGGTAATAAGTAACGCATTACTTTGCAAGTAACGCCAAGTTACTTTTTTTAAAATGAGCTTGTTGTTGCATGCAAAAATAGAACAGATGTACAAGCTATTGACAGGTACTGCAACGACAGAGATGTGCAGTAGATTGTAGATCCAGTCCACATGCTGCATCCTGCGCAGTTATGTACACTACAAATCGCTTGGTGCTTTATTTTGTAATAAACAGATTATGTTGTACTTCTCTATTTTATCAAAAGCGGTGTTGAGAACTTGGGAAAGTAATAACGTAATATGTAATATATTACTCTTCAAATCCAGTAATAAGTAAAGTAATGATATTACTTTGTCTAAGGGGTAACGAGTAAAGTAAAGAAGTTACTTTCCTAAGTAATATAGACCAACACTGATCATAACATACTTAAGAATCGCCTCCAAACATTGATATTGTATTGTGAGGTAAGACAATCATCACACCCCTACTTTGGACCTCATACATCTCAGAGTAAATGTACTATGTTACACATTCATATTAGTAAATGTCCTTTTATCTGGCTTACCAAAGAAGTCAATTGACAATCTACAACTTGTCCAAAACGCTGCAGCCAGAGTTTTGACCAAAACAAAAATGCGTGAGCATATCACACCTGTTTTGGCGTCGTTGCACTGGCTCCCGGTAGCCTTTAGAATTGATTTTAAAATTCTTACTCTTGTTTATAAATCATTAAATGGCCTCGCACCCACTTACCTCCAGGACTGCCTACCTAGGTATGTCCCTAACCGCCCCCTTAGGTCCGCCACTGCTGGCCTACTCGAGAAGCCCAAAGTAATGTCCAAGAAATATGGTGAGGCTGCATTCTCTTTTCAGGGACCGACCGCCTGGAATAAACTCCCCCTACACCTCAGGTTTGCACCCTCCCTAGATATTTTTAAATCACAGCTCAAGACCCATCTTTTTAATCTAGCATTTGGCTGAATGTATTCATTTTATCGCTTGGACTCACTGTATCACTGAATTATCTTGCTGTTTGTTACTTTCATTATTGTTTTTACCTTCAGGAACTATGTTTTCCTCTTGTAATATTCCTTTTTGCTATGACATTTTTACTTTACCTTGTATTTTATTCTCACTGTATTTTTCTTGTAAAGCACTTTGCGCTGCACGTGTTGTCATGAAAGGTGCTATATAAATAAAGTTTATTATTATTAAAGTTTATTATTACACATACATCTCAGAGTAAATGTTACTTATATCGTTTGGACTCCATCCGTCCCTTGAGGTGGTTGCCTTACAGGTGTGTAACTCTGATTCCATTTGTTCATTGTACGGAAGAAATTATTTTATTACGAGAAACGTTATGTCTTATGTCAACATGCAAACCAGCTAAACAATCACAGGCAATAACAGCCATTCTGATTGGCTGGCTTGAGATGATTCCTAATGATGGACAATGATACGAGCACCTCTCATTTCACACAGGTGTGTTTTTTTAGACAGAGAGAGTTTAGGAGCTGAAACCTGATAGAATAAGTATCTTTGTTACAATATATATATACAGTATCTGTGACTGTGTTGAAGTCAGGAGATTATTAATTGATTAATTAATTATTAATTGACATTATTAATAATATTAACACTTTCCTCCATCACAGTGGTTACATGAGTAGTGAATTTGGGCTCTGTAGTTCATTCATTATAGGAACTTTGTGGTTTTCTACCAGTGGTCCCTTTAGGGGATTCCAGGTGGTTCCCAGCGAACCACCGCTGGTAACCAAATGTATAGATCCTTAACTCTTGAGAGAGTAAAATGAAACCAAATGGACCCGTAAGGGTCCAGTTGGTTTCATCTTAACGCTCCCAAGACAAATTATAATTAAACATCTGAATTAATTTTCAAGAATCTGCACGATTAGAAAATGTAAAAAATAATTGTTATTTTGACCAACATTTTGTCAGTTATCTCTCCTAAATTGTGGACAAAAACTTGAAAATCGTTGGTTTTGGGTCCAACAGACTAAACAAAACAGCAAATGGTGGTCCGTGGCTAACTGGTATGAAAAAGGTTGAAAACCACTGTTGTAGAAGGAAGAATAGGTTTATTGATCACAGTTCTCCTCCAGTCCACCAGGGGGCAACAACACTGCCTGGATGGATTCTTCATTGCGCATGCGTGAACCACTTTAACCCGGAAGAGTTGGTGTGTGTAGTTTTTGTGTGTGTTTTCGTCTCGACTGTGTGTCTAGCTGTGTCTGCAGGAACAAAGAGAGCGAGCAGTGATCAGTGAAGGTAAAATGTGTCCTCCAGAGTGTGTTCTAGTGGGTATAAAGGAACACATGGTGTCAGTGGGAGAGCAGATCATAATGAGTGTTTTGAGTGGAGGAGGAGATGATGCTTGTTGTCGTCTGAAGATACACGTCAGGTAAGTTCTGCTCTGTCTCCTCTGTGATGATTTCACTGCCCTGAAACTTCTTCATCCAGTTCTATGCAGATCGCTAGCTCTGGTCCAGAGCTCCACTGCTTCTATGAGTCTGCACTCAGAACAGTGGAGCTCTGGACCAGAGCTATGACTTGTTTCTGCACAGAATCAATAACGTAATCACGATGATAAAGTTGACCAAGTTGTTGGTGTAATATCATGGCACACTTTACTTCACAAATCACCTCATGTCGAATCTGTAAACTACATGGCAATGACAGAACATTTAGACTACAAATTTTAGACTACATTTCTCTATTTTCATTGAAAGATGAACAGAACAATTTTTGCCAACTAATTTACCAACTGGTTATGGTAAGTGTGTCGTTTGGTTTGTTTGGAGACATGTGATGTTTATGATGATTATTATTATTAATATTGCAATTATTATTATCATTATAGCATACTGTAATTACTGAGCATGCACTCCATCCATCCATCCATGTTCTCTGTTCATCTTCCAATGTGTATAGAGAAATGTAGTCCAAAGTTTGATTGATTCCTGTCATTGCAATGTAGTTTACATTCGACATGAAGTGATTTGTGAAGTAAAGCATGCAATGATATTACACCAACAAACTTGATCAACTTTATCAACATGTCTGGCTGGTTATGTATTGATTTGATTTTATTCAAATACCGTAAAATACCAAATAATAGCCCGGGCTGTTATTATGCAAAATCCATTCGGACCCCGGGCGCTTATTAGGTACTGGGCTGTTATTTGCAGTAGGCTGTTATTTATTTTTGCACCGTCCTGCACAGGGCCATTATTTCATTACAGTTTCTGTTGAACATGTTTTTAGTGCAAAATTAAAAAATATAATAAACATATGTATAGCAGGCATTATTGACTTTTTGATTTAATATTTAGAATAGGAGACCTTATAGGCAGCATTGCTTAATAGATCTGACCCAGATTCAGACTGGCATGATTGACTGTAATTACTCAATTGGTTGCACACTGCACAGCTGTGTAACTTTTCACATTTTAGAATATTGTAATGTATAGCCTCAGTATATTCTTTCCATTGAGGTTTGGCCTTACAGAATACATGGTGACCAGTTTTTCAATCAAATCAATCAAATGAACCGCTGGGAAAGCACCTATAATAATTAAGACAAGAGTAGGGCCGTATACGTGTGCTCGCTCTAAACTGCGTACAGGACGATTCTCTCTTCATATTGTTTGATGAAGTCATATAAAACGTGACCTATAGCTATACCCATTGAAAATATAAAATATATAAAATATACACTGTATTGACGAGTAGGAATTACAGCAATCGCTTGAAAAACGAGTGAGGATGGGCCATTTGCAATCTCAACTTTCATCTCATCTCAACAGCGCATCGGAGTTGATGCGCTGCGCTGACGCTTGGATTCAGTATGGTGAGTGCGTGCGCGCAAACGTAGATGCACGAAATGACAGTAGAGCTAAAGGTTTGACAGAATACCCAGTCTGAGTTTTTTTTTTTTTTTAATCGTTGTATTGTGGCTGTGTATGGCAGAATTAAACATGTATTTTGGGGAGGTGGAGAACTGCTGTCGCATTGTGACATGTGATATGCTGACGGCATGGTGCGCATCAGGCAGAAATGAGGAGGTCTGCAAACGCCATACACTATAATAGTATTTAATATGTTTGCAAATAACAGCTCATGGGCGCTTATTTGGAAGTGGGCGGTTATTTGGACGAGGCGGTTATTAAGCAAAATGGTGTGGGGACATGTGCCGTTATTCGGTAGTGGGTGGTTGTTTGAGTAAGGGCTGTTATTTGGTATTTTACGGTATTCTACAACGGAGTGAGCTTGCAGGTCAGCTATTTCCACTGAACAACAACTATTATATATTGTCATTGTTAATAAGCATTCTTGAATAATACCATGATGTTTTATCTTTGCCCTGAAACATGACTGTCTTGCATGTGAAGCATGGCTACTGTTATCATAGTCAAACAGGCCATTCAATGCATTACTTTAGCAGGCCTAGCCTATACTTTGGCAACAGCGAGAGTGCAGCTGTCCATTAAGAAAAATCAAATCAAAATTTGATTCAAATCAAATGGATCAGAGGAGAAGATAGATATCTATCTATGATAGATATAGATATGGATAGATAAACTAGTATGATGATGACATAGTTAGCATTGTTTTCTATTCCAAACCACATGCACCTGCCTAGTAGGGAGAGTTAGATGGAAGAGAGAGCTTGATCAACTGATGTTACACACATGTTTACAATCATAGTATGTCCATGTTAAAAAAAAACAACAACACAATATTCATTCCATAGGCCCATGATTTAGGTCATAACAAGTACATGGCATTCCAAAAACAACCTTGATTACAGCCAGACAAGTTACAACTGGGGGGGGCATGTGGGGCATGTGTAGTTATCAGTCCACACTCCAAGGCCTTTCAGATTGTTGTTTTGTACTCTACGGTGGAAAGCGAGAGTCCGTTAGTCCCACGTGGTGGAATGTGATTCATTCGTTCAGAGGGCAGGACCGTCTAAAACTCTGGGCACAAGGCTGTGTGAGAGTGTCAGTGTTTTTGATACTGTGAGATAGAGTGCGTAACTCCGAGTTGTTCCAGGCACGGCCACTCGCATTGTCCCTCGCTGGTTGGAATCTCAAGTCCAGAGGGGGTTTTGTAGAAGGGGGGTTGAATCACAATTTACAGTAGAATCAAAAATTTAGACCGAGGGCAAAGCCAATCGCTCGTCCCCCTCTGAAGTCTTGTCAACTTATCTGGGTTGGTTGGCGAGACGGGCTGATGGCATCCAGCTTCCTTCCATTCTCGACTCCAATTCTCTGCATCTCAGCTACAACTCTACCCAGTTCAACTTCCCTCTTCCTTACATGTTGGCGTTTGCAATATTTACTACACTGCTATACAGTTACTTTGTCTAATAGGGATGTTAATCGACACATATTTGGAATGTCAACGTGTCACGGCCCAATGTCGACAATCAATCGATTTTTTTAAATTATTTTAATGCCTAATGTCTAATCTTTGTTATAGTTTATGTTGCACAGACCTTTGCCTACATACAGTATAGGCCTACTACCTGTATTTAAACCACTGCCCCCTTCATATTACATTTCTCCCCATTACTGCTGCATTACCTACCTCTTTGTTCATGTTCATGCTCAATACTCTTTTGTAGTCATTTCATGTTACTCACTACCATTTACAGTTCCAAAAATTAAGTTGTTCATGATGAAAGATGCAACGTGTTGCAACCTGTCAAATTACTTAATCCATATTCTCAATATTTTCCAAAATTGGAGTGAGTGCCAGTCACCAGTGTGTGAGAGCTGCACAATGGCCCTAACTCTAGTGTCTAGCCTAGTGTACTGCAATTCTGAAATCCTTAAATGAAGTCTTTTTTAATAATGTATTCAATCAGGGCGTCCGTGTTGGAGCACCTCAGTGCGGCCGCGGAGTGGATGTGCAGCCTCTTCCAGAGAGAGATGGAGACACTGAATACGTTGCTGGCAGTGAGACAGAACCAACTGCTGGACATGATGACTCTGCAGCCTTACGTCAAGCTGCACAGAATAGGTTGGTTGACGTTCTGTTGCATGCTTTTTTGTCCAGTTGTTGCTCGCACTAATGTTAATATTGTGTAAGAGACATTCTATACCATCTAAAAATAAGGGATTAAGAAAAACATTGTGTACTGCTGGTGATGTTAATTTTCTTCTCCTTCTGTCTTGCTGAGTAAAGAGATTTCCACTAAACATCAGGAGAGGAGTTTCATTCTGGTCAAGGAGGAACCACAACCTCCACAGATTAAAGAGGAACAGCAGGAGAGCGGATCCAGTCTGGTCAAGGAGGAACCACAACCTCCACAGATTAAAGAGGAACAGCAGGAGAGCAGATCCAGTCTGGTCAAGGAGGAACCACAACCTCCGGAGATTAAAGAAGAACAAGAGGAGGAGGCATTGACATTTCTACATAGAGAGACCACAAGGGCTAAAACTCACTCGGGTAATAAATTAAACAAACAAACAAAAAGATTCACATGCAGATCAGAACACAACAAACATGCAGAAATCACCTGTTTCTCTTGAACATGCGTTGCTCCGATATACGCTGCTCCCTGTTTGCTGTTAGGTTAGGTTGTCGGTCTAATGACAGTCAGACCAATAGTATGTACAAAAGCATCCCTAACACTACTCTCCAACTCTCTCTTTCTCTCCGTTCTCAACTGAGCTCAGGGCTTCATGTTCTTTGTCATGGAGACTAATTTATGTCCATAGGTGCTCTTTTTTTGTAGGCATCGTGCCCCACAAGAAGCCTGGCTTTGAGTTTATGAAAGCATCTGTAACAGCTTTTGTACTAATTTTACAGTTTAATCAGTCTTTCTTAGAAGGCGTATAACTTTGTGCATGGTAAATGGAAAAAAATATATAACAGACATTTTAGGAATCTAGTGTTCACTACCATTGTTGTTTTTTCCTGCTCCTAGCTGATGGAGACGTCTCTTCACACTGCTCTGACGTCGAACCGAGATCTGACACCGACCTCATTGAAGACAGTGACGACTGGGAGAATAACACCAGAGGAAAACCTTTCCACTGTCAACTTTGTGACAAAAGTTTCAGTTGGTCACGTTCCCTGAAAGCACACCAGAGGGTCCATACTGGGGAAAAACCTTTTAGTTGTCAACATTGTGACAAAAGTTTCAGTCAGTCAGGTGACCTGAAGAAGCACCAGAGTGTCCATACCAGAGAAAAAACATTTAGTTGTGAACTTTGCAGTGAGAGTTTCAGAAATTTACGTGCCCTGCGGAGGCACAGGAGTGTCCATACCAGAGAAACTGGTATGGACACTGGAGAACAACCCTTCCAGTGTAAAGTGCGTAGAAAGAGTTTCCGTCAGCTAAGTACCATGAAGAACCATCAACGCATCCATACTGGAGAAAAAACATTTAGTTGTCAACATTGTGACAAAAGTTTTCGTCAGTCAAGTAGCCTAAAAAATCACCAGAGCCTCCATACCAGAGAAAGACCCTTTAGTTGTAAACTTTGCGGTAAGAGTTTCAGTCGTTCGGATAACCTGAGGATGCACCAACACGTCCACACTGGAGAAAAACCTTTCCATTGTCAACATTGTGACATGAGCTTCAGTCGGTCAGATCAACTGAAGACCCACCAGAGTGTCCATACTGGAGAAAAACCTTTCCAGTGTAAAGTGTGCAGAAAGAGTTTCCATCATTCAGCTAAACTAAAAATTCACCAACGCGTCCACACTGGAGAAAACCCTTTCCAGTGTAAAGTGTGCAGAAAGAGCTTCCGTGACGCAGGTACCCTGAAGATTCACCAACGTGTCCACACTGGAGAAAAACCATTTAGTTGTGAACTTTGCAGTAAGAGTTTCAGTTGTCAAAGTAATCTGAAGGTTCATCAACGCATCCATACTGGAGAAAAACCATTTAGGTGTGAACATTGTGACAAAAGTTTTAGTCGGTCAAGTAGCCTGAAGAATCACCAGAGCCTCCATACCAGAGAAAGACACTTTAGTTGTAAACTTTGCGGTAAGAGTTTCAGTCGTTCGGATAACCTGAGGATGCACCAACGCGTCCACACTGGAGAAAAACCTTTCCAGTGTAAAGTGTGCAAAAAGAGCTTCAGTGAGGCAGGTACCCTGAAGATTCACCAACGCGTTCACACTGGAGAAAAACCATTTAGTTGTGAACTTTGCAGTAAGAGTTTCAGTCATCAAAGTAATCTAAATCAACATCAACGCATCCATACTAGAGAAAAACCCTTCCACTGTCAACATTGTAACAACAGCTTCCGTTGGTCAGACCAGCTGAAGGCACACCAACGCCTCCATACAGGAGAAAAACCCTTCCACTGTCAACATTGTTACAAGAGCTTCCGTTGGTCAAGTCACTTGAAGAAACACCAACACGTCCACAGTGGAGACAAAAGTCTCTGACAGATTAGCCGAAAAGCTATAGGCTCGCTCCCATTAGGTTCAATAGTAACCAAATAATTTACAGAAAATCCTCTGTTATGAATTTGTGCAAATGAATGATGTCCAAAGACAGCTTAAGGTGTCTACTTTGAAGGGATAATTCAGGAGTTGTACGAGATACTGTCCATTAATATAGTGGTGTCAACTGTATTACTTGATTGCCAGAGTTCCATGGTGGGAGTTCTGCCAATATTACGTAGTTCTGGTCATTTTGTGGAAGTCACTGGGGGCACGCAGTAAAAGTAAATACATAATTTGTATTGTTGAATAATTTCTAAAATATTAGGACCTCCTTCATTCATTTTCATATCACATGGATATCACATGGAACTAGTTTTTGGGAGTGGTGAATATGGACACAAAATACATACTGTAGTTCCCTGTGATAGAACTACACTTACAGTTGCGACTACTATAATAATGGCCACTATTTCATACAGCTTAACTTTACCTTTACTATACTCTGAACTATACCTTTAAGGGAAAAAAAAAAAAAAGTTGATGTGCTTCAGTTATTTTTAATACATTTGACAAAACGGCCTGTATTTTCACATTTCACTGTTTCCAGGGCTCATTCAGAGATAAGTGCATTCAATATAATTTATCGATTACAGTTGGATTTTTCAAGGTGTTGCCATGCCTGCTTTATATAAGCACATTTTCAGTGAAGTTGATTGAAAATAATGGCTTGTTCCCTACCTGTGTTCTGCTCAAATGAAGAGGAGTCCAAGGACCTCCATGTTCATCCATGCATCTGTGGATTTCCATCTGCTAAATGTTTTGTGCCAGCCAGGTTTTTATTTTTCAACTATATAAAAAAGAACTATTTTGGAAAATATCAGATCTACCATCTCACAGTGAGTGTGACTGTGAGTTTGCGAACCTGCCTGTCCATACTCTCTCCAAATTTGCGTCAGAAAGTTGAAAAGTGATGTCATCCCGAAACTTTGTTCTGAAAGCTGCAGCGTCGAATGTTGTGATTTTCCGAACTACTCCCCCCCCCCTTATTCCACTCTGTTACTTTTCCAAACTCATATTAAAACTCAGCAGCTTACTGATCAAGCTTTCTTGAGATTATCTTTTCTCTCGGAAATTATCCATTATGACTGAAGTTCATGTGAAGGAGGCAGCACTGCATTGCACTTTACATACTCACATTTGGTTATGCCTGATCCAGAGGCTCAATATGGCAGTTTATCACATTCAGTAGATCATTTGTGGCCAGATGTAATTTCCTGGGGTTTATTAGTACTGTATCTTGTAGGTAATAAAAATAATTTGCTTTAAACAAATATGTATGGATCATGTTCCCTAAAACTAAAGAAAGCAAGGAATGTAAAACAATTAACACCCACCTAAAACCTTAGAACCTTGGTTGAAAAAAGAAAAATAACCAAAGTTGTCCTTTAATGCCACAATATCAATAATGAATTGTCAGGTTGATGATATTTATTAATTTGGTTCATGTCAGAAAAACAGTCTGGCTGCATTGCAGTGTATGGCTGAACTTTTCTCTTTTCTCTTTGATTTGCTTTGATTGAACTTTCCATGGTCTTTATATTCTTGGATATTAGTGGGAACTGGTATGCGCTGTCGAAATGGTAATAATGCAGTTATATTGTGTTATTACCATTTTTACAGTGTGAACAGTTCCCACTAATATCCAGCAACTTCACATAGCCATTGAAGAGGAGTGGAGCAACATTCCACAGGCCACAATTGACAATCTGATAAACTCTATGCGAAGAAGATGTGTTGCACTGCATGAGGCAAATGGTGGTCACACCAGATACTGACTGGTTCGGAGGCCCATACACCCAATAAGGCAAAGGAAAATTGCACATTTTAGTCCAGGCAAAATAGATTTTCAAGTGGAATAAATTGTAACATGGGATTTTTCTTCACAGATCATTTCTTTGAGGTCTCCAGAACAACATATTAAGTACAGGTTTCATTTATTTATTTTTTTAATATTCATTTGGGTGGGCATAGCCAGATATGGAGGCAGCTACATTTTCCAAAACAATATTTTAAAAATAACTGAAACCTGTGAATAAATTCCACGGTCCTCTCACGTATTAGGAGGACAATATCAGTCACCAGAAAAAAGATGGGTTGTTTTTGAATAATCCATCATGGTTAAAATGGAGTTTTAAGTTATAATGGGTTTGTATAGGAGGGGGCGGGGCTATCACTCCATTGGAGCCTATGTATTCTATTACTTTATGAAATTAAATATATTTGCGCAACTGGGATTTTTCAGGACTTTTAATATGTTGTTCTGGAGACCTCAAACAAATGATCTGTGAAGAAAAATCCCATGTTACAATTTATTCCAATTTTAGGTAAAACATGATCTAAAATTACTGGCCTATTTCAGGGTGTCTTTTTGTTGTGGAGAGTCTGAGGTACACCTGTGCACTAATCATGATGTCACACCTGCATCTTAATGTTGCACACCTGTGAGGCGGGATGGATTATCTTAACAAAGCAGAAGTGCTCAATATCACACATTTAGGCAGATTTGTGAACAGTCTTTGAGAGAAATGGTTATATTGTATATCTGGAAATAATTTTAGGGGTTTTAGTCCATCCCCTGAAAAATGGGAGCAAAAACAAAAGTGTTGCGTTTATATTTTTGTTGAGTGTATATGGAGTTTCCCCCTCCCCCACGTTAGCAGAGGAGCTAATAAAAGTTCCCCAGGTGGAGGGTGAATTCTCCTCCAATCAGGATCGAGCAGCAGGTTCACATAGTGTAGCTACTCTTGGGCACCCCTAGTGCACCAGGCTGGTACTACACGATGAATTTCAAATCACTTACCATACCTAGCTTTAATGGTCCCAAGACAAATTAAAATTAAACATCTGAATTAATTTTCAAGAATCTGCATGATTAGACAATATAAAATAATTGTTATTTTGACCAACATTTTGTCAGTTATCTCCTAAATTGTGGACAAAAACTTGAAAATCGTTGGTTTTAGGTCCACCAGACTAAACAAAACAGCAAATGGTGGTCCGTCGCTAACTGGTATGAAAAAGGTTGAAAACCACAGCTGTTGTAGAAGGAAGAATAGGTTTATTGATCACAGTTCTCCTCCAGTCCACCAGGGGGCAACAACACTGCCTGGATGGATTCTTCATTGCGCATGCGTGAACCACTTTAACCCGGAAGAGTTGGTGTGTGTAGTTTTTGTGTGTGTTTTCGTCTCGACTGTGTGTCTAGCTGTGTCTGCAGGAACAAAGAGAGCGAGCAGTGATCAGTGAAGGTAAAATGTGTCCTCCAGAGTGTGTTCTAGTGGCTATAAAGGAACACATGGTGTCAGTGGGAGAGCAGATCATAATGAGTGTTTTGAGTGGAGGAGGAGATGATGCTTGTTGTCGTCTGAAGATACACGTCAGGTAAGTTCTGCTCTGTCTCCTCTGTGATGATTTCACTGCCCTGAAACTTCTTCATCCAGTTCTATGCAGATCGCTAGCTCTGGTCCAGAGCTCCACTGCTTCTATGAGTCTGCACTCAGAACAGTGGAGCTCTGGACCAGAGCTATGACTTGATTCTGCACAGAATCAATAATGTAATCACGATGATAAAGTTGACCAAGTTGTCGGTGTAATATCATGGCACACTTTACTTCACAAATCACCTTATGGCGAATCTGTAAACTACATGGCAACGACAGAACATTTAGACTACAAATTTTAGACTACATTTCTCTATTTTCATTGAAAGATGAACAGAACAATTTTTGCCAACTAATTTACCAACTGCTTATGGTAAGTGTGTCGTTTGGTTTGGAGACATGTGATGTTTATGATGATGATTATTATTAATATTGCAATTATTATTATCATTATAGCATACCATAATTACTGAGCATGCACTCCATCCATCCATCCATCCATCCATCCATCCATCCATCCATCCATCCATCCATCCATCCATCCATGTTCTCTGTTCATCTTCCAATGGGTATAGAGAAATGTAGTCCAAAGTTTGATTGATTCCTGTCATTGCAATGTAGTTTACATTCGACATGAAGTGATTTGTGAAGTAAAGCGTGCAATGATATTACACCAACAAACTTGATCAACTTTATCAACATGTCTGGCTGGTTATGTAATGATTTTTATTCATATATTCTACAACCGAATGAGCTTGCAGGTCGGCTATTTTCACTGAACAACAACTATTATATATTGTCATTGTTAATAAGTGTTCTTGAATAATACCATGATGAAACATGACTGTTATGCATGTGAAGCATGGCTACTGTTATCATAGTCAAACAGGCCATTCAATTCATTACTTTAGCAGGCCTAGCCTATACTTTGTCAACAGTGAGAGTGCAGCTGTCCATTAAAAAAAATCAATTCAAAATTTGATTCAAATCAAATGGATCAGAGGAGAAGATAGATATCTATCTACGATAGATATAGATATGGATAGATAAACTAGTATGATGATAACATGGTTAGCATTGTTGTCTATTCCAAACCACATGCATCTGCCTAGTGGGGAGAGCTAGATCTGGGCCTGCTATCTCCGCATTGTAAAGGAAGAGAGAGCTTGATCCACTGATGTTACACACATCTTTACAATCATAGTATGTCCATAGCACATCAATTATATATACATTTGTTGTGACTGCAGGGCTTGACACTAACACTTGCCCGCTTGCCTGGGCAAGTAAAAAAAAATGGTGGGGCAAGTGAAGACTGCTACCTGGTTGCCCGATCGGGCAAGTGTGCAACTTAGTGCGCTATATCACAACACAAGATAAATTTGTCTTGAAGGTGGTCATTGCGATCTGGGCTAATTAAGATGATGAATTCTAACTCTTGAGAGTGTAAAAATGTTGCGCGTCCATTTGGTTTCATTTTTACGTTCTCAAGAGTTACATCTGGTTAACCAACTTAGTTGGTGACCACCTGGAACCCACCTGTTGAAAACCCTTGGTTTAAAGCAGCCAAGTAGGAAGGAACTTAAATGCAAAATTCACAATATATTTTTGGGGGGCAAGTGACCATGACCTGAGGGCAAGTAGAACCTGACTTGCACTTGCCCGATGGGCAAGTGCCTCGGAGACCTTAGTGTCAACTCCTGGGCTGGGTTTTCAGAATCAGGCTTAGTTGTCATATTCACACAGGTTTAAAACAACAACAACACAATATTCATTCCATAGGCCCACGATTTAGGTCATAACAAGTACATGGCATTCCAGAAACAACCTTGATTACAGACAGACAAGTTACAACTCAATTAATATTCTCAATATTTTATATAATATATAATATATAAATTGGAGTGAGTGCCAGTCACCAGTGTGTGAGAGCTGTACAATGGCCCTAACTCTAGTGTCTACTGTACTGCAATTCTGCAATCCTTAAATTAAGTCTTTTTTTAATAATGCATTCAATCAGGGCGTCCGTGTTGGAGCACCTCAGTGCGGCCGCAGAGTGGATGTGCAGCCTCTTCCAGAGAGAGATGGAGACACTGAATACGAGACAGAACCAACTGCTGGACATGATGACTCTGGAGCCGTACGTCAAGCTGCACAGAATAGGTTGGTTCTGTTGCATGCTTTTTTTTGTCCAGTTGTTGCTCGCACTAATGTTAAAAGAATGTGTGAGAGACATTCTATATCATCTAAAAATAGGAGATTAAGAAAAACATTGTGGACGGCTGGTGATGTTACTTTTCTTCTCCTTCTGTCTTGCTGAGTAAAGAGATTTCCACTAAACATCAGGAGAGGAGATTCATTCTGGTCAAGGAGGAACCAGAACCTGCAGAGATTAAAGAGGAACATCAGGAGAGCAGATCCAGTCTGGTCAAGGAGGAACCACAACCTCCAGAGATTAAAGAGGAACAAGAGGAGGAGGCATTGACATTTCTACATAGAGAGACCACAAGGGCTAAAACTCACTCGGGTAATAAATTAAACAAACAAACAAACAAAAAGATTCACATGCAGATCACAACAAACATGCAGAAATCACCTGTTTCTCCCAAACATGTGTTGGTCCGATATACACTGCTCCCTGTTTGCTGCTAGGCTAGGATGTCGGTCTAATGACAGTCAGACCAATAGTATGTACAAAAGCATCCTTAACACTACTCTCCAACTCTCTCTTTCTCTCCGCTCTAAACTGAGCTCAAGCCTTTATGTTCTTTGTCATGGAGACTGATTTATGTCCATAAGTGCTCTTTTTTTGTAGGCATCGTGCCCCACAAGAAGCCTGGCTTTGAGTTTATGAAAGCATCTGTAACAGCTTGTACTCATTTTACAGTTTAATCAGTCTTTCTTAGAAGGTGTATAACTTTGTGCATGGTAAATGGAAAAAAATATATAACAGACATTTGAGGAATCTAGTGTTCACTACCATGTTGTTTTTTCCTGCTCCTAGCAGATGGAGACGTCTCTTCACACTGCTCTGACGTCGAACCGAGATCTGACACCGACCTCACTGAAGACAGTGACGACTGGGAGAATAACACCAGAGGAAAACCTTTCCACTGTCAACTTTGTGACAAAAGTTTCAGTTGGTCACGTTCCCTGAAAGCACACCAGAGGGTCCATACTGGGGAAAAACCTTTTAGTTGTCAACATTGTGACAAAAGTTTCAGTCAGTCAGGTGACCTGAAGAAGCACCAGAGTGTCCATACCAGAGAAAAAACATTTAGTTGTGAACTTTGCAGTGAGAGTTTCAGAAATGTACGTACCCTGCGGAGGCACAGGAGTGTCCATACCAGAGAAACTGGTATGGACACTGGAGAACAACCCTTCCAGTGTAAAGTGTGCAGAAAGAGTTTCCGTCAGCTAAGTACCCTGAAGAACCATCAACGCATCCATACTGGAGAAAAACCATTTAGTTGTCAACATTGTGACAAAAGTTTTAGTCAGTCAAGTAGCCTGAAAAATCACCAGAAACTCCATACCAGAGAAAGACTCTTTAGTTGTAAACTTTGCGGTAAGAGTTTCAGTCGTTCGCATACCCTGAGGATGCACCAACGCGTCCACACTGGAGAAAAACCTTTCCATTGTCAACATTGTGACATGAGCTTCAGTCGGTCAGATCAACTGAAGACCCACCAGAGTGTCCATACTGGAGAAAAACCTTTCCAGTGTAAAGTGTGCAGAAAGAGTTTCCGTCATTCAGCTGAACTAAAAATTCACCAACGCGTCCACACTGGAGAAAAACCATTTAGTTGTGAACTTTGTGGTAAGAGTTTCAGTCGTAAAGGTTATCTGGAGGGTCATCAACGCATACATACTGGAGAAAAACCAAGTTGTCAACATTGTGACAAAAGTTTCAGACTGTCAGGTACCCTGAAGATTCACCAACGTGTCCATACCAAAGAAAAACCCTTCCACTGTCAACATTGTGACAAGAGCTTCAGTCAGTCAGGTAACCTGAAGACCCACCAGAGTGTCCATACCAAACCATTTGTTTGTGAACTTTGCGGTAAGAGTTTCAGTCGTCAAAGTAATCTGAAGGAACATCAACGCATCCATACTGGAGAAAAACCATTTAGTTGTCAACATTGTGACAAGAGCTTCCGTTGGTCAGAACAGCTGAAGGCACACGAACGCCTCCATACTGGAGAAAAACCCTTCCAGTGTAAAGTGTGCAGAAAGAGTTTCCATCATTTAGCTAAACTAAAAATTCACCAACGCGTCCACACTGGAGAAAAACCTTTCCAGTGTAAAGTGTGCAGAAAGAGCTTCAGTCAGTCAGGTGACCTGAAGATTCACCAACGCGTCCACACTGGAGAAAAACCATTTAGTTGTGAACTTTGCAGTAAGAGTTTCAGTTGTAAAAGTTATCTGAAGCATCATCAACGCATCCATACTGGAGAAAAACCATTTCGTTGTCAACATTGTGACAAAAGTTTTAGTCAGTCAAGTAGCCTGAAGAATCACCAGAGTGTCCATACCAGAGAAAGACCCTTTAGTTGTAAACTTTGCGGTAAGAGTTTCAGTTGTCAAAGGTATCTGAAGCATCATCAACGAATCCATAATGGAGAAAAAAACATTTCGTTGTCAACATTGTAACAAGAGCTTCCGTTGGTCAAGTCACTTGAAGAAACACTAACACTTCCACAGTGGAGACAAAAGCTTAACTCTGACAGATTAGCCGAAAAGCTATAGGTTCGCTCCCATTAGGTTCAATAGTAACCAAATAATTTACAGAAAATCCTCTGTTATGAATTTGTGCAAATGAATGATGTCCAAAGACAGCTTAAGGTGTCTACTTTGAAGGGGATAGTTCAGAAGTTGTATGAAATACTCTCCATTACTATAGTGGTGTCAACTGTATTAATTGATTGCCAGAGTTACATGGTGGGAGTTCTGCCCTGGTTTTGGTCGTTATTACATTCTGGTCATTTGGTGGAGGTCACTGGGGGCACGCAGTAAAAGTAAATAAATCCACAAAACATAATTTGTATTGTTGAATAATTTCTAAAATATTAGGACCTCCTTCATTCATTTTTGACCCCCCTATCACATGGAACTAGTTTTTGGGAGTGGTGAATATGGACACAAAATACATACTGTAGTTCCCTGTGATAGGGGTACACTTACAGTTGCGACTACTATAATAATGGCCACTATTTCATACAGCTTAACAATACCTATACTCTGAACTATACCTTTAAGGGAAAAAATAAAATAAGTTGCTGTGCTTCAGTTATTTTTAATACATTTGACAAAACGGCCTGTATTTTCACATTTCACTGTTTCCAGGGCTCATTCAGAGATAAGTGCATTCAATATAATTTATCGATTACAGTTGGATTTTTCAAGGTGTTGCCATGCCTGCTTTATATAAGCACATTTTCAGTGAAGTTGATTGAAAATAATGGCTTGTTCCCTACCTGCGTTCTGCTCAAATGAAGAGGAGTCCAAGGACCTCCATGTTCATCCATGCATCTGTGGATTTCCATCTGCCAAATGTTTTGTGCCAGCCAGGTTTTTATTTTTCAACTATATAGAAAATAATTATTTTGGAAAATATCAGATCTACCATCTCACAGTGGCACACTGTGAGCTTGCGAACCTGCCTGTCCATACTCTCTCCAAATTTGCGTCAGAACGTTGAAAAGTGATGTCATCCCGAAACTTTGTTCTGAAAGCTGCAGCATTGAATGTTGTGATTCTCCGAACTACCCCCCCCCCTTCCACTCTGTTACTTTTCCAAACTCATATTAAAACTCAGATTAAGCGTACAGCAGCCTACTGATCAAGCTTTCTTGAGATTATCTTTTCTCTCGGAAATTATCCATTATGACTGAAGTTCATGTGAAGGAGGCAGCACTGCATTGCACTTTACATACTCACATTTGGTTATGCCTGATCCAGAGGCTCAATATGGCAGTTTATCACATTCAGTAGATCATTTGTGGCCAGATGTAATTTCCTGGGGTTTATTAGTACTGTATCTTGTAGGTAATAAAAATAATTTGCTTTAAACAAATATGTATGGATCATGTTCAAATGGCCCCTCCCATAGCTAGAATCCCTAAAACTAAAGAAAGCAAGGAATGTAAAACAATTAACACCCACCTAAAACCTTAGAACCTTGGTTGAAAAAAGAAAAATAACCAAAGTTGTCCTTTAATGCCACAATATCAATAATGAATCGTCAGGTTGATGATATTTATTAATTTGGTTCATGTCAGAAAAACTGTCTGGCTGCATTGCAGTGTATGGCTGAACTTTTCTCTTTGATTTGCTTTGAACTTTTCATGGTCTTTATATTGTTGAATTGTTTCAAAATGTTCCAGTGTAATAAAAGAAACATGAGGAATGAGGAAAAAAATCACAATGTATTGAAAAATCTAATTGAATCATAACATACTTGAGAATCACATCTAAACATTGATATTGTATTGTGAGGTAAGACAATCATCACACCCCTACTTTGGAGCTCATACATCTCAGAGTAAATGTACTATGTTACACATTCATATTAGTAAATGTACTATGTTACACATTCATATTAGTAAATCTCAGAGTAAATGTTACTTTATCTGAGTAAATGTTACTTATATCGTTTGGACTCCATCCGTCCCTTGAGGGGGTTGCCTTACAGCTGTGTAACTCTGGTTCCATTTGTTCATTGTACGAAAGAAATTATTTTATTACGAGAAAAGTTATGTCTTATGTCAACGAGCAAACCAGCTAAACAATCACAGGCAACAACAGGCATTCTGATTGGCTGGCTTGAGATGATTCATAATGATGGACGATGATACGAGCACCTCTCATTTCACACAGGTGTGTTTTTTAGACAGACAGTGAGAGAGAGAGAGAGTTTGGGAGCTGAAGCCTGATAGAATAAGTATCTTTGTTACAATATATACAGTAAGTATCTGTGTTGAAGTCATGAGATTATATTAACATTATTAATAATATTAACACTTTCCTCCATCACAGTGGTTACATGAGTAGTGAATTTGGGCTCTGTAGTTCATTCATTATAGGAACTTTGTGGTTTTCTATCAGTGGTCCCTTTAGGGGATTCCAGGTGGTTCCCAGCAAAATGATGGACCACTGGTAACCAAATGTATCTATAGATCCTTAACTCTTGAGAGAGTAAAATGAAACCAAATGGACCCGTAAGGGTCCAGTTGGTTTCATCTTAAAGGTAGGGGAAGTGATTTTACTTTTGTCTGATATCACCATAGGATATCATCCAACATCCCCCCCCCCCCCCAAAAAAAAAAAAAAAAAAAAAAAAAATCTGTAACAATGCTCTATTATAAGGTGTGCAGACCATATATGGGGGTTGAAAATTACTGTTGTAGAAGGAAGAATAGGTTTATTGATCACAGTTCTCCTCCAGTCCACCAGGGGGCAACAACACTGCCTGGATGGATTCTTCATTGCGCATGCGTGAACCACGTTAACCCGGAAGAGTTGGTGTGTGTAGTTTTTGTGTGTGTTTTCGTCTCGATTGTGTGTCTAGCTGTGTCTGCAGGAACAAAGAGAGCGAGCAGTGATCAGTGAAGGTAAAATGTGTCCTCCAGAGTGTGTTCTAGTGGATATAAAGGAACACATGGTGTCAGTGGGAGAGCAGATCATAATGAGTGTTTTGAGTGGAGGAGGAGATGATGCTTGTTGTCGTCTGAAGATACACGTCAGGTAAGTTCTGCTCTGTCTCCTCTGTGATGATTTCGCTGCCCTGAAACTTCTTCATCCAGTTCTATGCTGATCGCTAGCTCTGGTCCAGAGCTCCACTGCTTCTATGAGTCTGCACTCAGAACAGTGGAGCTCTGGACCAGAGCTATGACTTGTTTCTGCACAGAATCAATAACGTGATCACGATGATAAAGTTGACCAAGTTGTCGGTGTAATATCATGGCACACTTTACTTCACAAATCACCTCATGTCGAATCTGTAAACTACATGGCAATGACAGAAAATTTAGACTATACATTTTAGACTACATTTCTCTATTTTCATTTAAAATGAACAGATTTTTGCCAACTAATTTACCAACTGGTTATGGTTGGTAAGTGTGTTGTTTGGTTGGTTTGGAGACACATGCTGTTTATGATGATGATTATTATTATTAATATTGCGATTATTATTATCATTATAGCACACGGCTGCCAACTTTTGGAAAGTGCCTGGAGTGTGATCTGGCACAAAGACCCTTAGGCCGCGGTGGCGGGGGGAAAAATGCATTTTTTTTTACCATGATTTGACACGTTTTCGCGATTATTACCATCCATTTCCCTAAATTAAGTTCTGATCCCAAACATTACATCCAATATATTATATTATATGTCATTAACCAATATTTTATATAATTTAAATATTTATGTTCACATCAAATGCATTTCCCAAAATCCCCACTCATTTCTGTAGTCTTATTCTAAAGCAGGGGTCTCAAACTCAATTTGCCTTGGGGCCACTAGAAGCAGAGCCTGGTTGAGGCCGGGCAGCAGCCACAGCGTGTCACATGGACAAACGTTTTTTGCCGTTTCAAGCCTATTTTTTCGCCATTTTCGCCTTCATTTCACTTAAATTTAAGTATATTCAGACTCACCAATGTGGGATAAAGAGTGTGTGCATATGTGGTGTTGTGTCGCACAAAAAACAAAAATAACATCTCTATAATAATATTTCTATTCCTTTCTATTTCCATTCCTTCCTTCCTTTTGATACCACTGTGCTATCTGTTTCATTCAGTAGCACATAATAGGATTATGATGATAATAACTATAATTGAACAATATTAAATGGACTATTTACTGGACAATAGAACCTACAAACAATACACCTGGACAAAATAACTGGACCAGGCAACCCATCAACAAAGTGGCTCTGATTTGATTGTGATGGCATGAATTACAACCAATAAGGAAGCAGTAACAAAATGTTTACTTTATCTATAAATTTATATTCCTCCTAACAAAGCCAACTACAGCAAGTTTGAACTTATACAGCCACTACAAAGCAGCGCCATAAAATAAATAAAATCAAAAATATAGTTTGTCAGTGTCACTGGGAAACTAGTCTTGCAAACATGACGCTAGAGTAGACCATCAGAATCGCCACTTAGGCCCAACCCAACGAGCAGCATTGGTTTCCCAATAGTTGTCATGTTTTACACATGCCTAAATAGGCTTTTATTTATTTGCGCTAGCCTCTTTGAAAACTATATACCAGTTGCGCGACGTCTCATCTTTGCTGGCAATGCTGTGGTCGCTCAATGGGGCTTTGAAAATACTATTCAGCACGTTCGGTTTCTGACCCCACAATGTCGCAACTTTTCTACTAGATGGCTATGATTCTATCCAGCGCAGATGTAAGCCTGCCCTGGATCAACGACAACACCGTTCACTACAAGGCAAGGGGGACACAACAGCTCGTTTTAGACTACTTACCTTAGCTCAGCGTGCTGCTTTATAAGCCATGCATCCGCCCGTATCGGGCTTTAGAAAACGTCTCTGCTGTCATTATTTATCAAACCGAACGCAGTCCTTGGTAAAAAGGCAAAGTTTTCTTTTCCCTGCATGTGTTTGTAAACACGGAGCGGTGGATAGAGAGACGCCATGACAGGATCTCGCCCGTACTGCAGCCAATGGCGTCATTGCATTTCATCAGATTGACAGTTCAGCAACAAATCAGAATGGACTATACTGCACGGGGGATATCCGGTTCCTCTTTGCTATTCTGTGTAAATGGCAAAGCCAGTAGGCGGGCTTTAAACAGGATCTCAGCCAGTAGGCGGGCTTTAAACAGGATCTCAGCAATCAACAGTCAATAGTAACAGACTGTTCTCCCGCAAATGCTTTTGGTTGCCTGGTCGGTTTGACGGGGGAACTCGTGGCCGTTGCGGGCCACTTTGTCTTGGCTCTGATTTTCGAGACCCGTGCGTGTGAAGATGGGGGTGTGGCGTGTCGCGTGTGCTTGTGTGATATCCATCAAATCCGTGTGAGATACGGCCATTGCGTGTGTGTTGGTAGCAGTGTTATAGCATACCATAATTACTGAGCATGCACTCCACCCATCCATCCATCCATCCATCCATCCATCCATCCATCCATCCATCCATCCATCCATCCATCCATGTTCTCTGTTCATCTTCCAATGAGTATAGAGAAATGTAGTCTAAAGTTTGATTGATTCCTGTCATTGCAATTTAGTTTACATTCGACATGAAGTGATTTGTGAAGTAAAGCATGCAATGATATTACACCAACAAACTTGATCAACTTTATCAACATGTCTGGCTGGTTATGTAATGATTTTATTCATATATTCTACAACCGAGTGAGCTTGCAGGTCAGCTATTTCCACTGAACAACAACTATTATATATTGTCATTGTTAATAGTCGTTCTTGAATAATACCATGATGTGTTATCTTTGCCCTGAAACATGACTGTGAAGCATGGCTACTGTTATCATAGTCAAACAGGCCATTCAATGCATTACTTTAGCAGGCCTAGCCTATACTGTTGTGTATTTATGAACCACATTATACATTACAACATTGCACATTGCAATTACAATACTGAATTGGGTATAATTACAATTGGATGTTTCACTAAAATGCTGACAGCTTACTTGGGACAGTAAGGAGTCCTGCAGCTGTCATTCTACAGAAATAGGGCCACCTGGCTACTATGGTCAGGACTTGTGAGTGAGAACATCTACTAGCTTCTTCAGGACAATGCCTAATTTGGGATTCTTGACACCTCTAACCTTAGGGGGTTGGAGCATGACAACTGTTACTTGAAACTATAAAGTCTTTTACTGTATGTACTGCCAGGTAGAATTGAGAGAGTCGAGTTGTGTGTGTGTCGCCCCATCAGCCGTTAGGCTGGTGGTGGCTTCTGTGACCAAGACTACAATAAACATGGAAACTTCGAAACAGAGTGCTGCTCCTCGGTTGCTTCTAGAGCCCGACCGATGCCATATTTTTCTGGCCGATGCCGATACCGATTTTTGGAAAAAACTACACCGATGTTACCGATGTTTGGGACCGATGTTTAATAATGAATTAAAATAATTAAAAATACATTTGAAAAACTTCTAAACGTCAAATTTATTCTCTCTTTCAAGTAAACAATAGAATACAACATTGACATCATTTACTTTTGTGAAATAATTCCATTTGCTGTGTTTCTTTTTCTGTTCCAGGCAAATATCGGCCGTTATATCGGCCAAGGTTACCGATATATTGGCCGATTTTACCGATATAATGGCCGATGTATCGACCGATATATCGGTACGAATATCACCGATACTGATGCCGATATATCGGTATCGATATCGGCCGATATATCGGTACGACAGATATATCGGTCCAGCTGTAGTTGCTTCCTTCTCCAACCTTTTTGCACTGCTCCGTTTTAGTCTGATTATAAGACTCCACTATATTTCAACAATACTTTGTCAACAGCGAGAGTGCAGCTGTCCATTAAAGGTAGGGGAAGTGATTTCACTTTTGTCAGATATAACCCAATTTTTTTTTTCTGTTAAAATGCTCTATTAAACCATATATGGAGTTTCCCCCTCCCCCACGTTAGCAGAGGAGCTAATAAAAGTTCCCCAGGTGGTGGGCGAATTCTCCTCCAATCAGGTTTGAGCAGCAGGTTCACATATTGTAGCTACTGTGAGGCGCCCCTAGTGCACCAGGCTGGTACTACACGATGAATTTCAAATCACTTACCCTACCTTTAAGAAAAATCAAATCAAAATGTGATTCAAATCAAATGGATCAGAGGAGAAGATAGATATCTATCTACGATAGATATAGATATGGATAGATAAACTAGTACGATGATAACATAGTTAGCATTGTTGTCTATTCCAAACCACATGCACCTGCCTAGTGGGGAGAGCTAGATCCGGGCCTGCTATCTCCGCATTGTAAAGGAAGAGAGAGCTTGATCCACTAATGTTACACACATGTTTACAATCATAGTATGTCCATAGTACATCAACTTGTATACATTTGTTATGGCTGGGTTTTCAGAATCAGGTTTAGTTGTCATATTCACACAGGTTTAAAAACAACAACAACAAAAACAACACAATATTCATTCCATAGGCCTACGATGTAGGTCATAACAAGTAAATGGCATTCCAAAAAATACCTTGATTACAGACAGACAAGTTACAAGGGGGGGGGGGGGGCATGCGTAGTTATCAGTCCATGCTCCAAGGCCTTTCAGATTGTTGTTTTGTACTCTACGGTCATTCGATCAGAGGGCAGGACGGTCTAATCCTCCGGGCACACGGCCGTGTGAGAGTGTCAGTGTTTATGATACTGTGAGATAGAGTGGTTCCGAAGAGGCCCCGATCCACAGGTGTGCGGGGGAGGATGCTATACTATTGCTATGTCTAATCCTTTGTTATAGTTTATGTTGCACAGACCTTTGCCTACATACAGTATAGGCCTACTACTAGCCCCAATACGTTCCCTCAATACTCTACGCTCACTCTGTAGCTCCGAGATGAGGTCACAAGTCGGGCTTCGAAATCGCCGTTCAGACACGGCACATGGTTTCCACAATACACGATTCTTACCTGTTTATGCACATGTAATCCAAACAGTGAAGGACCCTACGCACGTATAACTAGGTTAACATTATGTACGGACGAGAAAATCCAACTCGCAACTTGAACAGAACACTTATATCTCTGCTTTTGTCAGACAGTTTTATGTTTTCGTCGCCATGTTGCCGCACATTACTGCCCCCTCTGGTCAGATTCTATGCATGCAACATATTGGTGACAAAGGCAATGCAATGGAACAATCTGACCAGAGGGGGCAGTAATGTGCGGCAACATGGCGACGAAAACATAAAACTGTCTGACAAAAGCAGAGATATACGGTAAGTGTTCTGTTCAAGTTGCGAGTTGGGTTTTCTCATCCGTACATAATGTTAACCTAGTTATACGTGCGTAGGGTCCTTTACTGTTTGCATTACATGTGCATAAACAGGTAAGAATCGTGTATTGTGGAAACCATGCGCCGTGTCTGAACGGCGATTTCGAAGCCCGACTTGTGACCTCATCTCGGAGCTACAGAGTGAGCGTAGAGTAATGAGGGAACGTATTGGGGCTAGGCCTACTACCTGTATTTAAACCACTGCCCCACTTCGTATTACATTTCTCCCCATTACTGCTGCATTGCCTACCTCCTTGTTCATGTTCATGCTCAATACCAAAAAAATAAGTTGTTCATGATGAAAGATGCAATGTGTTGCAAACTGTACAAAATTACTCAATCAATATTCTCAATATTTTATATAATATATACATTGGAGTGAGTGCCAGTCACCAGTGTGTGAGAGCTCAGGGATTAAAGTTCTCAGTACTAGGTCCTGATTTCAGTCCTGAGGATTTCACAGGGGTCATTTACTTAGCTCAGTGCTTATTTGCAAAAGATCATTTTCAGTCTCAAGATTTTTTTTTTTACTTTAATCCCTGAGAGCTGCATAATGGCCCTAACTCTATTGTCTAGTCTACTGTACTGCAATTCTGCAATCCTTAAATTAAGTCTTTTTTTATAACGCATTTAATCAGGGCGTCCGTGTTGGAGCACCTCAGTGCGGCCGCAGAGTGGATGTGCAGCGTCTTCCAGAGAGAGATGGAGACACTGAATATGTTGCTGGAAGCAAGACAGAACCAACTGCTGGACATGATCACTCTGCAGCCGTACGTCAAGCTGCACAGAATAGGTTGGTTCTGTTGCATGCTTTTTTTCGTCAAGTTGTTGCTCGCACTAATGTTAAAAGAATGTGTGAGAGACATTCTATACCATCTAAAAATAGGAGATTAAGAAAAACATTGTGGACTGCTGGTGATGTTACTTTTCTTCTCCTTCTGTTTTGCTGAGTAAAGAGATTTCCACTAAACATCAGGAGAGGAGATTCATTCTGGTCAAGGAGGAACCACAACCTCCAGAGATTAAAGAGGAACAGCAGGAGAGCAGATCCAGTCTGGTCAAGGAGGAACCACAACCTCCACAGATTAAAGAAGAACAAGAGGAGGAGGCATTGACATTTCTACATAGAGAGACCACAAGGGCTAAAACTCACTCGGGTAATAAATTAAACACACAAACAAAAAGATCCACATGCAGATCAGACACAACAAACATGCAGAAATCACCTGTTTCTCCCGAACATGCGTTGGTCTTATATACACTGCTCCCTGTTTGCTGCTAGGTTAGGTTGTCGGTCTAATGACAGTCAGACCAATAGTAGGGCTGGGAATCGATCCGAATTCCCTAGATCGATTCGATTTCGATTCACAAGGTCACAATCCGATTCGATCCACGATTCGATCCGATTCGATTCGATATCGATCCATTTACAGACATAATGGAAATAAATACTGTCCAATAGACAAGACGGCCCCATGTGTTGATGATTGTATCTGTGTATGTGTACGAGGGACACAGAGAGAGAAGAGTCAAGTATCAAGTAGGCCCTACTGTAATTTCCGGATTATAAAGCGCACCTGAATATAGGCCGCATCGGCCAAATTTAGCGAAAAAAATCAATTGTGTACATATACAAGCCGCACTGGACTGTTAATTAATTACCATAAGTAAGGTAATTACCATATGTAAGGGTTCTTGCACAGATGAGATTGCCGGCAACGAAATGCTGTTTGAGAAGCATCCTTTTTATTATTTAAACGACTTCAAGAAAAAAAAATGCATTTGTAGGCTATAACTCATTCAAGTGTTTTAATCTGTAGTGCACAGAACGTGTACTGTGCCGTTAACTGTATTGTTTCAGTCATACACGTGTAACATTTAACTGCACGTGCTGTATGTAATTAACCGCTACAGCCATAGACCAGGGACGGATCTAGGCATAGACATGGGGGGCAATGCCCTCTAAACACCCTGACTGCCCCACCAAACATGACGGAATGCAAACAACGAAAACTTCAAAGATATTTCAAATCAAAAGCTTATAGCGGTAGTTAAACATTGACTAACTACAATTGCGGCACCACTAAACCAACTGCCATTTTCGGCTGCCCCAACGATTGAGAAATATTACATCCAGGCCTGGCCATAGAGCGTAGCCAGAGATACGCAAACTCCGTTCACTTCAAGAAACCAAATGAGCGCTTGCGGGTCCATTTGGTTTTCATGAAGTGAACGGAGTTTCACTTTTACTTTACTGAAAAAGTTACCGTACATCTGGTTAACCAACTGTCTATCATTTAGCTGGCGACCACCAGGAATCCTCTCAATGCGCTCGACGAGGCGACATCAATGTAATGTGACTTTTTTTAGGTCTTTTTTTTCCGCTCCTGATCGAGCTGCTGCTGCTGCAGCAGCCCAGCCTTTCGAAACCCGTTCGTGATCGTGGATGTTTTGACACTTTTCCACGCAGTCAGGACCCACTGCCAGACTTGAGGAAAAAGTTGCTTTCCGCATGCGACCAGTTTTGGTGAAAGATTTCTCGCCGCTAGTCATCCAAGCCTGTTTTAAAAGTGGCAAAGTGCCACTTTGAAAACACGGTTCACACTGATGTCCAGGGGCTGCAGGTGCTTCGTTGTGCCCCCAGGAATCACGGCAGGAATCGAGCACGATTTCACAGAATATATGGGCCCTCATGCTGTCCAAAACAAGCTTTTTTGGCACGTGTTTTTTGGCAGCGGCGGCAACGCATTTAGTAGTGTCTGTCTTTTCTATAGTGCGCCTCCGCGTAAAAGAAAATGGTGCCAGTCGCCTGGAGAAGATCGATCCACACATTTTTGAATCGATATCGTGTTTTTGAGCGTGAATCGATATTGGATCGCTGGATCGATTTTTTTTTTAACACAGCCCTAACCAATAGTATGTACAAAAGCATTCCTAACACTACTCTCCAACTCTATCTTTCTCTCCGCTCCCAACTGAGCTCGGGGCTTTATGTTCTTTGTCATGGAGACTGATTTATGTCCATAGGTGCTCTTTTTTTGTAGGCATCGTGCCCCACAAGAAGCCTGGCCTTGAGTTTATGAAAGCATCTGTAACAGCTTGTACTCATTCTACAGTTTAATCAGTCTTTCTTAGAAGGTGTATAATTTTGTGCATGGTAAATGGAAAAAAAATATATAACAGACATTTGAGGAATCTAGTGTTCACTACCATTGTTGTTTTTTCCTGCTCCTAGCAGATGGAGACGTCTCTTCACACTGCTCTGACGTCGAACCGAGATCTGACACCGACCTCACTGAAGACATAGACGACTGGGAGAAAAACACCAGAGGAAAACCTTTCCACTGTCAACTTTGTGACAAAAGTTTCGGTTGGTCACGTTCCCTGAAAGCACACCAGAGGGTCCATACTGGAGAAAAACCCTTTAGTTGTCAACATTGTGACAAAAGTTTCAGTCAGAAATGTGATCTGAAGAGACACAAACGCGTCCATACCAAAGAAAAACCCTTTAGTTGTCAACATTGTGACAAAAGTTTCAGTCAGTCAGGTCACCTGAAGAAGCACCAGAGTGTCCATACCAGAGAAAAACCATTTAGTTGTCAACATTGTGACAAAAGTTTCAGACTGTCAGCTACCCTGAAGATTCACCAACGTGTCCATACCAAAGAAAAACCCTTTAGTTGTCAACATTGTGACAAAAGTTTCAGTCAGTCAGGTGACCTAAAGATTCACCAACGCGTCCACACTGGAGAAAAACCATTTAGGTGTGAACTTTGCTGTAAGAATTTCAGTTGTCAAAGTTATCTGAAGGTTCATCAACGCCTCCATACTGGAGAAAAACCTTTCCATTGTAAACATTGTGAATGAGCTTCAGTCGGTCAGATCAACTGAAGACCCACCAGAGTGTCCATACTGGAGAAAAACCCTTCCAGTGTAAAGTGTGCAGAAAGAGTTTCCATCAGTCAACTAAACTAAAAATTCACCAACACGTCCTTACTGGAGAAAAACCATTTAGGTGTGAACTTTGCGGGTAGAGTTTCAGGCATCAAAGTAATCTGAAGGATCATAAACGCATCCATACTGGAGAAAAAACATTTCTTTGTCAACATTGTGACAAGAGCTTCAGTCAGTCAAGTCACTTGAAGAGACACCAACACATCCACAGTGGAGACAAAAGTCTGTGACAGATTAGCCAAAAAGCTATAGGCTCGCTCCCATTAGGTTCAATAGTAACTAAATCATTTACAGAAAATCCTCTGTTATGAATTTGTGCAAATGAATGATGTCCAAAGACAGCTTAAGGTGTCTACTTTGAAGGGATAATTCAGAAGTTGTATGAGATACTGTCCATTAATAATAGTGGTGTCAACTGTATTAATTGATTGCCAGAGTTCCATGGTGGGAGTTCTGCCCTGGTTTTCGTCAATATTACGTAGTTCGGGTCATTTTGTGGAGGTCACTGGAGGCACGCAGTAAAAGTAAATAAATCCACAAAACTAACATAATTTGTATTGTTGAATAATTTCTAAAATATTAGGACCTCCTTCCTTCATTTTTGGAACTATCACATGGAACTAGTTTTTGGGAGTGTGATATGGACACAAAATACATAGTTGCCTGTGATAGAGGTACACTTACAGTTACGACTACTGTAATCATGGCAACTATTTCATACAGCTTAACTATACCTTCACTATACTCTGAACTATACCTTATTTTTAATACATTTTACAAAACAGCCTGTATTTTCACATTTCACTGTGGCTCATTCAGAGATAAGTGCATTCAATATAATTTATCAATTACAGTTGGATTTTTCCAGGTGTTGCCATGTCTGCTTTATATAAGCACATTTTCAGTAAAGTTGATTGAAAATAATGGCTTGTTCCCTACCTGTGTTCTGCTCAAATGAGGAGTCCAAGGACCTCCATGTTCATCCATGCATCTGTGGATTTCCATCTGCAATTTTGTTCTGAAAGCTGCAGCCTCAAATGTTGTGACTCTCCGAACTACCCCCCCCCCCCCTTCCACTCTGTTACTTTTCCAAATTCATATTAAAACTCAGATTAAGCGTACAGCAGCTTACTGATCAAGCTTTCTTGAGATTATCTTTTTTCTCGGAAATTATCCATTATGACTGAAGTTCATGTGAAGGAGGCAGCACTGCATTGCACTTTACATACCGTAAATCCTCTTTTATAATCCGGGGCTTTTATTTACTCAACCGATTTTTATACCAGGCGTTTATTGGAAGGAGGCTGCTATAAGAAGAGAGGCCTATATTACAATGTTTCAATCCAATCATAATGAATAAAACATATTGTATACTCTGCATTATCTTAAATATTCTAAAATAATGCTGTATTTTGTAAGGCCACTAGATGGCGTCTGTATATAGGTTTGACGCTTCAACTCATTTCACCATATAGGCTAGGGGCAGGGGCGGATTGGCCATCTGGAGTAGGCTACAGGGAGTTTTCTCTCAAAGAGTTACATCTGGTTAACCAGCTGGGGAAATGTGCCAATCCGCCCCTGTGTCAAAGTGAAAGTAAAAGAAAAAGACTAGATAAAGTTATCGTATATAGTTGATGTTTAGGAATGGTTGGCACTGGCAGGCATATTCAAAGGATGGAACGGAGTACTGTATCTGGACAATGGCATGGATAAAACTGGAAGAAATCTCGCATGGTTATAAGTAGGCCTACTACGAAAGTATTGACAAGGCTATGCGATCGTTACAGTCAGTCAGTCCGTCAGTCAGTCGATATAATGGATAACAAGATTCACCGGGATTATAACCAAATATGGATGGATTACTTCATTGGTGTACATATGGCTTCTTCACATCTCGGCTCACAGTAAGTGCATTGGAATGCGATGGTGCGCTCTGTAAAAATGGACCCTCGCGGGTCCATTTGGTTTCATTTTACGATCTCAAGAGTTACAGATCTAAAAGGACCACTATTAACACTTTCCTCCATCACAGTGGTTACATGAGTAGTGAATTTGGGCTCTGTAGTTCATTCATTATAGGAACTTTGTGGTTTTCTACCAGTGGTCCCTTTAGGGCAGGGGTGTCAAACCCAAATACAGAGTGGGCCAAAATAGAAAAATTGGTACAAGTCGAGGGCCGGAGATACCACTCTGTGTTTCAACACCGGTTTACGATGACGTCCCTGTCAAACAGTAAAAAAAAGTAATTTTCCATCAAAAATCAATGTCTCTTAATGGCAAGATAATTGTAAAGATGAAACTGCCTGCATTAAAAACTGTTTTAAGTTTTAATGAAAAATAGCAGGCGTTCACGTCTCATAGCGCACCACTCTGTGGTGCGCTATGAGACGTGAACGCCTGCTATTTTTCGGGGAAAATCCTTTTCTTCTATGACCCTCACCAAGTGCTGAGTTAATTGAGAAAGTAAATGAGACTGAGTTGAGGAAGTAAAACAATTAGTTGCATTCATTTCTTATCACGGTGTGTGCAATATACCAGAGTGCCAGTTCTAATACTAATTCAATATCATCCCGCGGGCCAAAGATAATCCATTCACGGGCCTGATTTGGCCCCCGGGCCTTGAGTTTGACATATGTGGTTTAGGGGGTTCCAGGTGGTCCCCAGCGAAATGATGGACCGCTGGTAACCAAATGTATAGATAGATCCTTAGCTCGAGAGAGTAAAATGAAACCAAATGGACCCGTAAGGGTCCAGTTGGTTTCATCTTAACGCTCCCAACACAAATTATAATTAAACATCTGGATTAATTTTCAAGAATCTGCACGATTAGAACATGTAAAAATAATTGTTATTTTGACCAACATTTTGTCATTATCTCTCCTAAATTGTGGACAAAAACTCGAAAATCGTTGGTTTTGGGTCCCACAGACTAAACAGAACAGCAAATGGTGGTCCGTGGCTAACTGGTATGAAAAAGGTTGAAAACCACTGTTGTAGAAGGAAGAATATAGATCACAGTTCTCCTCCAGTCCACCAGGGGGCAACAACACTGCCTGGATGGATTCTTCATTGCGCATGCGTGAACCACGTTAACCCGGAAGAGTTGGTGTGTGTAGTTTTTGTGTGTGTTTTCGTCTCGACTGTGTGTCTAGCTGTGTCTGCAGGAACAAAGAGAGCGAGCAGTGATCAGTGAAGGTAAAATGTGTCCTCCAGAGTGTGTTCTAGTGGCTATAAAGGAACACATGGTGTCAGTGGGAGAGCAGATCATAATGAGTGTTTTGAGTGGAGGAGGAGATGATGCTTGTTGTCGTCTGAAGATACACGTCAGGTAAGTTCTGCTCTGTCTCCTCTGTGATGATTTCACTGGGGACAGTGTATGATAATATGTGAAATATAATCGGGTGGGAGCGATCGTATATGATAATACGTGAAATATAATCGGGTGGGACCGATCGTCTGAACCACCTGGGACTACACGTCCGGGACCGAAGTCACTTGGGACTGTCCGTCTGTCACCCTTTCACTGCCCTGAAACTTCTTCATCCAGTTCTATGCAGATCGTTAGCTCTGGTTCAGAGCTCCACTGCTTCTATGAGTCAAGTCAAGTCAAACTTTATTTGTATAGCACATTTACAACAGCCAAGGCTGTACCAAAGTGCTGAACAGAGCAAAAACAGCGACAACACACATAGATAATAGTAAGAAAAAACGTAAAATCAAAACAGAGCATGAGATACAGTATCAAACACACACTCACACACACACACGCGCACGCAAAAATACATACATCTACGTATAAACATAAAAGAAGGAAAGCAGGATAGTAGGATAAAATGACAAGCCGAGGGGTCAGGGTCAATTAAAAGCGAGCGAGAACAGATGAGTTTTTAGGAGGGATTTAAAGGTAGGGGAGGTGATTTGAAATTCATGGTGTAGTACCAGCCTGGTGCACTAGGGGCCCCCAACAGTAGCTACACTATGTGAACCTGCTGCTCGCTCCTGATTGGAGGAGAATTGTGGTGACCTGGGGAACTTTTATTAGCTCCTCTGCTAACGTGGGGGAGGGGGAAACTCCATATGTGGTTTCCACACCTTATAATAGAGCATTTTAACAGAAAAAAAAATATTTTTTGGGTGACATCTGACAAAAGTGAAATCACTTCCCCTACCTTTAAAGGACCCAATTGACTGCCCTGATCTGATGTGCAGAGGTAGCATGTTCCAGAGCGATGAAGCCGCACCCATACCATTTTCGGTTACAGGACTTTTATTAGGCAAGTAAAGCATCAATAATAACATCAGTTGTTGTTGAAGTTGCAACAGACACGCAGCATGCATAAAGCTAAAGGTCTGACTCAGAGAGTTTTCTGTTTTCAATGATGAAATGCTGTTGGTTTAGTGGTGACTGGTGACACAGCTGTAGGTAGTTAGTAGCAGTAGTAGTGTTTCAGATCATTTTAAATATAAGCACTTTAATTTGAAATATCTTGGGTTGTTTTGCATGGCATCGTGTTTGGAGGGGCAGACTTGGTATTTAGGGGGGCATTGCCCCCCCATGCCCATGCCTAGATCCGCCCCTGTTCCAGGGCATAGGACAAGCAGCTGTGAAGGCACGGTCTCCCCTGCTCCTCCTGAATTCCGGCCCAAAAGTTTTTTTTTTTTTTTTTTTTTTTTTTTATCTTTATTTGCAATTATTTTATTTTATTATTTTTTTTAAAGTGGTCCAGGTGTTATTTTGTGAAAACACTCCTTTTATGTTTCCCCTACCTTTTTTGCTATATATTGTGTCTCCACCATGTCAGTAGTGAGTTAACACTCACACTTTCACTTTCAGCAGTGATCCAGCTGTCTCAAAAGCTGGGGGCGTGGCACATGGTTTATGGCTGAACCACTGCTGAAACAAAAGTGAAAGTGTGAGTGTTAACACACTACTGACATGGTGGAGACACAATATATAGCAAAAAATTGCATTTTGGAGCGATGTATATAGGTGAACTTGCACAACGCCCATTGGCCCCATTATAAGCTTATTTTGGGGTAGGGGAAACGGCCATAAATAACTGCAAATAAAGAAAAAACTTTTGGGCCGGAATTCTGCTTTAGGCTGGACCAGCAGGAGCTGGTCTGCAGACCTTAGACCTCTGGATGGGACATATGGCACAATTAGTTCAGAAGATAAGAGGCCATGGAGAGTTTTAAAAACGAATAAGAGTACTTTAAAATCAATCCTGTACTTCACAGGGAGCCAGTGGAGGTTGGCCAGAACTGGGGTGATGTGGTCACGTTTTTTAGTGCCAGTGAGAAGACGGACAGCTGCTTTCTGCTCTAGCTGCAAGCGCCTGATGGAAGCCTGGTCGATAGCGATGTAAAGTGAATTAGCTCTTCGCTAAATCCCACCCCAACCCGTTCTTGGCGAATAGCGCGTTAGCGACGGTTACGTAGCAACGGAGCATGGACAAGCTCAATGCTGGTCAAAATGGTTAAAGGTGTGCGGGGAGCTCCTGGCTGCTGCTGCTGCGGCTGCCAGGAGCAGAAACTCTGTCGCAGAGTCTCTACCCTACTAGCAAAACGAGTGTTTACAGTATTACAGTATTTGCTGTAGCTGTGTGACCTCGGAAAGATGAAACTCTGATCCATAGCCTGTATCTGTATGTAGAACTATTCAGAGCCAGCGTTATGCAAACTCTGTTCACTTCATGGGGTCAGTCCAATGGAGGCTCTTCTATAGACTTATATTAAGAAAGGGGACAACAAACGGGCACAAGTCTTGGACTGGAAGTTGAAGAAATGCATTGGACTCAGGCAACAGCCCAGTTTTAATGATCTTAAATTGCTTTATTTTAGATCTTTTCTAGTAATAGTAAGACATAAACATTAAGGATACTTGAAAACAACTTTTCACAACTTCAGTTTGTCTCTATTCAAGCTGTATGAACGGCGCTCGAGCGCTCAGTTTCTGACCCCTTAATGTCGCAATTATGACATTGGATGGCATTCGCTGTAGAGTTTATGGACCGATATGAATGAACTATGCCGTATCTGACTGCGCAAACGGCGACACTGTACATTATCTACATACCCTGGCTGGTAGGCTCGTGTGTTGATAATGTATGCCTGCCTGCCCCATTTAGCCTACCTTTTCCGACTAGTGACAATCAATAGGTATTCTTTTTCTGCTCTTTTTAGCTTTTGCCACCACCACAGAGGACACAGGAACCGAACCGCTTTTATTTTCGCCCTCCTTGGCTTATGCCATTGTTGTGGCAAACTTGTACATGATGCTCTTATTGTGCTTTCCACTTGAGCGATCATAACATGCGTTTATTAACCCCACGACGTGGGAACGATATCTCGGAGCGCTACAAACAAAGGGAAACAGGATGATTCTTCAAGGGGCTAAAACACATTATGCAGCGAAAAATAAAGGATGTCATGAATGAACCATACCTTAAAATGTGACTAGGGCATTGTATGGACTTCCCTGCAATGCAAGAGCACTGTTGTTCCGTTATATGGTTATCTTTATTCATGAAAGGACAACACATGAGGAGGCTGCGTTTTGCATTGGGAGCGGTAGCATTTCGGTTCTATTTGGATTTCATTGTCTTTGCTGAGAGGCGACATGCGATCTGGTGGATGTATTTTTCGAAACCATTTTGTAAACCCTTTTGACGTTTTGACTGTTAGTACTCCAGAAGTTGGAAATTATTTCTCTTCCACGGACACGGAAGTGTATTCCTCCATTGAATAGGTGAACGGGAGGATCAAGCTTGTCCATTCTCCGTTGCTTAGTAACCGTCCCTAACGTGGTATTGGCCAAGAACGGGCTGGGGTGGGATTTAGCGAAGAGCTAATTGCAAGAATCAATGCGAGTAGTAATAAATGCGTGGATAACTATTTCTAATTGTTTATGGGGAGAAAAGGCTTAACCTTAGCGATGGTTTTAAGTTGAAAAAGCTAGTTTTGACAACAGAGCTTATTTGTTTGTTGAATTTGAAATCTTTTTCCAAGGTTTTTAACACTGGGATGGATGTTGTCTTCTAGAGCACCTAATGAGGAGCAGGATAGGCTGGGATGATGGTCAAAAATAATGATTTCAGTTTTATTTTCATTAGTGTTAGGAAATTGGTATCCATCCAAGACTTAATATTGTTTAGAATCTGCACTCAGAAGCAGTGGAGCTCTGGACCAAAGCTATATACGTTCCCCCAATACTGTACGCTCACTCTGTAGCTCCGAGATGATGATCAAAGGCTATTCATTTCCATGCATCGCATGACGCTCGTACTTCACAAGGGTAATGCAGAGATTTAATCGAATTGTACGCCGATGCTACATTTCCATCCAAAACGTGTACATAAACATTCCGATTTCAAATATAAAGTACTCACATGTTTCTACGGGTGTTAAGACACTTGCAGCGCCAGAATTTGGGATTGCAGCGTTTCGCGTTGTTTAATAACAAGCATTTTTATCAGAGCTTTTCTTCCACCATTGGCTTTCCATTGTATGCGCCCCTATCGGTGGGGAGGAGCGTGGCACTGGGTGAACACTGGGTGTGTTCCATGAATTCACGCTGACCGCACTGCCAATACGAACTAACAGGGGTGTTTGCTCCCGGTGTGCATCTGTGTGTTTACCAAACTTACCCCAACCCAGAGAAGTAGCACCGGGGAGCTGGGATAGAAATGCTTTTCATTAAACGACACGGCAATCCTAATTTCTGGCGCAATACGTGTCTAACACACACAGAAACGTGTGAGTACTTTAAATTTGAAAACCAAATGTTTATGTAGACGTCATTTATGTAAATCTAGCGACCCGCCAAAAACTCTAGAGTCACTGCATGACTGCCATCATAATGACTCAAATTTAAAATGAGTCATTAAAAAACGGAGCAACATCTGTTTCGCTCAAACACTGTTTCACAAATCTGTCTAAATGTGTGATAGTGAGCACTTCTGCTTTGCTGAGATAATCCATCCCACCTCACAGGTGTGCCATAAGATGCAGATGTGACACTATGGTTAGTGCACAGGTGTGCCTTAGACTGTCCACAATAAAAGTTATAATTAATAAATGGTGGTCACACCAGATACTGACTGGTTCTGAGTCCCCAGACGAGAAGCACATTTCAGGGTGGCCTTTTATCGTGGACAGTGTGTTTTCTGTGCATATAGGAGATTTGATAGTCTTCAAATTTGCTATCACCACATTGTAAAGGAAGAGAGAGCTTGATCTACTGATGTTACACACATCTTTACAACCATGTTTGTTTTTTTTGTTATAGTTTATGTTGCACAGACCCTTGCTTTACATATAGGCCTACTACCTGTATTCAAACCACTGCCCCCTTCATTTCTCCCTATTACTGCTGCATTACCTCCCTCCCTGTTCATGTTCATGCTCAGTACTCTTTTGTAGTCATTTCATATCACTCACTACAATTACAGGTCCTCTTATATCCAAAAAAATAAGTTTATTATGATGAAAGATGAAAAGTGTTGCAAACTGTCCAACAATACTTACTCAATATTCTAAATATTCTCCCAAATTGGAGTGAGTGTGGGGGCTGCACAACGGCCCTAACTCTAGTCATGTGTACTACAATTCTGCAAACTCTGAATAAACTCTTTTAAATATCACATTCAATCAGGGTGTCCGTGTTGGAGCACCTCAGTGCGGCCACGGAGTGGATGTGCAGCCTCTTCCAGAGAGAGATGGAGACACTGAATACGTTGCTGGCAGCGAGACAGAACCAACTGCTGGACATGATGACTCTGCAGCCGTACGTCAAGCTGCACAGAATAGGTTGGTTGACGTTCTGTTGCATACTTTTTTTTGTCCAGTTGTTGCTCGCACTAATGTTGACAGATTGTGTGAGAGACATTCTATACCATCTAAAAATATGAGATTAAGAAAAGCATTGTGTACTGCTGGTGATGCTACTTTTCTTCTCCTTCTGTCTTGCTGTGTAAAGAGATTTCCACTAAACATCAGGAGAGCAGATCCAGTCTGGTCAAGGAGGAACCACAACCTGCAGAGATTAAAGAGGAACAGCAGGAGAGCAGATCCAGTCTGGTCAAGGAGGAACCACAACCTCCACAGATTAAAGAAGAACAAGAGGAGGTCTCTCTTCTACATAGAGAGACCACCAGGGCTAAAACTCTCTCGGGTAATAAAACCAACCAAACAAAAAACCTGTTTCTCGCGTTGGTCTGATATAGGTGCCATGTCATTAGTCCGACCTCCCATAATTCCGAAAAAAGCAAAAAAAATAAGAACTCCCATAGATCCGACATCCCGTTTTTACGACCATCGGAAGAACGGGATTTCGGGATTATGGGTTGGGTTTTATGGGGTATAAATTAAAGCTATTCCATAAGATTCCAAATGAACCCGTACGATACGGGCTCATTTGGTTTCATTTTACGCAATCGGTTTGTACTCAAAGGCTGGGTCTGAGAGGCTAAATGCTGGTCCGTGGGACACTGGTGTCAAAATGATTGAAAACCACACATCTTAAATGTATTCCTGTTTGTACATTTCTGCAATAAATACATAAAATATTATGCGATCATTGCGCACCAACGCACAAGGCATTGATTATGACATACAGTACCTGGGCATTATGCGGCCGGGGTCTAATGCGGCCCTTTTGCTGACTCTGACCGCCCCGTGAAAGGGTACTGTGGTTTTCAACCAGTTGTCCAGGGACCACCAATGGTTCTTGAGAGAGTTCCAGTTAAATATGTTAACCAGATGTAGGCTAACTCTTTGAGAGAGTAACCAAATGGACCCTTGCGGGTCCATTTAGTTTCATGCTTATGCTCCCAAGAGTTAAAATACTCATCTGAATTAGCCAGAGAACGTAAAGAATGGTCATTTTTAACAGTTTTCAAACAGGGATATCCAGTGGTCCTGAGAGGGTTGGTAAGGTAACCAAATGTAACTCTGTAAAATGAATCCAAATGAACCCATACGGTACGGGCTCATTTGGTTTCATTTTACACACTCAATTTGTACTCAAAGGCTGGCTCTGAGGGGCTAAATGGTGGTCTGTGGGACACTGGTGTCAAAATGATTGAAAACCACATGTCTTAAATGTATTCCTGTTTGTAGGTAGATTTCTGCAATAAATATATAAAATATTATGCGATCATCGTGCATTTTCAAAGTGCATGAGTGTACATTATTATTATTATTATTATTACCCTTATTAATAACCCATTATTTACCCATTATTTTAAGTAGGATTTGGAGTGCGGGTGTTATTCCAAATATACCCGTATACGTCCTTGCGGGTCCAAATGAAGGACATTGTGTATGGCGGTCCGCGGTGTGAAGTGTGAAGCGCGAGGACGCGCTCCAAAAGATCAAGGGGTTGAATGTAGCACCCAGCCATGAGCCAGCCACAACAGCCCCGCCAATCGGGCTCAGCCCTATTGGCGCGACTGGTTGTGCGTTGGACTGGCGAGTGGGAGTCCCGGGTTCGATCCCTGCTTCCGCGTAATACTACATTCGCACATTCAGTGCGCTCTGTGCAGTTTTAATTCACCTCGCTCAGCAGAGCTCTAACAAGCAACGCACGGGGAATCCCTGTGCGCCTCGTTGCTGCAGGGATCTTGATCGACAGTTGAAAGAAATACATGCATCAAATAATAATAATAAGGGTAATAATATACCAACAAGGAACGACTTGTTATTTAAAGTCAATTCCTACTGTCGATCACATTGTAGGCTACTATATAGGATCAATACTCCATGCAGTCTATGAACGCATATGACAGAAATGTAAAATGGAATAGCTTTAATTTATACCCCATAAAACCCAACCCATAATCCCGAAATCCCGTTCTTCCGATGGTCGTAAAAACGGGATGTCGGACCTATGGGAGTTCTTTTTTTTTTTTTTTGCTTTTTTCTGAATTATGGGAGGTCGGAATTATAGGAGGTCGTAATACTGGGTGGACACCCCGATATACACTGCTCTGTGCTTGCAGCTAGGTTAGGTTGTCGGTCTAATGACAGTCAGCCCAATAGTATGTACTAAAGAATGTACCCAAAAACACTAATAATTACTGCTAATCTTTTTTCATTCCAGTTTTATTACCCATTTTCTTAGCTATTTGCTTAAACTGTAGTTAATCCCAACCCAACACTATTCTCCCAACTGCTAACCTGGGGAGAGCCCTCAACTGAGCTCAGGGTTAAAGTTCGCCATTCTGAAGACGGATTCACGCCCTGATGATTCCATAGGTGCTCTTTGTTTAGTAGGCATCGTGCCACACAAAAATCCTGTTTTTGAATTTATAGAACCATCTGTAGCAGCTTGTGCATATTTTAGAGTTTAGAGAACCAGTCTTTCATAGAAGCTATATAACGTAGAAAATGTGAAAAATATACAGTATATTGTAACAGACATTTTAGAAATCCATTGTTCACTAAACTTGTTGTTTTTTCCTACTCCTAGCAGATGGAGACGTCTCTTCACACTGCTCTGACGTCGAACCGAGACCTGACACCGACTTCACTGAAGACAGTGACGACTGGGAGAAAAACACCAGAGGAAAACCTTTCCACTGTCAACTTTGTGACAAAATTTTCAGTCGGTCACATTCCCTGAAAGCACACCTGAGGGTCCATACTGGAGAAAAACCATTTAGTTGTGAACTTTGTGACAAAAGTTTCAGTCAGAAATGTGATCTGAAGAGACACAAACGCGTCCATACCAAAGAAAAACCCTTTAGTTGTCAACATTGTGACAAAAGTTTCAGTCAGTCAGGTGACCTGAAGAAGCACCAGAGTGTCCATACCAGAGAAAAAACATTTAGTTGTCAACATTGTGACAAAAGTTTCAGTCAGTCATGTGACCTGAAGATTCACCAACGCGTCCACACTGGAGAAAAAACATTTAGTTGTGAACTTTGCAGTAAGAGTTTCAGTTGTCAAAAATATCTGAAGGTTCATCAACGCCTCCATACCGGGGAAAAACCTTTCCATTGTCAACATTGTGACATGAGCTTCAGTCGGTCAGATCAACTGAAGACCCACCAGAGTGTCCATACTGGAGAAAAACCTTTCCAGTGTAAAGTGTGCAGAAAGAGTTTCCATCATTCAGCTAAACTAAAAATTCACCAACGCGTCCACACTGGAGAAAAACCTTTCCAGTGTAAAGTGTGCAGAAAGAGCTTCAGTGAGGCAGGTACCCTGAAGAATCACCAACGCACCCACACTGGAGAAAAACCATTTAGTTGTGAACTTTGCAGTAAGAGTTTCAGTTGTCAAAGGTATCTGAAGGAACATCAACGCATCCACACTGGAGAAAAACCATTTAGTTGTGAACTTTGCAGTAAGAGTTTCAGTTGTCAAAGGTATCTGAAGGAACATCAACGCATCCATACTGGAGAAAAACCATTTCGTTGTCAACATTGTGACAAGAGCTTCAGTCAGTCAAGTAACTTAAAGAAACACCAACACGTCCACAGTGGAGACAAAAGTCTGTGACAGATTAGCCAAAAAGCTATAGGCTCGCTCCCATTAGGTTCAATAGTAACTAAATCATTTACAGAAAATCCTCTGTTATGAATTTGTGCAAATGAATGATGTCCAAAGACAGCTTAAGGTGTCTACTTTGAAGGGATAATTCAGAAGTTGTATGAGATACTGTCCATTAATATAGTGGTGTCAACTGTAATAAATGATTGCCAGAGTTCCATGGTGGGAGTTCTGCCAATATTACGTAGTTCTGGTCATTTTGTGGAGGTCACTGGGGGCACGCAGTAAAAGTAAATAAAAACAATAAAAACATAATTTGTATTGTTGAATAATTTCTAACATATTAGGACCTCCTTCATTCATTTTTGACCGCCCTATGACATGGAACTAGTTTTTGGGAGTGGTGAATATGGACACAAAATACATACTGTAGTTCCCTGTGATAGAGGTACACTTACAGTTGCGACTACTATAATAATGGCCACTATTTCATACAGCTTAACAATACCTTTACTATACTCTGAACTATACCTTTAAGGAAAAAATAAAATAAGTTGATGTGCTTCAGTTATTTTTAATACATTTGACAAAACAGCCTGTATTTTCACATTTCACTGTTTCCAGGGCTCATTCAGAGATAAGTGCATTCAATATTCATTAATTTATCGATTAATGTATATTGAAAATAATGGCTTGTTCCCTACCTGTGTTCTGCTCAAATGAAGAGGAGTCCATGGACCTCCATGTTCATCCACGCATCTGTGGATTTCCATCTGCAAAATGTTTTGTGCCAGCCAGGTTTTTATTTTTCAACTATATAAAAAAGAACTATTTTGGAAAATATCAGATCTACCAGCTCACAGTGGCACACTGTGAGCTTGCGAATCTGCCTGTCCATACTCTCTCCAAATTTGTGTCAGAAAGTTGAAAAGTGATGTCATCCCGAAACTTTGTTCTGAAAGCTGCAGCGTCGAATGTTGTGATTCTCCGAACTACCCCCCCCCCCCCCCCCCCTTATTCCACTCTGTCACTTTTCCAAACTCATAATTAAAACTCAGATTAAGCGTACAGCAGCCTACTGATCAAGCTTTCTTGAGATTATCTTTTCTCTCGGAAATTATCCATTATGACTGAAGTTCATGTGAAGGAGGCAGCACTGCATTGCACTTTACATATTCACATTTGGTTATGCCTGAGGCTCAATATGGCAGTTTATCACATTCAGTAGATCATTTGTGGCCAGATGTAATTTCCTGGGGTTTATTAGCACTGTATCTTGTAGGTAATAAAAAATAATTTGCTTTAAAACAAATATGTATGGATCATGTTCAAATGGCCCCTCCCATAGCTAGAATCCCTAAAACTAAAGAAAGCAAGGAATGTAAAACAATTAACACCCACCTAAAACCTTAGAACCTTGGTTGAAAAAAGAAAAATAACCAAAGTTGTCCTTTAATGCCACAACATCAATATTGAATAGTTTGATCAGGTTGATATTTATTAATTTGGTTCATGTCAGAAAAACTGTCTGGCTGCATTGCAGTGTATGGCTGAACTTTTCGCCTTTCTCTTTGATTTGATTTGATTGAACTTTTCATGGTCTTTATATTGTTGAATTGTTTCAAAATGTTCCAGTGTAATAAAAGAAACATAATGAGGAAAAAAATCACAATGTATTGAAAAATCTAATTGAATCATAACATACTTGAGAATCACATCTAAACATTGATATTGTATTGTGAGGTAAGACAGTCATCACACCCCTACTTTGGACCTCATACATCTCAGAGTAAATGTACTATGTTACACATACATCTCAGAGGAAATGTACTATGTTACACATTCATATTAGTAAATGTACTATGTTACACATTCATATTAGTAAATCTCAGAGTAAATGTTACTTTATCTGAGTAAATGTTACTTTATATCGTTTGGACTCCATCCGTCCCTTGAGGGGGTTGCCTTACAGGTGTGTAACTCTGGTTCCATTTGTTCATTGTACGGAAGAAATTATTTTATTACGAGAAAAGTTATGTCTTATGTCAACGAGCAAACCAGCTAAACAATCACAGGCAACAACAGGCATTCTGATTGGCTGGCTTGAGATGATTCATAATGATGGACGATGATACGAGCACCTCTCACTTCACACAGGTGTGTTTTTTTTTTTAGACAGGAGAGAGAGAGTTTGGGAGCTGAAGCCTGATAGAATAAGTATCTTTTATCTGTTACAATATATACAGTATCGTTGTTGAAGTCAGGAGATTATGTTGACATTATTAATAATATTAACACTTTCCTTCATCACAGTGGTTACATGAGTAGTGAATTTTGGCTCTGTAGTTCATTCATTATAGGAACTTGTGGTTTTCTACAAGTGGTCCCTTTAGGGGGTTCCAGGTGGTCCCCAGCGAAATGATGTACCGCTGGTAACCAAATGTATAGATCCTTAACTCTTGAGAGTAAAATGAAACCAAATGGACCCGTAAGGGTCCAGTTGGTTTCATCTTAACGCTCCCAAGACAAATTATAATTAAACATCTGAATTAATTTTCAAGAATCTGCATGAATAGAAAATGTAAAAATAATTGTTCTTTTGACTGACATTTTGTCAGTTATCTCTCTTTTGGACAAAAACTTGAAAATCGTTGGTTTTGGGTCCAACAGACTAAACAAAACAGCAAATGGTGGTCCGTGGCTAACTGGTATGAAAAAGGTTGAAAACCACTGTTGTAGAAGGAAGAATAGGTTTATTGATCACAGTTCTCCTCCAGTCCACCAGGGGGCAACAACACTGCCTGGATGGATTCTTCATTGCGCATGCGTGAACCACGTTAACCCGGAAGAGTTGGTGTGTGTAGTTTTTGTGTGTGTTTTCGTCTCGACTGTGTGTCTAGCTGTGTCTGCAGGAACAAAGAGAGCGAGCAGTGATCAGTGAAGGTAAAATGTGTCCTCCAGAGTGTGTTCTAGTGGCTATAAAGGAACACATGGTGTCAGTGGGAGAGCAGATCATAATGAGTGTTTTGAGTGGAGGAGGAGATGATGCTTGTTGTCGTCTGAAGATACACGTCAGGTAAGTTCTGCTCTGTCTCCTCTGTGATGATTTCACTGCCCTGAAACTTCTTCATCCAGTTCTATGCAGATCGCTAGCTCTGGTCCAGAGCTCCACTGCTTCTATGAGTCTGCACTCAGAACAGTGGAGCTCTGGACCAGAGCTATGACTTGTTTCTGCACAGAATCAATAACGTGATCACGATGATAAAGTTGACCAAGTTGTCGGTGTAATATCATGGCACACTTTACTTCACAAATCACCTCATGTCGAATCTGTAAACTACATGGCAATGACAGAAAAATTAGACTACAAATTTTAGACTACATTTCTCTATTTTCATTCAAAGATGAACAGAACAATTTTTGCCAACTAATTTACCAACTGGTTATGGTAAGTGTGTCGTTTGGTTTGTTTGGAGACATGTGATGTTTATGATGATGATTGTTATTAATATTGCGATTATTATCATTATAGCATACCGTAATTACTGAGCATGCACTCCACCTATCCTTCCATCCACGTTCTCTGTTCATCTTTCAATGAGTATAGAGAAATGTATCTAAAGTTTGATTGATTCCTGTCATTGCAATGTAGTTTACATTCGACATGAAGTGATTTGTGAAGGAAAGCATGCAATGATATTACACCAACAAACTTGATCAACTTCATCAACATGTCTGGCTGGTTATGTAATGATTTTATTCATATATTCTACAACCGAGTGAGCTTGCAGGTCGGCTATTTTCACTGAACAACAACTATTATATATTGTTATTGTTAATAAGCGTTCTTGAATAATACCATGATGTGTTATCTTTGCCCTGAAACATGACTGTCATGCATGTGAAGCATGGCTACTGTTATCATAGTCAAACAGGCCATTCAATGCATTACTTTAGCAGGCCTAGCCTATACTTTGTCAACAGCGAGAGTGCAGCTGTCCATTAAGAAAAATCAAATCAAAATTTGATTCAAATCAAATGGATCAGAGGAGAAGATAGATATCTATCTACGATAGATATAGATATGGATAGATAAACTAGTATGATGATGACATAGTTAGCATTGTTTTCTATTCCAAACCACATGCACCTGCCTAGTGGGGAGAGCGGTCGCACGAGAAGTCGGCCCGCCGCGAAGTCGGCCCGAATCGTGTGGAGAGGTCGGGCCGCGGCTGTGGAGAGGTCGGGCCGCGGCTGTGGAGAGGTCGGGCCGGGCCTGTGGAGAGGTCTGGCCGGGGGAGTGGAGAGGTCGGCCCATGTCTGTGGAATAGTTAGTTACTTAGTGAGCTAGTGTCAGCTGTTTTAGGCCCTTGTATATCATTATCCTTATTATTGTGCACTTTTTAAGGCTACAACAGAATGTAGAAGATTAATTGTCATGTTGATCTAGTGAATTGACTGCTTTGTTTCCCTGGTCCAGCAAAAGTGATGTGATTGACTGATAATTGCTGATATGTTCACACTTGGACCCGAGGTGAAATTGCTTGCTAATGGCTGTGTCTATTGATCAAATTGTACCTCCACAGCTCAGGTGAATGACCTTTATGATGATGATGATGATGATGATGATGGGTGTGTGTGTGTGTGTGTGTGTGTGTGTGTGTTTTATTGCTGTCGGACTTTTCAAAGGATTAAACAGTGAATCATTTAACTCAGCACAGTGTTATTTGTCAAATCACTTTAACTCTGATATAGAGTTAAATAAAGAACTCTTGGTCTGGTGTTAAATATTGAACTATTATATCAGGGTGAAAAAGTATAATGTAAGTGTTCACTGTTTATATAGTCTTTACAGAATAAACTTATATTTTCAATGCCAAACCACCAGACCACCAGACCACAGACTCAGGGAGTTCAGGCATGTGTCAACCTGTTAGCCATTGCTATAGTCAAAACAAACATTTTGTATCCTAAAGCATAGAATGTATCCTTTTAGCCACATTACTGCAAGCATAGATTTACATGAATTACTTCAATAACTTTAAAGTACTCTGGTAAAGAGTGAAATATGTATTTATTCAACTCTGGTAAAGATAAAACATTTAATTATTCAACTCTAGTTGAGAGTAAACCAGTATTATTGAACATGCATATGTCTTGATAATGGTTGATATGCAGTGATAATGGTGCCTATACATGTCTATTGTCATGACTTGATAATGGTTGATATGCAGTGATAATGGTGCCTATATACATGTCTATTGTCACAACAGCAAGACATATCAAGCATAAAAGACTTGATGATGGTTGGTATATGGCCTGATAATGGTTGATATGCAGTGATAATGGGGCCTATGCATGTCTATGATATGCAGTGATAAAGGTGCCTATGCATGTCTAATGGGCCGACTTCTCCACACCCCCTGGGCGACTTCTCCACACCACCTAGCCGACTTCTCCACACCACCTAGCCGACTTCTCCACACCACCTAGCCGACTTCTCCACACCACCTAGCCGACTTCTCCACACCACCTAGCCGAGATCTCCGCTGTTTTGCTCGGTCCGAGTTCGCGGCGGCCCGAGATCTCCTGTCCCCGGGAGGGTCAGATCTGGGCCTGCTATCTCTGCATTGTAAAGGAAGAGAGAGCTTGATCCACTGATGTTACACACATCTTTACAATCATAGAATGTCCATAGTACATCAACCTATATACATTTGTTGTGGCTGGGTTTTCAAAATCAGGTTTAGTTGTCATATTCACACAGGTTTAAAAACAACAACACAATATTCATTCCATAGGCCCACGATTTAGGTCATAACAAGTACATGGCATTCCAAAAACAACCTTGATTACAGAGTACAGACAGACAAGTTACATGGGGGGGGCATGTGTAGTTATCAGTCCACGCTCCAAGGCCTTTCAGATTGTTGTTTTGTACTCTACGGTGGAAAGCGAGAGTCCGTTAGTCCCATACGCGTGGTGGAATGTGATTCCGAGTGTTCATTCGGTCAGAGGGCAGGACCGTCTAATCCTCCGAGTGTCAGTGTTTATGATACTGTGAGATAGAGTGGTTCTGAAGACCCCGATCCACAGCTGTGCGGGGGAGGATGCTATACTATTGCTATGTCTAATCCTTTGTTATAGTTTATGTTGCACAGACCTTTGCCTACATACAGTATAGGCCTACTACCTGTATTGGGGACAGGAGATCTCGGGCCGCCGCGAACTCGGACCGAGCAAAACTGCGGAGATCTCGGCTAGGTGGTGTGGAGAAGTCGGCTAGGTGGTGTGGAGAAGTCGGCTAGGTGGTGTGGAGAAGTCGGCTAGGTGGTGTGGAGAAGTCGGCCAGGGGGTGTGGAGAAGTCGGCCCATTAGACATGCATAGGCACCTTTATCACTGCATATCATAGACATGCATAGGCACCATTATCACTGCATATCAACCATTATCAGGCCATATACCAACCATCATCAAGTCTTTTATGCTTGATATGTCTTGCTGTTGTGACAATAGACATGTATATAGGCACCATTATCACTGCATATCAACCATTATCAAGTCATGACAATAGACATGTATAGGCACCATTATCACTGCATATCAACCATTATCAAGACATATGCATGTTCAATAATACTGGTTTACTCTCAACTAGAGTTGAATAATTAAATGTTTTATTTTTACCAGAGTTGAATAAATACATATTTCACTCTTTACTTTAGTTATTGAAGTAATTCATGTAAATCTATGCTTCAGATTGCAGTAATGTGGCTAAAAGGATACATTCTATGCTTTAGGATACAAAATGTTTGTTTTGACTATAGCAATGGCTAACAGGTTGACACATGCCTGAACTCCCAGAGTTGAATAAATACATATTTCACTCTTTACCAGAGTTAAAGTAATTAGACAATAACACATATTTAAAACAGTTTGAAACATTGTGGATGTGTTCTTCCAAACTGCAGCAGGACTAGGGTTGAGGAAAGGAAACGGAACTTTAGACAAGAATAATGTAATAATCACTTTTATACACTTTGAGCTCCCAATTATAATGTTACATTATACTTAAACATCTGAATTACGTAATTTTCATTTCCCAATTGTGGGAAACAGTACACAGCAAAAATTGGAGAGTTAAAATTTCAGGGTTACATATTTCAGAGTTGATTTCAACTCCCAAAGTGTATTTCAACACCTTTAGAGTTAAATTGGCTTCAGTGTTGGAGTTATTTCATAGAGTTGATCATGTCAGAGTTGTCTGGAGTTAATTTTACTTAAAGTTATTGAAGCCATTAGCAAGCAATTTCACCTCGGGTCCATGTGTGAACATACCCTCAGCAATTATCAGTCAATCACATCACTTTTGCTGGACCAGGGAAACAAAGCAGTCAATTCACTAGATCAACATGACAATTAATCTTCTACATTCTGTTGTAGCCTTAAAAAGTGCACAATAATAAGGATAATGATATACAAGGGCCTAAAATAGCTGACACTAGCTCACTATAAGTAACTAACTATTCCACAGACATGGGCCGACCTCTCCACTCCCCCGGCCCGACCTCTCCACAGCCGCGGCCCGACCTCTCCACTCCCCCGGCCCGACCTCTCCACAGCCGCGGCCCGACCTCTCCACAGCCGCGGCCCGACCTCTCCACACGATTCGGGCCGACTTCGCGGCGGGCCGACTTCTCGTGCAACCCCTGTATTTAAACCACTGCCCCCCTTCATATTACATTTCTCCCCATTACTGCTGCATTACCTACCTCCTTGTTCATGTTCATGCTCAATACCCAAAAATTAAGTTGTTCATGATGAAAGATGCAACGTGTTGCAAACTGTCCAAAATTACTCAATCAATATTCTCAATATTTATATAATATATAAATTGGAGTGAGTGCCAGTCACCAGTGCGTGAGAGCTGCACAATGGCCCTAACTCTAGTGTCTAGCCTAGTGTAGGGATGTCCAACAGTTAATCGTTAACCGTTAATCGTTAAGAATTTCGGTTATCGACAACGTTAACGGCTAATGATTAACTGATAAAATAAAAATAAAAGCGCACGTGGCTGTCAGGGCACGCTGGACTATTCCAGTTTCATCCACGTTATTACCCAATAGCCAGGGGAGCAGAGTGTGTGCGCTGCAGCCAGCAGCCACTGAGCTTTCACTAAACTTTGGTAATAACCATCTTTGCATGTATTTAAGCCTATAGTTTTATTTTATGGATGTCATTGCTCTATCGGTCTGTCTGCATCACGGCACACGCTGCGCATACGCATGGCTATATGGAGATTACGCACGTGGCTCGTTCAATGATGACTCACCACAGCGGTATTTTTGGTAATTTAGATGTGTACGTTGTAAAATAAATATTATACTGCAGTATTCGCGCGGTATAATTCACCTAGTTTTTATAACTAGTGCTGACGCTCACTTATAATGCCTGTGAGCTTGTAGATTGTATATTTATCGCGCAGCGCACAGCTCTTAACATTGCATCATACAGTATACGCAGGAATGCCGAGTGTGGGACTACACACGTTGTTGACTATGGATTTGTTCCGCAGCAAGACGGCCCCGCGTCTGTGTTATATGTTTGGAGAACGTCGTGTGTCGGATGAAAACTCATTTGGTGAAAGACCGCGACTGACTGAATTAAATTGTGTGCGTACTGCGTGCGCACACAGCTGCGCCTGCGTGTGCGTAAATCTTGCACTGAGACTGACCGTTCTAATGTGAAAGTAATGGGAAAGTAAGAGTCTTTGGAGCGGAGCGTGCGTTCAAACTTAAAGATGTTTTTTTTTTTTTGCCCGGATCTAACATTTCACAATTGGGGAGGCTTTATGAGGCAGCGTCATTATAGCGTCATTATATGAAGGGCGTTTAGGGGGGCATTCCCCCCCATGGCCCCAGCTGTGTAGCCGGCTCTGCAACACGAGCCTCCAAAAAAAGAAAAGAAAGCAAGACAGGCGATCACGGACACTTTTTCCTCTCCCTCGACCATCGCTGTGCGTGATGGATATAATTGATAAAATACTGCAAAAGGTACACAGTAACAGCCTAATTTAACATCGATTCTCTCACAACACATGCACAGGGCGCTCGCTGCGTTACAAATGATCTCGTCGAGCAGCGACCACAAAGTGTTTGTGCTGTAACGCACGCACGCATTTGATAATTGGTTGCTCATTTCCGTCCCCGAAATTTGATTTGTTTCTGATAGCCTACAGTAACAGAACATGTCCATATACAACTAAGATACGATGTCCATAGAACTAATGCAGCCATTGTTATTGCTTAGTCCTTGAGGTGGAAAAGGGACTCGGAAAAGGCCGGCTGTAACCGCGTATAATTGGCCTTTTTAATGGATTAAAATAGCGCATTTTTCCTTATCGGTTAACGGTCATTAACCGCAGAGGTCTGACGACGATCGGTTAGGAAAATCTTTCCATTTGGCCATCCCTAGCCTAGTGTACTGCAATTCTGAAATCCTTAAATGAAGTCTTTTTAATAATGTATTTAATCAGGGCGTCTGTGTTGGAGCACCTCAGTGCGGCCGCAGAGTGGATGTGCAGCCTCTTCCAGAGAGAGATGGAGACACTGAATACGTTGCTGGCAGCGAGACAGAACCAACTGCTGGACATGATGACTCTGCAGCCTTATGTCAAGCTGCACAGAATAGGTTGGTTGACGTTCTGTTGCATGCTTTTTTTTGTCCAGTTGTTGCTCGCACCAATGTTGTCAGATTGTGTGAGAGACATTCTATACCATCTAAAAATAGGAGATTAAGAAAAGCATTGTGTACTGCTGGTGATGTTACTTTTCTTCTCCTTCTGTCTTGCTGCGTGAAGAGATTTCCACTAAACATCAGGAGAGGAGATTCATTCTGGTCAAGGAGGAACCAGAACCTCCAGAGATTAAAGAGGAACAGCAGGAGAGCGGATCCAGTCTGGTCAAGGAGGAACCACAACCTGCAGAGATTAAAGAGGAACATCAGGAGAGCAGATCCAGTCTGGTCAAGGGGGAACCACAACCTCCACAGATTAAAGAGGAACAAGAGGAGGAGGCATTGAGATTTCTACATAGAGAGACCACAAGGGCTAAAACTCACTCGGGTAATAAATTAAACAAACAAACAAAAAGATTCACATTCAGATCAGACACAACAAACATGCAGAAATCAGCTCTTTCTCCCGAACATGCGTTGGTCCGATATACACTGCTCCCTGTTTGCTGCTTGGCTAGGTTGTCGGTCTAATGACAGTCAGACCAATAGTATGTACTAAAGCATCCCTAACAATACTCTCCAACTCTCTCTTTCTCTCCACTCTAAACTGAGCTCAAGGCTTTTTGTTCTTTGTCGTGGAGCCTGATTTATGTCCATAGGTGCTCTTTTTGTAGGCACCGTGCCCCACAAGAAGCCTGGCTTTGAGTTTATGAAAGCATCTGTAACAGCTTGTACTCATTTTACAGTATAATCAGTCTTTCTTAGAAGGTGTATAACTTTGTGCATGGTAAATGGAAAAAAATATATAACAGACATTTTAGGAATCTAGTGTTCACTACCATTGTTGTTTTTTCCTGCTCCTAGCTGATGGAGACGTCTCTTCACACTGCTCTGACGTCGAACCGAGATCTGACACCGACTTCACTGAAGACAGTGACGACTGGGAGAAAAACACCAGAGGAAAACCTTTCCACTGTCAACTTTGTGACAAAAGTTTCGGTTGGTCACGGTCCCTGAAAGCACACCAGAGGGTCCATACTGGAGAAAAACCCTTTAGTTGTCAACATTGTGACAAAAGTTTCAGTCAGTCAGGTAAACTGAAGAAGCACCAGAGTGTCCATACCAGAGAAAAAACATTCAGTTGTGAACCTTGCAGTGAGAGTTTCAGAAATGTACGTACCCTGCGGAGGCACAGGAGTGTCCATACCAGAGAAACTGGTATGGACACTGGAGAACAACCCTTCCAGTGTAAAGTGTGCAGAAAGAGTTTCCGTCAGCTAAGTACCCTGAAGAACCATCAACGCATCCATACTGGAGAAAAAACATTTAGTTGTCAACATTGTGACAAAAGTTTTAGTCAGTCAAGTAGCCTGAAAAATCACCAGAGCCTCCATACCAGAGAAAGACCCTTTAGTTGTAAACTTTGCGGTAAGAGTTTCAGTCGTTCGGATACCCTGAGGATGCACCAACGTGTTCACACTGGAGAAAAACCTTTCCATTGTCAACATTGTGACATGAGCTTCAGTCGGTCAGATACACTGAAGACCCACCAGAGTGTCCATACTGGAGAAAAACCCTCCAGTGTAAAGTGTGCAGAAAGAGTTTCCATCATTCAGCTAAACTAAAAATTCACCAACGCGTCCACACTGGAGAAAAACCATTTAGTTGTGAACTTTGTGGTAAGAGTTTCAGTCGTAAAGGTTATCTGGAGGGTCATCAATGCATACATACTGGAGAAAAAAACATTTAGTTGTCAACATTGTGACAAAAGTTTCCGACTGTCGGGTACCTTGAAGATTCACCAGAGTGTCCATACCAGAGAAAAAACATTTGGTTGTAAACTTTGCAGTAAGAGTTTCAGTCGTCAAAGTCATCTGAAGGAACATCAACGCATCCATACTGGAGAAAAACCATTTAGTTGTCAACATTGTGACAAGAGCTTCCGTTGGTCAGAACAGCTGAAGGCACACGACTGCCTCCATACTGGAGAAAAACCCTTCCAGTGTAAAGTGTGCAGAAAGAGTTTCAATCATTTAGCTAAACTAAAAATTCACCAACGCGTCCACACTGGAGAAAAACCTTTCCAGTGTAAAGTGTGCAGAAAGAGCTTCAGTCAGTCAAGTAGCCTGAAGATTCACCAACGCGTCCACACTGGAGAAAAACCATTTAGTTGTGAACTTTGCAGTAAGAGTTTCAGTCGTCAAAGTTATCTGAAGTATCATCAACGCATCCATACTGGAGAAAAACCATTTCGTTGTCAACATTGTGACAAGAGCTTCCGTTGGTCAAGTCACTTGAAGAAACACCAAAACGTCCACAGTGGAGACAAAAGCTTAACTCTGACAGATTAGCTGAAAAGCTATAGGTTCGCTCCCATTAGGTTCAATAGTAACCAAATAATTTACAGAAAATCCTCTGTTATGAATTTGTGCAAATGAATGATGTCCAAAGACAGCTTAGGTGTCTACTTTGAAGGGGATAGTTCAGAAGTTGTATGAAATACTCTCCATTACTATAGTGGTGTCAACTGTATTAATTGATTGCCAGAGTTCCATGGTGGGAGTTCTGCCCTGGTTTTGGTCAATATTAAGTAGTTCTGGTCATTTTGTGGAGGTCACTGGGGGCACGCAGTAAAAGTAAATAAATCCACAAAACTAACATAATTTGTATTGTTGAATAATTTCTAAAATATTAGGACATCCTTCATTCATTTTTGATCCCCCTATCACATGGAACTAGTTTTTGGGAATGGGGATATGGACACAAAATACATAGTTCCCTGTGATAGGGGTACACTTACAGTTGTAACTACTATAATAATGGCCACTATTTCATATAGCTTAACTCAGGGGTGGGCAATTATTTTTCCCAAGGGGCCAAATGAGATACATAAAATATTGTGGAGGGCCAAGACTAAAGGCTGAACTAAAGTCTGCGTAATATTAGTTTAATATCAAGATAAAAGTAAGCGTAAGCCAGGCCAACCATTTTGACACCAGGGCCCTCAATTTATTCAGTATTTCAGCATGGACCACCATTTGATGACATTTTAGCCTCACAGATCCCCCAAAATTCTTTTGTTTTTGTCCACAATTCCAGCTGGATTTAGGAAACAAAACAGGATAACAAAAATGGCCATTCTCTTACATTCTCTGATTGAATGTGTAGACTTTGGGCTAATTCAGATGATGAATATTTAACTCTTGAGAGTGTAAAAATTAAACCAAATGGACCCGCAAGGGTCCATTTGGTTTCATTTTAATGCTCTCAAAGAGTTACATCTGTTTAACCAACTTTCCATATTTAACTGGAACTCTCTCAAGGACCACTGATGGTCCCCAGACCACTGGTTTAAAACCCTTTCAGGGGCCGGTCAGAGTCAACCAAAGGGCTGCATTTGGCCCCCGGGCCGTATAATGCCCAGGTATGGCTTAACTATACCTTTACTATACTCTGAACTATACCTTTAAGGGGTAAAATAAAATAAGTTGATGTGCTTCAGTTATTTTTAATACATTTGACACAACAACCTGTATTTTCACATTTCACTGTTTCCAGGGCTCATTCAGAGATAAGTGCATTCAATATAATTTATCGATTACAGTTGGATTTTTCCAGGTGTTGCCATGTCTGCTTTATATAAGCACATTTTCAGTGAAGTTGATTGAAAATAATGGCTTGTTCCCTACCTGTGTTCTGCTCAAATGAAGAGGAGTCCAAGGACCTCCATGTTCATCCATGCATCTGTGGATTTCCATCTGCTAAATGTTTTGTGCCAGCCAGGTTTTTATTTTTCAACTGTATAAAAAAAGAACTATTTTGGAAAATATCAGATCTACCATCTGACAGTGGCACACTGTGATCTTGCGAATCTGCCTGTCCATACTCTCTCCAACTTCCGAACCTTTCGGGAATTTGCGTCAGAAAGTTGAAAAGTGATGTCATCCCGAAACTTTGTTCTGAAAGCTGCAGCGTCGAATGTTGTGACTCTTCGAACTACAACCCCCCCCCCATTACACGTTCCACATTAAGCGTTCAGCAGCTTACTGATCAAGCTTTCTTGAGATTATCTTTTCTCTCAGAAATTATCCATTATGACTGAAGTTCATGTGAAGGAGGCAGCACTGCATTGCACTTTACATACTCACATTTGGTTATGCCTGATCCAGAGGCTCAATATGGCAGTTTATCACATTCAGTAGATCATTTGTGGCCAGATGTAATTTCCTGGGGTTTATTAGTACTGTAGTAGGTAATAAAAAAAATAATTTGCTTTAAACAAATATGTATGGATCATGTTCGAAGGGCCCCACCCATAGCTAAAATCCCTAAAACTAAAGAAAGCAAGGAATGTAAAACAATTAACACCCATCCTTTACATTTTCTAATAACTACCTAAAACATGAACCTTGGATGAAAAAAATAAATAAAATAAATAAATAACCAAAGTTCTCCTTTAATGCTACAATATCAATATTGAATCGTCAGGGTGATGATATATATATTATTATTATTTGGTTCATTTCAGAAAAACTGTCTGGCTGCATTGCAGTGTATGGCTGAACTTTTCTCTTTTTTCTTTGATTTGCTTTGATTGAACTTTTCGTGGTCTTTATTGTTGAATTGTTTCAAATGTTCCAGTGTAATAAAAGAAACATAATGAGGAAAAAAGTCACAATGTATTGAAAAATCTAATTGAATCATAACATACTTAAGAATCGCCTCCAAACATTGATATTGTATTGTGAGGTAAGACAATCATCACACCCCTACTTTGGACCTCATACATCTCAGAGTAAATGTACTATGTTACACATTCATATTACTAAATGTACTACACATACATCTCAGAGTAAATGTTACTTATATCGTTTGGACTCCATCCGTCCCTTGAGGTGGTTGCCTTACAGGTGTGTAACTCTGGTTCCATTTGTTCATTGTACGGAAGAAATTATTTTATTACGAGAAACGTTATGTCTTATGTCAACATGCAAACCAGCTAAACAATCACAGGCAATAACAGCCATTCTGATTGGCTGGCTTGAGATGATTCATAATGATGGACGATGATACGAGCACCTCTCATTTCACACAGGTGTGTTTTTTTTAGACAGAGAGAGTTTAGGAGCTGAAACCTGATAGAATAAGTATCTTTGTTACAATATATACAGTATCTGTGTTGAAGTCAGGAGATTATTAATTGATTAATTAATTATTAATTGACATTATTAATAATATTAACACTTTCCTCCATCACAGTGGTTACATGAGTAGTGAATTTGGGCTCTGTAGTTCATTCATTATAGGAACTTTGTGGTTTTCTACCAGTGGTCCCTTTAGGGGATTCCAGGTGGTCCCCAGCGAAATGATGGACCGCTGGTAACCAAATGTATAGATCCTTAACTCTTGAGAGAGTAAAATGAAACCAAATGGACCCGTAAGGGTCCAGTTGGTTTCATCTTAACGCTCCCAAGACACATTATAATTAAACATCTGAATTAATTTTCAAGAATCTGCACGATTAGAAAATGTAAAAAATAATTGTTACTTTGACCAACATTTTGTCAGTTATCTCTCCTAAATTGTGGACAAAAACTTGAAAATCGTTGGTTTTGGGTCCAACAGACTAAACAAAACAGCAAATGGTGGTCCGTGGGCTAACTGGTATGAAAAAGGTTGAAAACCACTGTTGCAGAAGGAAGAATAGGTTTATTGATCACAGTTCTCCTCCAGTCCACCAGGGGGCAACAACACTGCCTGGATGGATTCTTCATTGCGCATGCGTGAACCACGTTAACCCGGAAGAGTTGTGTGTGTAGTTTTTGGTTGTGTTTTCGTCTCGACTGTGTGTCTAGCTGTGTCTGCAGGGACAAAGAGAGCGAGCAGTGATCAGTGAAGGTAAAATGTGTCCTCCAGAGTGTGTTCTAGTGGGTATAAAGGAACACATGGTGTCAGTGGGAGAGCAGATCATAATGAGTGTTTTGAGTGGAGGAGGAGATGATGCTTGTTGTCGTCTGAAGATACACGTCAGGTAGTTCTGCTCTGTCTCCTCTGTGATGATTTCACTGCCCTGAAACTTCTTCATCCAGTTCTATGCAGATCGCTAGCTCTGGTCCAGAGCTCCACTGCTTCTATGAGTCTGCACTCAGAACAGTGGAGCTCTGGACCAGAGCTATGACTTGTTTCTGCACAGAATCAATAACGTGATCACGATGATAAAGTTGACCAAGTTGTAGGTGTAATATCATGGCACACTTTACTTCACAAATCACCTCATGTCGAATCTGTAAACTACATGGCAATGACAGAAAAATTAGACTACAAATTTTAGACTACATTTCTCTTTTTCATTCAAAGATGAACAGAACATTTTTTGCCAACTAATTTACCAACTGGTTATGGTAAGTGTGTCGTTTGGTTTGTTTGGAGACATGTGATCTTTATGATGATGATTGTTATTAATATTGCGATTATTATCATTATAGCATACCGTATTACTGAGCATGCACTCCACCCATCCTTCCATCCACGTTCTCTGTTCATCTTTCAATGAGTATCTAAAGTTTGATTGATTCCTGTCATTGCAATGTAGTTTACATTCGACATGAAGTGATTTGTGAAGTAAAGCATGCAATGATATTACACCAACAAACTTGATCAACTTCATCAACATGTCTGGCTGGTTATGTAATGATTTTTATTCATATATTCTACAACCGAGTGAGCTTGCAGGTCGGCTATTTCCACTGAACAACAACTATTATATATTGTTATTGTTAATAAGCGTCTTGAATAATACCATGATGTGTTATCTTTGCCCTGAAACATGACTGTCATGCATGTGAAGCATGGCTACTGTTATCATAGTCAAACAGGCCATTCAATGCATTACTTACAGGCCTAGCCTATACTTTGTCAGAGAGTGCAGCTGTCCATTAAAAAAAAAAACAATTCAAAATTTGATTCAAATCAAATGGATCAGAGGAGAAGATAGATATTTATCTACGATAGATATAGATATGGATAGATAAACTAGTACAGGGTGGCCAGCCCTGTGGCTCGCGAGCCACATGTGGCTCTTCAGCTGGTTACATGCGGCTCTTAAGGGGCTTCCACATGGAACCGTCAAAAACGCTCCGCCTGGCGCACTCATGCATTCCCTATACCAGTGGTTTTCAACCTTTTTATACCAGGGCCCACCATTTATTCAGAATTTGAGCCATGGAGGACCACCATTTGATGACATTTTAGCTCCACAGACCTCAAAGCTAAAGATTTTGTTTACTTTTGTCAACAATTCCAGGCTGGATTTCAAAGAAAACAAAAACAGTCAAACATACAGATCAAAATTACCATTAATCTTCTACATTCTCTAGTTGTGTAGACTTCTGTCTAACCAACTTTACATCATTTAGCCTGGGAACCACCTGGAATCCACTGGTGGTGCCCCGAACCACCTGTTGAAAACCCCTGCCCTATACAGTGGTGCCAAGCCACTCGACCAAGGACTGATTCCTAGTCCACCGTGGAGGTGTAGGTGTATGTTTTTGACTTGTCAAATACTTTTTTGGATTGTAAACCCTGATTCTAAATATATGTCTATATGTTTTAATACTGTCTCTTTGCATTGCGCACCTGCACACAAACACACATGTCTTATGGCAGGAGAGGGGAAATCTATTTGCGACCGTGACAGCCGTCGCAGCAGTTTTATAACAGTTGTGACCGTTTGATGTGGCTCTTTGCAGTAACACAGTGAAAAACGTGGCTCTTAGTCTGTGACCGTTGGCCACCCCTGAACTAGTATGATGATAAACATGGTTAGCATTGTTGTCTATTCCAAACCACATGCACCTGCCTAGTAGGGAGAGCTAGATCCGGGCCTGCTAATCTCTGCATTGCAAAGGAAGAGAGAGCTTGATCTGCTGATGTTACACACATCTTTACAATCATAGTATGTCCATAGCACATCATACATCACACATTATATATACATTTGTTGTGGCTGGGTTTTCAGAATCAGGCTTAGTTGTCATATTCACACAGGTTTAAAAACAACAACAACACAATATTAATTCCATAGGCCCAAGATTTAGGTCATAACAAGTACATGGCATTCAAAAACAACCTTGATTACAGCCAGACAAGTTACAACCGGGGGGGCATGTGGGGCATGTGTAGTTATCAGTCCACACTCCAAGGCCTTTCAGATTGTTGTTTTGTACTCTAACGGTGGAAAGCGAGAGTCCGTTAGTCCCACGTGGTGGAATGTGATTCATTCGTTCAGAGGGCAGGACCGTCTAATCCTCCGGGTACAAGGCTGTGTGAGAGTGTCAGTGTTTATGATACTGTGAGATAGAGTGCGTAACTCCGAGTTGTTTCCAGGCACGGCCACTCGCGTTGTCCCTCGCTGGTTGCAATCCTCAAGTCCAGAGGGGGTTTTGTAGAAGGGGGGTTGAATCACAATTTACAGTAGAATCAAAAATTTAGACCGAGGGCAAAGCCAATCGCTCGTCCCCCTCTGAAGTCTTGTCAACTTATCTGGGTTGGTTGGCGAGACGGGCTGCGATGGCATCCAGCTTCCTTCCATTCTCGACTCCAATTCTCTGCATCTCAGCTACAACTCTACCCAGTTCAACTTCCCTCTTCTTACATGTTGGCGTTTCCAATATTTACTAGACTGCTATACAGTTGCTATGTCTAATAGGGATGTTAATAGACACATATTTGGAATGTCCACGTGTCACGGCCCAATGTTGACAATCAATCGATTTTTTTTTTTAATTATTTTTTTTAGCCCACGGCGCCCGCGGGACCCAACGCAAGATGTTGCGGCGCGGGCGGCATGAAAATGCCTGCGGGAGGGAGAGGTGCGGTCAAGATAAAATAAGCGGGACCCGCGAAATCCAGCAATATATAATACCAAAATATGCATGTCTAAGGAGAACGTTCCATACTGCACTCAACCAGGCATGTTCTCAAAGCAAAGCGCATGGCAGAGTGGTCCGCAGAGTGCACCACACAACAGACAACAGACGCGCGCCCGCACCTGGCATTCCACATTCATTAGTAGCCTAATCGACTTGATAGAGGAGTTTTCCTCTTTCCTTGCGACGGATTCACTGCATCTTTGCTTTTTCCTGCGTCTGCTGTGTTAGACATGGCCAACAACGTGAAACAGAACACTGGACAAGATAAGTACATCTCTCTCTCTCTCTCTCTCTCTCTCTCTCTCTCTCTCTCTCTCTCTCTCTCTCTACCATGTGAGACCTCGGTCTTCTGCAGAGAGATAGCTTTCTCCCATTGCGTTCGGCCTTTTTAGCTTTTTTTCGGCGGGTGCAAGCGGGGGCCGCTGCCGCCTGCTCCGGACTCGACGGGACAGAGCCGGACTCGCCGGACAGAACGCAGGGGAAGGAGGAGGAGGATGCAGCACAGACGCGCGCAGCACAGACATGTTCTCACTACAGTGATAGTAATGGGCCTACCCGAAATAAGCAATTCTCTTCCCTTGAAAAAAGTAACGTTATGACATTTTTGAACAAGAAATTACAAAGAATACAAAATAAAAATCATTAATATTAAAAAAAAAAAAAAGGAAATTTGTCGACTTGTACTTTTTTGTGTCGCCGTCAGCACGTGTCAACAATCGAGTTTGATTTCCGGCTTTTTTCACATGCCTAATGTCTAATCCTTGTTATTGTTCATGTTGCACAGACCTTTGCCTACATACAGTATAGGCCTACTACCTGTATTTAAACCACTGCCCCCCTTCATATTACATTTCTCCCCATTACTGCTGCATTACCTACCTCTTTGTTCATGTTCGTGCTCAATACTCTTTTGTAGTCATTCCATGTTACTCACTACTATTTACAGTTCCAAAATTTAAGTTGTTCATGATGAAAGATGCAACGTGTTGCAACCTGTCCAAAATTACTTAATCCATATTCTCAGTATTTTCCCAAGTTGGACTGAGCGCCAGTCACCAGTGTGTGAGAGCTGCCCAATGCCCTAACTCTTGTGTCTAGCCTAGTGTACTGGAATTCTGAAATCCTTAAATGAAGTCTTTTTTAATAATCCATTCAATTAGGGCGTCCGTGTTGGAGCACCTCATTGCGGCCGCGGAGTGGATGTGCAGCCTCTCCAGAGAGAGATGGAGACACTGAATACGTTGCTGGCAGCGAGACAGAACCAACTGCTGGACATGATGACTCTGCAGCCTTATGTCAAGCTGCACAGAATAGGTCTGTTGACGTTCTGTTGCATGCTTTTTTTGTCCAGTTGTTTCTCGCACTAATGTTAAAAGATTGTGTAAGAGACATTCTATACCATCTAAAAATAGGGGATTAAGAAAAACATTGTGTACTGCTGGTGATGTTAATTTTCTTCTCCTTCTGTCTTGCTGAGTAAAGAGATTTCCACTAAACATCAGGAGAGGAGATTCATTCTGGTCAAGGAGAACCACAACCTCCAGAGAATAAAGAGGAACAGCAGGAGAGCAGATCCAGTCTGGTCAAGGAGGAACCACAACCTCCACAGATTAAAAGAGGAACAAGAGGAGGAAGCATTGACATTTCGACATAGAGAGACCACAAGGCTAAAACTCAATCGGGTAATAAATTAAACAAACAAAAAGATTCACATGCAGATCAGACACAACAAACATGCAGAAATCACCTGTTCTCTCCGAACATGCGTTGGTCCGATATACACTGCTCCCTGTTTGCTGCTAGGTTAGGTTGTCGGTCTAATGACAGTCAGACCAATAGTATGTACAAAAGCATCCCTAACACTACTCTCCAACTCTCTTTTTCCTCTCCGCTCTCAACTGAGCTCAGGCTTTATGTTCTTTGTCATGGAGACTGATTTGTGTCCATAGGTGCTCTTTTTTGTAGGCATCGTGCCCCACAAGAACCTTGGTTTGAGTTTATGAAAGCATCTGTAACAGCTTGTACTCATATTACAGTTTAATCAGTCTTTCTTAGAAGGTGTATAACTTTGTGCATGGTAAATGGAAAAAAAATATATAACAGACATTTTAGGAACTAGTGTTCACTAGCATTGTTGTTTTTTTCCTGCTCCTAGCAGATGGAGACGTCTCTTCACACTGCTCTGACGCCGAACCGAGATCTGACACCGACCTCACTGAAGACAGTGACGACTGGGAGAAAAACACCAGAGGAAAACCTTTCCACTGTCAACTTTGTGACAAAAGTTTCAGTTGGTCACGTTCCCTGAAAGCACACCAGAGGGTCCATACTGGAGAAAAAACTTTTAGTTGTGAACTTTGTGACAAAAGTTTCAGTCAGAAATGTGATCTAAAGAAACACCAACGCACCCATACCAAAGAAAAACCCTTTAGTTGTCAACAAGGTGACAAAAGTTTCAGTCAGTCAGGTACCCTGAAGGAGCACAGGAGTGTCCATACCAGAGAAAAAACATTTAGTTATGAACTTTGCGGTGAGAGTTTGAGTAATTCAGGTACCCTGTGGAAACACCAGAGTGTCCATACTGGAGAACAACCCTTCCAGTGTGAAGTGTGCAGAAAGAGTTTCCGTCATCTAAGTACCCTGAAGAACCATCAACGCATCCATACTGGAGAAAAAACATTTAGTTGTCAACATTGTGACAAAAGTTTCAGTCAGTCAAGTGGCCTGAAGAATCACCAGAGTGTCCATACCAGAGAAAAACCCTTTAGTTGTAAACTTTGCGGTAAGAGTTTCAGTCGTTCGGATAACCTGAGGATGCACCAACGCGTCCACACTGGAGAAAAACCTTTCCATTGTCAACATTGTGACAAAAGTTTCAGTCAGTCAAGTGGCCTGAAGAATCACCAGATTGTCCATACCAGAGAAAGACCATTTAGTTGTGAACTTTGCAGTAAGAGTTTCAGTTGTCAAAGTTATCTGAAGGTTCATCAACGCCTCCACACCGGAGAAAAACCATTTCATTGTCAACATTGTGACATGAGCTTCAGTCGGTCAGATCAACTGAAGACCCACCAGAGTGTCCATACTGGAGAAAAACCTTTCCAGTGTAAAGTGTGCGGAAAGAGTTTCCTTCGTTCAGCTAAACTAAAAATTCACCAACGCGTCCACACTGGAGAAAAACCTTTCCACTGTAAAGTGTGCAGTAAGAGCTTCAGGGACACAGGTACCCTGAAGAAGCACCAGAGTGTCCATACCAGAGAAAAAACATTTAGTTGTGAACTTTGCAGTAAGAGTTTCAGTCGTCTAGGATACCTGAAGCATCATCAACGCATCCATACTGGAGAAAAACCATTTTGTTGTCAACATTGTAACAAGAGCTTCCGTTGGTCAAGTCACTTGAAGAATCACCAACACGTCCACAGTGGAGACAAAAGCTTAACTCTGCAGATTAGCCGAAAAGCTATAGGTTCGGGTGGGAGTTCTGCCCTGGTTTTGGTCAATATTACGTAGTTCTGGTCATTTTGTGGAGGTCACTGGGGCACGCAGTAAAAGTAAATAAATCCACACAACTAACATAATTTGTATTGTTGAATAATTTCTAAATATTAGGACCTCCTTCCTTCATTTTTGACCCCCCCTATCACATGGAACTAGTTTACAGTTGCGACTACTATAATAATGGCAACTATTTCATACAGCTTAACTATACCTTTACTATACTCTGAACTATACCTTTAAGGGAAAAAAATAAAATAAGTTGATGTGCTTCAGTTATTCTTAATACATTTGACAAAACAGCCTGTATTTCACATTTCACTGTTTCCACAGGTTCATTCAGAGATAGTGCATTCAATGTAATTTATCGATTACAGTTGGATTTTTCCAGGTGTTGCCATGCCTGCTTTATATAAGCACATTTTCAGTGAAGTTGATTGAAAAGAATGGCTTGTTCCCTACCTGTGTTCTGCTCAAATGAAGAGGAGTCCATGGACCTCCATGTTCATCCATGCATCTGTGGATTTGCAAAATGTTTTGTGCCAGCCAGGTTTTATTTTTCAACTGTATAAAAAAATAACTTTTTTGGAAAATATCAGATCTACCAGCTCACAGTGGCTCACTGTGAGCTTGCGAATCTGCCTTTCCATACTCTCTCCAACTTCGGAACTTTTCGGAAATTTGCTCCATGTTCATCCATGCATCTGTGGATTTGCAAAATGTTTTGTGCCAGCCAGGTTTTTATTTTTCAACTGTATAAAAAAATAACAATTTTGGAAAATATCAGATCTACCAGCTCACAGTGGCTCACTGTGAGCTTGCGAATCTGCCTTTCCATACTCTCTCCAACTTCGGAACTTTTCGGAAAGTTGAAAAGTGATGTCATCCCGAAATTTTGTTCTGGGAGCTGACTTGTGTTGTGACTCTCCGAACCCCGCCCCCCCCCCCCCCCCTTCCCTCTTCCCCTCTGTTACTTTTCCAAACTCATATTAAAACTCAGATTAAGCCTACAGCAGCCTACTGATCAAGCTTTCTTGAGATTATCTTTTCTCTCAGAAAATTATCCATTATGACTGAAGTCCATGTGAAGGAGGCAGCACTGCATTGCACTTTACATACTCACATTTGGTTATGCCTGATCCTGAGACTCAATATGGCAGTTTATCACATTCAGTAGATCATTTGTGGCCAGATGTAATTTCCTGGGGTTTATTAGTACTGTAGTAGGTAATAAAAAATAATTTGCTTTAAACAAATATGTATGGATCATGTTCGAATGGCCCCTCCCATAGCTAAAATCCCTAAAACTAAAGAAAGCAAGGAATGTAAAACAATTAATACCAGGTAGTTAACACAATAACTACCTAAATCATGAACCTTGGTTGAAAAAAGAAAAATAACCAAAGTTGTCCTTTGCTACAATATCAATATTGGGAAAAAATACTGTCTGGCTGTCTTTTCTGTTTGATTTGCTTTGATTGAACTTTCCATGGTCTTTATATTGTCGTAGAATTGTTTAAAAAATGTTCCAGTGTAATAAAAGAAACATAATGAGGGAAAAATCACAATGTATTGGAAAATCTAATTGAATCATAACATACTTAAGAATCACATCTAAACATTGATATTGTTTTGTGAGGTAAGACAACCATCACACCCCTACTTTGGACCTCATACATCTCATAGTAAATGTACTATGTTAGTGTTACACATTCATATTAGTAAATCTCAGAGTAAATGTTACTTTATCTGAGTAAATGTTACTTTATATCGTTTGGACTCCATCCCTCCCTTGAGGGGGTTGCCTTACAGGTGTGTTACTCTGGTTCCATTTGTTCATTGTACGAAAGAAATTATTTTATTACTAGAAGAGTTATGTCTTATGTCAACGAGCAAACCAGCTAAACAATCACAGGCAATAACAGGCATTCTGCTTGGCTGGCTTGAGATGATTCATAATGATGGACGATGATATACGGTAATTAAACATCTGAATTAATTTTCAAGAATCTGCACGATTAAAAAATGTAAAAATAATTGTTATTTTGACCAACATTTTGTCAGTTATCTCTCCTAAATTGGGGACAAAAACTTGAAAATCGTTGGCTTTGGGTCCAACAGACTAAACAACTGGTATGAAAAAGGTTGAAAACCACTGTTGTAGAAGAAAGAATAGGTTTATTGATCACAGTTCTCCTCCAGTCCACCAGGGGGCAACAACACTGCCTGGATGGATTCTTCATTGCGCATGCGTGAACCACGTTAACCCGGAAGAGTTGGTGTGTGTAGTTTTTGTGTGTGTTTCAAGGACCTTCTAAAAAGGACAGGACGCCAAGACATGGCGTCCTGTCCTCATGGGAGGAAACAGACATGCGCAATACAGACCAGGAAGTTTGACGCTTGGCAAACCATCCAAGAGACCAATGGCATGCATTTGCCAACTTCGCGCATTTATTTAGCGCTTTTTCAGCCCCCCCTAGCGCCAAAATTAGTGAAAAACTCCTGGCGGAAAATCTAGTGCTTTTTGGCTGGTGAGTTGGGGGGACATTGATTGACAAGCACCAGAGATAAAACCCTCATTTTTCACCATTTCTCCTCCTATGACAGAGGTTTCAACCAGTGGTTCCCCAGGCTAAATGATGATAGTTGGTTAACCAGATGTAACTCTTTGAGAGCGTAAAAATGAAACAAATGGACCCTTGCGGGTCGATTTGTTTCATTTTTACACTCTCAAGAGTTAAAATATTCATCATGTGAATTATCCCAACTTCCCAAGTCAGCACAACTAGAGAATGTAGAAGATTAATGGTCATTTAATGGTCATATTCCCTTCCAGGCAAGCATCTAGCGCATTCTAGTGCATTTGGAAGTGCCACTAGTGCATTTTGGGATTTTGCAGTTGGCAACACTAATGGCATGCATGGTTTGCAAGAGTCAAACTTCCTGAATGCACTGCGCATGTCTGTTTCCTCCCATGAGGACAGGACGCCATGTCTTGGCGTCCTGTCCTTTTCTAGATAGTCCTTGGTGTGTTTTCGTCTCGACTGTGTGTCTAGCTGTGTCTGCAGGAACAAAGAGAGCGAGCAGTGATCAGTGAAGGTAAAATGTGTCCTCCAGAGTGTGTTCTAGTGGCTATAAAGGAACACATGGTGTCAGTGTGGAGAGCAGATCATAATGAGTGTTTTGAGTGGAGGAGGAGATGATGCTTGTTGTCGTCTGAAGATACACGTCAGGTAAGTTCTGCTCTGTCTCCTCTGTGATGATTTTCACTGCCCTGAAACTTCTTCATCCAGTTCTATGCAGATCGCTAGCTCTGGTCCAGAGCTCCACTGCTTTCTATGAGTCTGCACTCAGAACAGTGGAGCTCTGGACCAGAGCTATGACTTGTTTCTGCACAGAATCAATAACGTGATCACGATGATAAAGTTGACCAAGTGTTGGTGTAATATCATGGCACACTTTACTT
>CM076981.1:215810-251518 GCA_039105355.1 Benthosema pterotum | reverse complement strand
AAATTTTCCCATTACATGTTACTGTAATATTACCTTTTCCAGCAAAAAATGGCTAATATGTAATATGTTAAAAAAGCCTCATTACTTAGTACAAAGGAGCTTAATTGTTGCATGCGAGAATAGAACAGATTTACAAGCTATCAACACATAACAAAAGAGATGTGCAGTAGTTTGTAGATCCTAATCCTCCACAGCATTCTGCACACATGACATACACTACAAGTTTTCACAAGTTTTCTCTAAAAAGATTGTTATTCATCTCTATTCTTTTGTCGTTGGGAGAGGGGAACTTGGGAAAGTATATAATATTTTAATGTAAGGATATTACTATAATGTACAGTAAAATTTGGATGCCAGGTCTCTAGTTCAGTGAACTAATGTGTGTGTGTACACATGTACTGTATGTCTATCAGGAAAACGTCTAACAGATGTTAGGCTGATGTTGGTCGGAGGGAAGAAGCTGGACAAGAACAGAGCTGGGAACCACATTTTGCAGCAGAATGCGTTTACAGAAACTCCATTCAAGGTGAGTAAAATATGGCCTCGACATTGGGAATGTGATGTCATAATGAATGAGGTTACTGTTAACAGTAAAGAGATTAACATAAAGGTTATATGATGATCACATGAAAGTCTAAATGCTGACTTGCATGTGTAAGACGTCATGTGTCTCTTAACACATTGCTTGTAGATCAAATTATTTGTGTTCACACCACCACTACACAATGAAGTGTAATAGATTGACATGGTTAATCAGATAAATCCCTTGATGTAATGCTTTCATGTTGAAAGCATTACAACAAACAAATGTTTTATGATGATCAAATGAAAGTCCACTGTACTGAATGAACTACACATAGGATAGACTATAGCTTATATTAGGATAGCTCAAATAACTCTGACAAAGTAGAGAAAATAACATGACTAACATACAGTAATCCTTATATTCCAGGAGTTCAAAAACCATACTAAACTGACAGAATGTGTCAGACAACAGAGACAAGTCGCTGACAGAACAACAGTGAGTGTGGTGCACTGTCCAGACTGGTCCACTACTACGCCTCCACCACGAAAGACCAAAGACGTCCTTCTACGCGGTGTGACAATGTGTTCTCCTGGACCCCATGCTGTCCTGGTGATTGTGGATGTCAGGTCCAGTTTCTCTGAAGCTGACAGGAGATCAGTCGAGGAAACACATGGAGCTGCTGGGGAACGGAGTCTGGAGACACGCTCTGGTTCTGTTCATGTGGGGACACTGGCTGGTCCGGCGGCGCGTCGAGAGAGTACATCGCGTCCGAAGGAGAAACTCTGAGGAAGCTCCTTGAGAAATGTGGCGCGACAGGTACCATGTTTCTACACGGTAACAAGTGGGACATCTCGAAGTGGACGCGCTGATGGAGAAAATAGAAGACCTGGCGACGAGGAACAGAGGACACTTCGAGCCTTCAGACGCAGCGGCGGACAAGTCCGCCCGAAGCACAGGACACTTCACTGCCGAGGAATGGCACAAACGAGAAGAAGAATGGAAGAAGCGAGAGCAGGAGATGATCGACAGGATGTTGGCGTTTGCGGTGAAAGATCAAGAGAAAACAACCCTGCCAGCTCTCAGGAAATGTCACAGCATGGACAGGTTTCCTCCAAGCAGTGAGTATCCTGCTCGTGTGCATTGTACGTTTGTGTGTGAGTGAGCGAGTCATGTAGGGTTTTCACAAGCATTTGTGTTTTATTACCATAATTTCCGAACTATTAGCCGCTAATTTTTTTACATGCTTTTGACCCTGCGGCTTATACAACGGTGCGGCCCAATCTATGGATTTTACAGGTAACTGCCACCAACGGTGCTCTAACACAGGGGTTTTCAACAGGTGGTCCCTCCAGACTAAATGATGGAATGTTGGTAGTAGCCAGATGTAACTCTTTGAGAGCGTATACAAGGAAAAATGAGTATTTTGCCCCAATTTTAGCTGGTGCGGCTTGTATTCAGGTGAGGCTTATAGTCAGAAATTACGGTACTTGCATGAGCGGAGCGGGCGCGAGTTAATCGATCGGTGCGTGGTGGTGCGCGCTGCGTGGTCGTCGTCCCTCGGGCTAATCGTGATTGATGTAATTGGGTGTATTAGCTCGCTCCACTCACGCACAGGTATGCACTTACCGAGTTCTGATCTAGTTGTCATTGTAAATGTCTTCTCTGTTGTTTTCTGTTGCAGTGTGTGGTGGAGCTCCATCTGAAGCAGGAGGTCCACTCTCCCGTCAATTGACAGGAAGGTCTCTGATTGGCTGCGTGGATCCTCTTCAGTATATGGCACTGATGTGATGAGCGTGAGAGATGAAGATGTTTCATAGGCAGGGTGGTGTAGTGGAGGGGGGGACGTGGGGGGGGGGGGGGGGGCAGCGTCCCCCCACTTCTCTAAAATATTTTTGGGGCAAAAGAAGAAAAGAAAACATTAGCATGGTGAAATACATCTTAATGACATCATCAGGATGTGTTTCACCATGTTGAATGAGTTTCCTTTTTTCTGGGAGTGCACATTTGGTTCACATTTGTACACTCTCAGAAAAAAATAAATAAAATGGGTGGAATTCCCCTTTAAGAGGCGTCCCCCCCCACTTCTAAAAGTACCACTACAAACTGTTCATAGATGAAGCACTCGCCGGGCAAGACCTGTCAAGGGTATGTTTTTTGGGGGGTGACGGACATTGTGGGATTTCGGTGGAAGTGCCGCTCAAAGAAAAGGAAGTGTTGGCACTTTACAAATCAGTTTACGTTGTTCGTGAATGAAAAACATTTTTGAATGGTCGCAAAAAATATAGCTTCCAGTGGAAATCCTGTTAGTGACTGTTGTTGGGCACGGATTGGGCTCTACGTCCTCCCGAGTTGGACACAGCAATGATCCGAGGAATCAAATGGACAGTGTTGGAACTGACACCCTTACGAGTAGCGCAATTACGCAATGGAATACTTTTTTGCACTAACTTGTAAAGTAACTATTTACATTTTCCCATGCAGTAACACCATTAAACTTACTGTAACTGTGATTGATTATTCTGTTGTCTGCTTATCACTTATTATCCTTTGAGTGGTGATTGCACTACAAAACCAGAAAAACACCTCACGCACTTTACAACTATATTTTTTAAATGATAAATAATGTTACCTTAAAAGCATTTATATCTGAATGAGCCCTGGAAACAGTGAAACAAGAAAATACAGGCTTTTTTTTAATAAAAAAAAAAAAAAAACTGAAACACATGATCATCTCGTTTTATTTTCCCCTTAAAGTAGACACCTTAAGCTGTCTATGGATATTCATTCATTTGCACAGATTCAGAACAGAAGATTTTCTATAAATTAATTGAGCCTATGAGTGAGCCTAGCTTTTCTGGTAATCTATCAAGAGAGTTTAAAACGTCTCCTCCTGCCAATGTCACATAAAACTGACATAGTGCACTGAGTTGCTCCCAGAGTGAAACACATTTTTACATACAAGGAGAAAGAATCTTCCACAGGGCATAATGTCATCATAATGATGATTGGTCAACATAGGGTAAACAGGGTGGTAATTACTTTAGGTCTGACTGTGCTGTTTCGCAGACAACTTGTGATGTGAAAATTTATATAGGCCTAGTATTTAGTCACAGTTTATTTTACTTGTTGTCAACGCTCAATTCGGTATCGGCAAATAAAGGCAACATTAACCAATCGATGGTAGCCAATGTTTATCTTGATAAAACATACAATTAAACATACATTTTGCATTGACTATGTTGGTAATCTGCAGTCTACCAAGCTGTTTATCATTTATTTATTGCATTGAATGTGTAGTTTCCCTGGCACAAAAGCAAGACGTAAAAACAACAACAACTAAATAAACATACATATTAGTGGGGTTTCGTCTCCATGTTAAATGTGGATGTCATTTACAACTCTTGTAAAAGTTTCACTTTCAGTCCTAATTTGTTGGTGAGGGTCTATAGAACCATTTTGGTTCGAGTGGCCCGCACACAAATTAAATATTTGGCCTGTAGGGGGCGTAACAAGGTGCCAACCCTACCAAAAACATGTAAACTGTTGTAACTTTTGATCAAATTGTCCAATCTGTACATATGGGATATCTATGGATTCACAATCAGGAGTAGCATTTGCTACCTAAACCTAATTACACATAAAATATATTTTTTCATCCATTATTGGTGTATATCGACAAAAATAGCAAGCAAAACAAGCTAAAATTAGCTAAAACCGAAGTGAGTTTCCATCTCCATGTTAAATTTAGTTGTCGTTTACAACTTTAAAAGTTTAACTTTCAATACTAAATTTAGGTGAGGTAACCATTTTGGTTAGAAGTGGCCAGCACGCAGATAAAGATTATTAGGGGGGGCTTCCAAAATATGATATAAGACTGTCGTAACTTATCCAATCTGAACATATGACATATTCACATTCAGAAGTAGTATTTTAGTCATTTAGACCATATTACCCCAGCCCCCCCCCCCAATAGTCCCACATTGTCAATGAGGAATTCATTGGTACTATTTTACATTTGTCCTGTGACCATGGCAGATATTTTCATAATGGCCACCACCTGCTGATATTTTAACAGTAATTAAAATTCTCTGATCCTGATTCTGGTAACTAATCCTACGTTTTCAAGGACAAGGTCTAAAGGATGACGTGGGGTGAGGGCTTCAGCCAGAGTTTCACCTCACTTCTTATGGCCTCAGTGTTCTGGGGCTATGTCAACTATGTCAATGCCATTGTCTTTGCTGAAGGTTTCTTTCCAAGTCTCTAGCTCAGCCCTGCAAGGTCTAACCCAGACTTGTGCAGATGGCTGCTGGCTCATCTGGAGGCCCCAGTTTGTGTGATTAGGTGGGGTTGACTGCCGCAATCAGCATTAGGGGCTTGACCCTTTCAAACTGTGGCAGTCTAGCCAAGTGTCTGCATTTGTTTTGGAGGCTATATACAGGAGATCTGGCTAGAAGTACACAGACTGGTGTTGGATCTGGGTGGGGATCTGGCTAGAAGTACATAGACTGGTGTTGGATCTGGATGGGGATCTGGCTAGAAGTACACACACTGGTGTTGCATCTGGGTGGGGATCTGGTTAGAAGTACACAGACTGGTGTTGGATCTGGATGGGGATCTAGCTGGCTAGAAGTACACAGAGTGGTGTTGGATCTGGATGGGGATCTGGCTAGAAGTACACAGACTGGTGTTGGATCTGGGTGGGGATCTGGCTAGAAGTACACAGACTGGTGTTGGATCTGGATGGGGATCTGGCTAGAAGTACACAGACTGGTGTTGGATCTGGATGGGGATCTGGCTAGAAGTACACAGACTGGTGTTGGATCTGGGTGGGGATCTGGCTAGAAGTACACAGACTGGTGTTGGATCTGGGTGGGGATCTGGCTAGAAGTATACAGACTGGTGTTGGATCTGGATGGGGATCTGGCTAGAAGTACACAGACTGGTGTTGGATCTGGATGGGGATCTGGCTAGAAGTATACAGAGTGGTGTTGGATCTGGGTGGGGATCTGGCTAGAAGTACACAGACTGGTGTTGGATCTGGGTGGGGATCTGGCTAGAAGTACACTGGTGTTGGATCTGGATGGGGATCTGGCTAGAAGTATACAGACTGGTGTTGGATCTGGGTGGGAATCTGGCTAGAAGTACACAGACTGGTGTTGGATCTGGATGGGGATCTGGCTAGAAGTACACAGACTGGTGTTGGATCTGGGTGGGCATCTGGCTAGAAGTACACAGACTGGTGTTGGATCTGGGTGGGGATCTGGCTAGAAGTACACAGACTGGTGTTGGATCTGGATGGGGATCTGGCTAGAAGTACACAGACTGGTGTTGGATCTGGGTGGGGATCTGGCTAGAAGTACACAGACTGGTGTTGGATCTGGGTGGGGATCTGGCTAGAAGTATACAGACTGGTGTTGGATCTGGGTGGGATCTGGCTAGAAGTACACAGACTGGTGTTGGATCTGGATGGGGATCTGGCTAGAAGTACACAGACTGGTGTTGGATCTGGGTGGGCATCTGGCTAGAAGTATACAGACTGGTGTTGGATCTGGGTGGGCATCTGGCTAGAAGTACACAGACTGGTGTTGGATCTGGATGGGGATCTGGCTAGAAGTATACAGAGTGGTGTTGGATCTGGGTGGGGATCTGGCTAGAAGTACACAGACTGGTGTTGGATCTGGGTGGGGATCTGGCTAGAAGTACACTGGTGTTGGATCTGGATGGGGATCTGGCTAGAAGTATACAGATGGTGTTGGATCTGGGTGGGGATCTGGCTAGAAGTACACAGACTGGTGTTGGATCTGGGTGGGGATCTGGCTAGAAGTACACTGGTGTTGGATCTGGATGGGGATCTGGTTAGAAGTACACAGACTGGTGTTCTGACCTCACTGGGTACTGGTCAATCGGGTAGAGCTGGTTTGAGTTGGAGTGAGTACTAAGAATATGTCAGCTGATTTCATGGGCTCACTTGATTTTCACATATAGGGTAGAAGACATGGATTTACTGCCTACATCAATACATCAATATTACACATTTTGATGATTTGACTATTATCTAGCATTTTATAAAAAATCATAATCCTTGAAAACGTTTTGTCATCAGAATCAAGATTGTATGTTGTATGAGCTGAATTGGTAAAATAACAGCAGATGATGGCCACCATAGCTGTCATCACAGACCCATAGCCAAAACAATTCCTTATGGCAGGCTTTAACTTTGTGCCAAATGTCATGCTTTCATTGAAAAGTGCACAATTTTCACACATAGAGGCTGGGCTATAAGTGGGTATGCCTAACTTGAATCCCCCCAATACTGTATTGTTTCTATTTATATACAATTTATACCATTACTCATTCATGATAGGTAGGCACTAACTTCATCCTTTAAATTAGGTGCCATTTGAAGTAATTTGATGTACATGGGCGTCCATTTTTTCCATATCATATTCCAAACATTAATATTTGAAATCCATTTAATTCCTGGGTTAGTATTGACTTGATATAGCAAAAGAAAACAAAGAAAAAAACAGCAATTGTGAGAAAATAAAGACTTTTAAGAAAAACAAAAATCCGATTTTGGTCAATTTTGAAATTAGGCAAAAAATGCATATTTTTTTCATCTACAGATGGGCCACTCGAACTAAAATTGTTCTATAGGTCATCATCTACAAATTAGAAGCGAAAGTCAAACTTTTACAAGAGTTGTAAATGACGGTGTGTCGTGGGACCCCACTATATCTGTAGTAGGCTACATCTACCTCCATAGAAAGCATCCACAATAAGATCACCCACTAAAACTGGAGGGAAAAAGGGTAGGCCTATGTGCGATCCATTGAGCCATTTGGATAATGTGGTCAGGTAGGACACCTACTGGTTGAAAAGAGGCATTACAGCTCAACAACCCAGTCACCGACAGTAAATAGGCCAGGGCCATGTAGAGACTAGAGAGCACTGATGGGCAGGGGCCCAAACCTTCGTTGTTCTTGAATCAATGAAAAGAAAGAAAAAAGATTGAAATTGTGTTTGGAATTGCCAACTTTTGAAACACAAAGGCAAACATAATGAGCAATGTTTAGGATCAATTTCTTGAACGTTGAAAACGGTTGAATATTGCCTCTTAAGTCAGCTCTGCACAGTAAGCTAATATCCTCAGTGTTTATTTAGTATAAGGTGTAAAAAATGATTCAAATAGACACACAATGGTGATGTTTAACCTACAGTATGCGAAGGCATAAGACATTACAAAATACTTCCCAGCAAGGTGTCACCCCCTATGCAGGGTTCTATTTTCCTCACTTAAAAAAAAAAAAAAAAAAAAAAAAAAAAGAAAGTTCTTGTCCCTTTAACATTATGAAAAAAAAAAAAAAAAAAAAAAAAAAAAAAAACAATTGGGGGGCGACAATGCACGATGTCATTGGTGCATTTTGATTATTTATTCACTTTAAAGTCTGATTTTAGGTTTTGAAATGGTATATTTTAAAAAATATATATTTATTATTAATCTTGTGTTTTTTTATATTATTTTTTTTCTCTCTCAAAGAAGTAAAGTCTACCCTTTGGTGATAAGGTAAGTTGTCATGTGTGCATTGATAGCCTACATATGTCTTTGTTTTATTACAAGTAGGCTACATTTCAATTCAAACATAGCAAAAATGGCTGGTCTACAAGCCTTGTTTGTTTGTTTGTTTATTTATTTATTTTTTATTTATTTATTTTTTATTTATTTATTTTTTATTTATTTATTTATTATCTCATTCAGATGTGGGTTGGCTTTTTGGCCTGGTGGAGACAATAGCCACGTTTCCATAAAACCTTTGCGAAAATAGGAAGAGTATGAACTTAAGTCGAAAAAAGAAGAGCGAATTGTCCGCTGTTTCCATTAACTGATGAAATGCGATATTGTAGACTACACCATGCCATCTGCAGCACGACATGTGCGAGGAAAAAGGGTTTGAACTTTATTAACGGAATAATATCTATAAGGGCAGAGCCCGGTCATGTAAAACAGCTGTTTATGTCTGATATCACTTGCGTATCTTAGCTATCATGCATGATGATACAGATCAGATACTGTAAATATAGGACTGTAGCTGCCTTGCGACTTTGATGAACAAACGCGATGGGAGTCTGAACGTTATTGGCCATGCGTCCCTCGTCCGTTCTGAGCGTTTTTTGTGTCCAGTGCTTTCCAATACAAAGTCTTTTCGCAAGCTGTTTCCATACCTCATTTGCGCATTAGGCTCTTCCGATACGCTCCAAAATACGGCACCTTTCAGCGAGAAATTATTTTTGCGCAAAATGGAAACTTATTCGCATTTTGAAGTGTTTCCATTCAACATTCTCTTCGCAAGAGCTGTTTTTGCGCAAAAATAGGGCTTATGGAAACGTGGCTAATGTGAAGTAATGCACTAAGAAAACCACATCCAGATAGCAGCCAGGGGAAAGGGGTGCCCTGAGGTTGTCCAAAGGGCAGGTTACTGATTGTATTTTTTTTTTTAACTCTCAAGAGTTAAAATATTCATCATATGAATTAGTCCAAGTCTACACAACTAGGGAATGTAAAAGGTTAATGGTCATTTTGATCTGTAGGTTTGCATGTTTTGTTTCCAAAATCCAGGCTGGTAGGACATTGTGTTCAAAAGCAAAGTAAATCTTATTTTTTTCGGTCTGTGGGCTAACATGTCCTCAAATGGTGGTCCGTGGCTCAAATACTGAATAAAGAGTGGGCCTTGGTATAAAAATAGTTTACCGGTAACTGAATATAGGAGAAACTACGTTTAGTGGTAACAGTTTTCCTCCAGTCCACCAGGGGGCAACAACACTGCCTGGATGGATTCTTCACTCCGCATGCGTGAACCACTTTAACCCGGAAGAGTTGGTGTGTGTAGTTTTTGTGTGTGTTTTCGTCTCGACTGTGTGTCTAGCTGTGTCTGCAGGAACAAAGAGAGCGAGCAGTGATCAGTGAAGGTAAAATGTGTCCTCCAGAGTGTGTTCTAGTGGGTATAAAGGAACACATGGTGTCAGTGGGAGAGCAGATCATAATGAGTGTTTTGAGTGGAGGAGGAGATGATGCTTGTTGTCGTCTGAAGATACACGTCAGGTAAGTTCTGCTCTGTCTCCTCTGTGATGATTTCACTGCCCTGAAACTTCTTCATCCAGTTCTATGCAGATCGCTAGCTCTGGTCCAGAGCTCCACTGCTTCTATGAGTCTGCACTCAGAACAGTGGAGCTCTGGACCAGAGCTATGACTTGTTTCTGCACAGAATCAATAACGTAATCACGATGATAAAGTTGACCAAGTTGTCGGTGTAATATCATGGCACACTTTACTTCACAAATCACCTCATGTCGAATCTGTAAACTACATGGCAATGACAGAACATTTAGACTACACATTTTAGACTACATTTCTCTATTTTCATTGAAAGATGAACTACAGAACATTTTTTGCCAACTAATTTACCAACTGGTTATGGTAAGTGTGTCCTTTGGTTTGTTTGGAGACCTGTGACGTTTATGATGATGATTATTATTAATATTGTGATTATTATTATTATCATTAAAGCATACCATAATTACTGAGCATGCAGACCACCCATCCATCCATCCATCCATCCATCCATCCATGTTCTCTGTTCATCTTTCAATGAGTATAGAGAAATGTAGTCTAAAGTTTGATTGATTCCTGTCATCGCAATGTAGTTTACATTCGACATGAAGTGATTTGTGAAGTGTGCAATAATATCACACCAACCAACTTGATCAACTTTATCAACATGTCTAGCTGGTTATGTAATGATTTTATTCATATATTCTACAACCGAGTAAGCTTGCAAGTCGGCTATTTCCACTGAACAAAGTTAACATGGATATTAACTAGGCTACCAATTTTCTGTTTTCGTGCAACGCGACAGAAAATGAAAGCCTGGGTGTCGAGGCTAGGCTACCAATGATGATAATTTAAAAAAAACACGGGATAAGGTAGGCCTATTGTATATTGTCATTGTTAATAAGCGTTCTTGAATAATACCATGATGTGTTATCTTTGCCCTGAAACATGACTGTCATGCATGTGAAGCATGGCTACTGTTATCATAGAGGCCATTCAATGCATTACTTTAGCAGGCCTAGCCTATATTTTGTCAACAGCGAGTGTGCAGCTGTCCAGTCCATTAAGAAAAATCAAATCAAAATTTGATTCAAATCAAATGGATCAGAGGAGAAGATAGATATCTATCTACGATAGATATAGATATGGATAGATAAACTAGTATGATGATGACATAGTTAGCATTGTTTTCTATTCCAAACCACATGCACCTGCCTAGTGGGGAGAGCGGTCGCACGAGAAGTCGGCCCGCCGCGAAGTCGGCCCGAATCGTGTGGAGAGGTCGGGCCGCGGCTGTGGAGAGGTCGGGCCGCGGCTGTGGAGAGGTCGGGCCGGGGGAGTGGAGAGGTCGGGCCGGGGGAGTGGAGAGGTCGGGCCGCGGCTGTGGAGAGGTCGGGCCGCGGCTGTGGAGAGGTCGGGCCGGGCCTGTGGAGAGGTCTGGCCGGGGGAGTGGAGAGGTCGGCCCATGTCTGTGGAATAGTTAGTTACTTAGTGAGCTAGTGTCAGCTGTTTTAGGCCCTTGTATATCATTATCCTTATTATTGTGCACTTTTTAAGGCTACAACAGAATGTAGAAGATTAATTGTCATGTTGATCTAGTGAATTGACTGCTTTGTTTCCCTGGTCCAGCAAAAGTGATGTGATTGACTGATAATTGCTGATATGTTCACACTTGGACCCGAGGTGAAATTGCTTGCTAATGGCTGTGTCTATTGATCAAATTGTACCTCCACAGCTCAGGTGAATGACCTTTATGATGATGATGATGATGATGATGGGTGTGTGTGTGTGTGTGTGTGTGTGTTATTGCTGTCGGACTTTTCAAAGGATTAAACAGTGAATCATTTAACTCAGCACAGTGTTATTTGTCAAATCACTTTAACTCTGATATAGAGTTAAATAAAGAACTCTTGGTCTGGTGTTAAATATTGAACTATTATATCAGGGTGAAAAAGTATAATGTAAGTGTTCACTGTTTATATAGTCTTTACAGAATAAACTTATATTTTCAATGCCAAACCACCAGACCACCAGACCACAGACTCAGGGAGTTCAGGCATGTGTCAACCTGTTAGCCATTGCTATAGTCAAAACAAACATTTTGTATCCTAAAGCATAGAATGTATCCTTTTAGCCACATTACTGCAAGCATAGATTTACATGAATTACTTCAATAACTTTAAAGTACTCTGGTAAAGAGTGAAATATGTATTTATTCAACTCTGGTAAAGATAAAACATTTAATTATTCAACTCTAGTTGAGAGTAAACCAGTATTATTGAACATGCATATGTCTTGATAATGGTTGATATGCAGTGATAATGGTGCCTATACATGTCTATTGTCATGACTTGATAATGGTTGATATGCAGTGATAATGGTGCCTATATACATGTCTATTGTCACAACAGCAAGACATATCAAGCATAAAAGACTTGATGATGGTTGGTATATGGCCTGATAATGGTTGATATGCAGTGATAATGGCGCCTATGCATGTCTATGATATGCAGTGATAAAGGTGCCTATGCATGTCTAATGGGCCGACCTCTCCACACCCCCTGGGCGACTTCTCCACACCACCTAGCCGACTTCTCCACACCACCTAGCCGACTTCTCCACACCACCTAGCCGACTTCTCCACACCACCTAGCCGACTTCTCCACACCACCTAGCCGAGATCTCCGCTGTTTTGCTCGGTCCGAGTTCGCGGCGGCCCGAGATCTCCTGTCCCCGGGAGGGTCAGATCTGGGCCTGCTATCTCTGCATTGTAAAGGAAGAGAGAGCTTGATCCACTGATGTTACACACATCTTTACAATCATAGAATGTCCATAGTACATCAACCTATATACATTTGTTGTGGCTGGGTTTTCAAAATCAGGTTTAGTTGTCATATTCACACAGGTTTAAAAACAACAACACAATATTCATTCCATAGGCCCACGATTTAGGTCATAACAAGTACATGGCATTCCAAAAACAACCTTGATTACAGAGTACAGACAGACAAGTTACATGGGGGGGGGGCATGTGTAGTTATCAGTCCACGCTCCAAGGCCTTTCAGATTGTTGTTTTGTACTCTACGGTGGAAAGCGAGAGTCCGTTAGTCCCATACGCGTGGTGGAATGTGATTCCGAGTGTTCATTCGGTCAGAGGGCAGGACCGTCTAATCCTCCGAGTGTCAGTGTTTATGATACTGTGAGATAGAGTGGTTCTGAAGACCCCGATCCACAGCTGTGCGGGGGAGGATGCTATACTATTGCTATGTCTAATCCTTTGTTATAGTTTATGTTGCACAGACCTTTGCCTACATACAGTATAGGCCTACTACCTGTATTGGGGACAGGAGATCTCGGGCCGCCGCGAACTCGGACCGAGCAAAACTGCGGAGATCTCGGCTAGGTGGTGTGGAGAAGTCGGCTAGGTGGTGTGGAGAAGTCGGCTAGGTGGTGTGGAGAAGTCGGCCAGGGGTTGTGGAGAAGTCGGCCCATTAGACATGCATAGGCACCTTTATCACTGCATATCATAGACATGCATAGGCACCATTATCACTGCATATCAACCATTATCAGGCCATATACCAACCATCATCAAGTCTTTTATGCTTGATATGTCTTGCTGTTGTGACAATAGACATGTATATAGGCACCATTATCACTGCATATCAACCATTATCAAGTCATGACAATAGACATGTATAGGCACCATTATCACTGCATATCAACCATTATCAAGACATATGCATGTTCAATAATACTGGTTTACTCTCAACTAGAGTTGAATAATTAAATGTTTTATTTTTACCAGAGTTGAATAAATACATATTTCACTCTTTACTTTAGTTATTGAAGTAATTCATGTAAATCTATGCTTCAGATTGCAGTAATGTGGCTAAAAGGATACATTCTATGCTTTAGGATACAAAATGTTTGTTTTGACTATAGCAATGGCTAACAGGTTGACACATGCCTGAACTCCCAGAGTTGAATAAATACATATTTCACTCTTTACCAGAGTTAAAGTAATTAGACAATAACACATATTTAAAACAGTTTGAAACATTGTGGATGTGTTCTTCCAAACTGCAGCAGGACTAGGGTTGAGGAAAGGAAACGGAACTTTAGACAAGAATAATGTAATAATCACTTTTATACACTTTGAGCTCCCAATTATAATGTTACATTATACTTAAACATCTGAATTACGTAATTTTCATTTCCCAATTGTGGGAAACAGTACACAGCAAAAATTGGAGAGTTAAAATTTCAGGGTTACATATTTCAGAGTTGATTTCAACTCCCAAAGTGTATTTCAACACCTTTAGAGTTAAATTGGCTTCAGTGTTGGAGTTATTTCATAGAGTTGATCATGTCAGAGTTGTCTGGAGTTAATTTTACTTAAAGTTATTGAAGCCATTAGCAAGCAATTTCACCTCGGGTCCATGTGTGAACATACCCTCAGCAATTATCAGTCAATCACATCACTTTTGCTGGACCAGGGAAACAAAGCAGTCAATTCACTAGATCAACATGACAATTAATCTTCTACATTCTGTTGTAGCCTTAAAAAGTGCACAATAATAAGGATAATGATATACAAGGGCCTAAAATAGCTGACACTAGCTCACTATAAGTAACTAACTATTCCACAGACATGGGCCGACCTCTCCACTCCCCCGGCCCGACCTCTCCACAGCCGCGGCCCGACCTCTCCACTCCCCCGGCCCGACCTCTCCACAGCCGCGGCCCGACCTCTCCACAGCCGCGGCCCGACCTCTCCACACGATTCGGGCCGACTTCGCGGCGGGCCGACTTCTCGTGCAACCCCTGTATTTAAACCACTGCCCCCCTTCATATTACATTTCTCCCCATTACTGCTGCATTACCTACCTCCTTGTTCATGTTCATGCTCAATACCCAAAAATTAAGTTGTTCATGATGAAAGATGCAACGTGTTGCAAACTGTCCAAAATTACTCAATCAATATTCTCAATATTTATATAATATATAAATTGGAGTGAGTGCCAGTCACCAGTGCGTGAGAGCTGCACAATGGCCCTAACTCTAGTGTCTAGCCTAGTGTAGGGATGTCCAACAGTTAATCGTTAACCGTTAATCGTTAAGAATTTCGGTTATCGACAACGTTAACGGCTAATGATTAACTGATAAAATAAAAATAAAAGCGCACGTGGCTGTCAGGGCACGCTGGACTATTCCAGTTTCATCCACGTTATTACCCAATAGCCAGGGGAGCAGAGTGTGTGCGCTGCAGCCAGCAGCCACTGAGCTTTCACTAAACTTTGGTAATAACCATCTTTGCATGTATTTAAGCCTATAGTTTTATTTTATGGATGTCATTGCTCTATCGGTCTGTCTGCATCACGGCACACGCTGCGCATACGCATGGCTATATGGAGATTACGCACGTGGCTCGTTCAATGATGACTCACCACAGCGGTATTTTTGGTAATTTAGATGTGTACGTTGTAAAATAAATATTATACTGCAGTATTCGCGCGGTATAATTCACCTAGTTTTATAACTAGGTGCTGACGCTCACTTATAATGCCTGTGAGCTTGTAGATTGTATATTTATCGCGCAGCGCACAGCTCTTATCATTGCATCATACAGTATACGCAGGAATGCCGAGTGTGGGACTACACACGTTGTTGACTATGGATTTGTTCCGCAGCAAGACGGCCCCGCGTCTGTGTTATATGTTTGGAGAACGTCGTGTGTCGGATGAAAACTCATTTGGTGAAAGACCGCGACTGACTGAATTAAATTGTGTGCGTACTGCGTGCGCACACAGCTGCGCCTGCGTGTGCGTAAATCTTGCACTGAGACTGACCGTTCTAATGTGAAAGTAATGGGAAAGTAAGAGTCTTTGGAGCGGAGCGTGCGTTCAAACTTAAAGATGTTTTTTTTTTTTTGCCCGGATCTAACATTTCACAATTGGGGGGGCTTTATGAGGCAGCGTCATTATAGCGTCATTATATGAAGGGCGTTTAGGGGGGCATTCCCCCCATGGCCCCAGCTGTATAGCCGGCTCTGCAACACGAGCCTCCAAAAAAAGAAAAGAAAGCAAGACAGGCGATCACGGACACTTTTTCCTCTCCCTCGACCATCGCTGTGCGTGATGGATATAATTGATAAAATACTGCAAAAGGTACACAGTAACAGCCTAATTTAACATCGATTCTCTCACAACACATGCACAGGGCGCTCGCTGCGTTACAAATGATCTCGTCGAGCAGCGACCACAAAGTGTTTGTGCTGTAACGCACGCACGCATTTGATAATTGGTTGCTCATTTCCGTCCCCGAAATTTGATTTGTTTCTGATAGCCTACAGTAACAGAACATGTCCATATACAACTAAGATACGATGTCCATAGAACTAATGCAGCCATTGTTATTGCTTAGTCCTTGAGGTGGAAAAGGGACTCGGAAAAGGCCGGCTGTAACCGCGTATAATTGGCCTTTTTAATGGATTAAAATAGCGCATTTTTCCTTATCGGTTAACGGTCATTAACCGGCAGAGGTCTGACGACGATCGGTTAGGAAAATCTTTCCATTTGGCCATCCCTAGCCTAGTGTACTGCAATTCTGAAATCCTTAAATGAAGTCTTTTTAATAATGTATTTAATCAGGGCGTCTGTGTTGGAGCACCTCAGTGCGGCCGCAGAGTGGATGTGCAGCCTCTTCCAGAGAGAGATGGAGACACTGAATACGTTGCTGGCAGCGAGACAGAACCAACTGCTGGACATGATGACTCTGCAGCCTTATGTCAAGCTGCACAGAATAGGTTGGTTGACGTTCTGTTGCATGCTTTTTTTTGTCCAGTTGTTGCTCGCACCAATGTTGTCAGATTGTGTGAGAGACATTCTATACCATCTAAAAATAGGAGATTAAGAAAAGCATTGTGTACTGCTGGTGATGTTACTTTTCTTCTCCTTCTGTCTTGCTGCGTGAAGAGATTTCCACTAAACATCAGGAGAGGAGATTCATTCTGGTCAAGGAGGAACCAGAACCTCCAGAGATTAAAGAGGAACAGCAGGAGAGCGGATCCAGTCTGGTCAAGGAGGAACCACAACCTGCAGAGATTAAAGAGGAACATCAGGAGAGCAGATCCAGTCTGGTCAAGGGGGAACCACAACCTCCACAGATTAAAGAGGAACAAGAGGAGGAGGCATTGAGATTTCTACATAGAGAGACCACAAGGGCTAAAACTCACTCGGGTAATAAATTAAACAAACAAACAAAAAGATTCACATTCAGATCAGACACAACAAACATGCAGAAATCAGCTCTTTCTCCCGAACATGCGTTGGTCCGATATACACTGCTCCCTGTTTGCTGCTTGGCTAGGTTGTCGGTCTAATGACAGTCAGACCAATAGTATGTACTAAAGCATCCCTAACAATACTCTCCAACTCTCTCTTTCTCTCCACTCTAAACTGAGCTCAAGGCTTTTTGTTCTTTGTCGTGGAGCCTGATTTATGTCCATAGGTGCTCTTTTTGTAGGCACCGTGCCCCACAAGAAGCCTGGCTTTGAGTTTATGAAAGCATCTGTAACAGCTTGTACTCATTTTACAGTATAATCAGTCTTTCTTAGAAGGTGTATAACTTTGTGCATGGTAAATGGAAAAAAATATATAACAGACATTTTAGGAATCTAGTGTTCACTACCATTGTTGTTTTTTCCTGCTCCTAGCTGATGGAGACGTCTCTTCACACTGCTCTGACGTCGAACCGAGATCTGACACCGACTTCACTGAAGACAGTGACGACTGGGAGAAAAACACCAGAGGAAAACCTTTCCACTGTCAACTTTGTGACAAAAGTTTCGGTTGGTCACGGTCCCTGAAAGCACACCAGAGGGCACACCCTTTAGTTGTCAACATTGTGACAAAAGTTTCAGTCAGTCAGGTAAACTGAAGAAGCACCAGAGTGTCCATACCAGAGAAAAAACATTCAGTTGTGAACCTTGCAGTGAGAGTTTCAGAAATTTACGTACCCTGCGGAGGCACAGGAGTGTCCATACCAGAGAAACTGGTATGGACACTGGAGAACAACCCTTCCAGTGTAAAGTGTGCAGAAAGAGTTTCCGTCAGCTAAGTACCCTGAAGAACCATCAACGCATCCATACTGGACAAAAACCATTTAGTTGTCAACATTGTGACAAAAGTTTTAGTCAGTCAAGTAGCCTGAAAAATCACCAGAGCCTCCATACCAGAGAAAGACCCTTTAGTTGTAAACTTTGCGGTAAGAGTTTCAGTCGTTCGGATACCCTGAGGATGCACCAACGTGTTCACACTGGAGAAAAACCTTTCCATTGTCAACATTGTGACATGAGCTTCAGTCGGTCAGATACACTGAAGACCCACCAGAGTGTCCATACTGGAGAAAAACCCTTCCAGTGTAAAGTGTGCAGAAAGAGTTTCCATCATTTAGCTAAACTAAAAATTCACCAACGCGTCCACACTGGAGAAAAAACATTTAGTTGTGAACTTTGTGGTAAGAGTTTCAGTCGTAAAGGTTATCTGGAGGGTCATCAACGCATACATACTGGAGAAAAACCATTTAGTTGTCAACATTGTGACAAAAGTTTCCGACTGTCGGGTACCTTGAAGATTCACCAGAGTGTCCATACCAGAGAAAAAACATTTGGTTGTAAACTTTGCAGTAAGAGTTTCAGTCGTCAAAGTCATCTGAAGGAACATCAACGCATCCATACTGGAGAAAAACCATTTAGTTGTCAACATTGTGACAAGAGCTTCCGTTGGTCAGAACAGCTGAAGGCACACGACTGCCTCCATACTGGAGAAAAACCCTTCCAGTGTAAAGTGTGCAGAAAGAGTTTCAATCATTTAGCTAAACTAAAAATTCACCAACGCGTCCACACTGGAGAAAAACCTTTCCAGTGTAAAGTGTGCAGAAAGAGCTTCAGTCAGTCAAGTAGCCTGAAGATTCACCAACGCGTCCACACTGGAGAAAAACCATTTAGTTGTGAACTTTGCCGTAAGAGTTTCAGTCGTCAAAGTTATCTGAAGTATCATCAACGCGTCCATACTGGAGAAAAACCCTTCCAGTGTAAAGTGTGCAGAAAGAGTTTCAATCAATTAGCTAAACTAAAAATTCACCAACGCGTCCACACTGGAGAAAAACCTTTCCAGTGTAAAGTTCGCAGAAAGAGCTTCAGTCAGTCAAGTAGCCTGAAGATTCACCAACGCGTCCACACTGGAGAAAAACCATTTAGTTGTGAACTTTGCAGTAAGAGTTTCAGTCGTCAAAGTTATCTGAAGTATCATCAACGCATCCATACTGGAGAAAAACCATTTCGTTGTCAACATTGTGACAAGAGCTTCCGTTGGTCAAGTCACTTGAAGAAACACCAAAACGTCCACAGTGGAGACAAAAGCTTAACTCTGACAGATTAGCTGAAAAGCTATAGGTTCGCTCCCATTAGGTTCAATAGTAACCAAATAATTTACAGAAAATCCTCTGTTATGAATTTGTGCAAATGAATGATGTCCAAAGACAGCTTAGGTGTCTACTTTGAAGGGGATAGTTCAGAAGTTGTATGGAATACTCTCCATTACTATAGTGGTCAACTGTATTAATTGATTGCCAGAGTTCCATGGTGGGAGTTCTGCCCCGGTTTTGGTCAATATTAAGTAGTTCTGGTCATTTTGTGGAGGTCACTGGGGGCACACAGTAAAAGTAAATAAATCCACAAAACTAACATAATTTGTATTGTTGAATAATTTCTAAAATATTAGGACATCCTTCATTCATTTTTGATCCCCCTATCACATGGAACTAGTTTTTGGGAATGGGGATATGGACACAAAATACATAGTTCCCTGTGATAGGGGTACACTTACAGTTGTAACTACTATAATAATGGCCACTATTTCATATAGCTTAACTCAGGGGTGGGCAATTATTTTTCCCAAGGGGCCAAATGAGATACATAAAATATTGTGGAGGGCCAAGACTAAAGGCTGAACTAAAGTCTGCGTAATATTAGTTTAATATCAAGATAAAAGTAAGCGTAAGCCAGGCCAACCATTTTGACACCAGGGCCCTCAATTTATTCAGTATTTCAGCATGGACCACCATTTGATGACATTTTAGCCTCACAGATCCCCCAAAATTCTTTTGTTTTTGTCCACAATTCCAGGCTGGATTTAGGAAACAAAACAGGATAACAAAAATGGCCATTCTCTTACATTCTCTGATTGAATGTGTAGACTTTGGGCTAATTCAGATGATGAATATTTTAACTCTTGAGAGTGTAAAAATTAAACCAAATGGACCCGCAAGGGTCCATTTGGTTTCATTTTAATGCTCTCAAAGAGTTACATCTGTTTAACCAACTTTCCATATTTAACTGGAACTCTCTCAAGGACCACTGATGGTCCCCAGACCACTGGTTTAAAACCCTTTCAGGGGCCGGTCAGAGTCAACCAAAGGGCTGCATTTGGCCCCCGGGCCGTATAATGCCCAGGTATGGCTTAACTATACCTTTACTATACTCTGAACTATACCTTTAAGGGGTAAAATAAAATAAGTTGATGTGCTTCAGTTATTTTTAATACATTTGACACAACAACCTGTATTTTCACATTTCACTGTTTCCAGGGCTCATTCAGAGATAAGTGCATTCAATATAATTTATCGATTACAGTTGGATTTTTCCAGGTGTTGCCATGTCTGCTTTATATAAGCACATTTTCAGTGAAGTTGATTGAAAATAATGGCTTGTTCCCTACCTGTGTTCTGCTCAAATGAAGAGGAGTCCAAGGACCTCCATGTTCATCCATGCATCTGTGGATTTCCATCTGCTAAATGTTTTGTGCCAGCCAGGTTTTTATTTTTCAACTGTATAAAAAAAGAACTATTTTGGAAAATATCAGATCTACCATCTGACAGTGGCACACTGTGATCTTGCGAATCTGCCTGTCCATACTCTCTCCAACTTCCGAACCTTTCGGGAATTTGCGTCAGAAAGTTGAAAAGTGATGTCATCCCGAAACTTTGTTCTGAAAGCTGCAGCGTCGAATGTTGTGACTCTTCGAACTACAACCCCCCCCCCCCATTACACGTTCCACATTAAGCGTTCAGCAGCTTACTGATCAAGCTTTCTTGAGATTATCTTTTCTCTCAGAAATTATCCATTATGACTGAAGTTCATGTGAAGGAGGCAGCACTGCATTGCACTTTACATACTCACATTTGGTTATGCCTGATCCAGAGGCTCAATATGGCAGTTTATCACATTCAGTAGATCATTTGTGGCCAGATGTAATTTCCTGGGGTTTATTAGTACTGTAGTAGGTAATAAAAAAAATAATTTGCTTTAAACAAATATGTATGGATCATGTTCGAAGGGCCCCACCCATAGCTAAAATCCCTAAAACTAAAGAAAGCAAGGAATGTAAAACAATTAACACCCATCCTTTACATTTTCTAATAACTACCTAAAACATGAACCTTGGATGAAAAAAATAAATAAAATAAATAAATAACCAAAGTTCTCCTTTAATGCTACAATATCAATATTGAATCGTCAGGGTGATGATATATATATTATTATTATTTGGTTCATTTCAGAAAAACTGTCTGGCTGCATTGCAGTGTATGGCTGAACTTTTCTCTTTTTTCTTTGATTTGCTTTGATTGAACTTTTCGTGGTCTTTATTGTTGAATTGTTTCAAAATGTTCCAGTGTAATAAAAGAAACATAATGAGGAAAAAAGTCACAATGTATTGAAAAATCTAATTGAATCATAACATACTTAAGAATCGCCTCCAAACATTGATATTGTATTGTGAGGTAAGACAATCATCACACCCCTACTTTGGACCTCATACATCTCAGAGTAAATGTACTATGTTACACATTCATATTAGTAAATGTACTACACATACATCTCAGAGTAAATGTTACTTATATCGTTTGGACTCCATCCGTCCCTTGAGGTGGTTGCCTTACAGGTGTGTAACTCTGGTTCCATTTGTTCATTGTACGGAAGAAATTATTTTATTACGAGAAACGTTATGTCTTATGTCAACATGCAAACCAGCTAAACAATCACAGGCAATAACAGCCATTCTGATTGGCTGGCTTGAGATGATTCATAATGATGGACGATGATACGAGCACCTCTCACTTCACACAGGTGTGTTTTTTTTTAGACAGAGAGAGTTTAGGAGCTGAAACCTGATAGAATAAGTATCTTTGTTACAATATATACAGTATCTGTGTTGAAGTCAGGAGATTATTAATTGATTAATTAATTATTAATTGACATTATTAATAATATTAACACTTTCCTCCATCACAGTGGTTACATGAGTAGTGAATTTGGGCTCTGTAGTTCATTCATTATAGGAACTTTGTGGTTTTCTACCAGTGGTCCCTTTAGGGGATTCCAGGTGGTCCCCAGCGAAATGATGGACCGCTGGTAACCAAATGTATAGATCCTTAACTCTTGAGAGAGTAAAATGAAACCAAATGGACCCGTAAGGGTCCAGTTGGTTTCATCTTAACGCTCCCAAGACACATTATAATTAAACATCTGAATTAATTTTCAAGAATCTGCACGATTAGAAAATGTAAAAAATAATTGTTACTTTGACCAACATTTTGTCAGTTATCTCTCCTAAATTGTGGACAAAAACTTGAAAATCGTTGGTTTTGGGTCCAACAGACTAAACAAAACAGCAAATGGTGGTCCGTGGCTAACTGGTATGAAAAAGGTTGAAAACCACTGTTGTAGAAGGAAGAATAGGTTTATTGATCACAGTTCTCCTCCAGTCCACCAGGGGGCAACAACACTGCCTGGATGGATTCTTCATTGCGCATGCGTGAACCACTTTAACCCGGAAGATTTGGTTTGTGTAGTTTTTGTGTGTGTTTTCATCTCGACTGTGTGTCTAGCTGTGTCTGCAGGAACAAAGAGAGCGAGCAGTGATCAGTGAAGGTAAAATGTGTCCTCCAGAGTGTGTTCTAGTGGCTATAAAGGAACACATGGTGTCAGTGGGAGAGCAGATCATAATGAGTGTTTTGAGTGGAGGAGGAGATGATGCTTGTTGTCGTCTGAAGATACACGTCAGGTAAGTTCTGCTCTGTCTCCTCTGTGATGATTTCACTGCCCTGAAACTTCTTCATCCAGTTCTATGCAGATCGCTAGCTCTGGTCCAGAGCTCCACTGCTTCTATGAGTCTGCACTCAGAACAGTGGAGCTCTGGACCAGAGCTATGACTTGTTTCTGCACAGAATCAATAACGTGATCACGATGATAAAGTTGACCAAGTTGTTGGTGTAATATCATGGCACACTTTACATCACAAATCACCTCATGTCGAATCTGTAAACTACATGGCAATGACAGAAAATTTAGACTACAATTTTTAGACTACATTTCTCTATTTTCATTGAAAGATGAACATAACAATTTTTGCCAACTAATTTACCAACTGTTTTTTGGAGACATGTGATGTTTATGATGATGATTATTATTAATATTGCGATTATTATTATCATTATAGCATACCATAATTACTGAGCATGCACTCCATCCATCCTTCCATCCATGTTCTCTGTTCATCTTCCAATGAGTATAGAGAAATGTAGTCTAAAGTTTGATTGATTCCTGTCATTGCAATGTAGTTTATATTCGACATGAAGTGATTTGTGAAGTAAAGCGTGCAATGATATTACACCAACAAACTTGATCAACTTTATCAACATGTCTGGCTGGTTATGTAATGATTTTATTCATATATTCTAGAACCAAGTGAGCTTGCAGGTCAGCTATTTCCACTGAACAACAACTATTATATATTGTCATTGTTAATAATCGTTCTTGAATAATACCATGATGCGTTATCTTTGCCCTGAAACATGACTGTCATGCATGTGAAGCATGGCTACTGTTATCATAGTCAAACAGGCCATTCAATGCATTACTTTAGCCGGCCTAGCCTATACTTTGTCAACAGTGAGAGTGCAGCTGTCCATTAAAAAAAATCAATTCAAAATGTGATTCAAATCAAATGGATCAGAGGAGAAGATAGATATCTATCTACGATAGATATAGATATGGATAGATAAACTAGTATGATGATAACATAGTTAGCAGTGTTTTCTATTCCAAACCACATGCACCTGCCTAGTGGGGAGAGCTAGATCTGGGCCTGCTATCTCCGCATTGTAAAGGAAGAGAGAGCTTGATCCACTGATGTTACACACATCTTTACAATCATAGTATGTCCATAGCACATCAATTATATATACATTTGTTGTGACTGCAGGGCTTGACACTAACACTTGCCCGCTTGCCCGGGCAAGTAAAAAAAAATGGTGGGGCAAGTGAAGACTGCTACCTGGTTGCCCGATCGGGCAAGTGTGCAACTTAGTGCGCTATATCACAACACAAGATAAATTTGTCTTGAAGGTGGTCATTGCGATCTGGGCTAATTAAGATGATGAATTCTAACTTTTGAGAGTGTAAAAATGTTGCGCGTCCATTTGGTTTCATTTTTACGTTCTCAAGAGTTACATCTGGTTAACCAACTTAGTTGGTGACCACCTGGAACCCACCTGTTGAAAACCCTTGGTTTAAAGCAGCCAAGTAGGAAGTAAACTTAAATGCAAAATTTACAATATATTTTTGGGGGGCAAGTGACCATGACCTGAGGGCAAGTAGAACCTGACTTGCACTTGCCCGATGGGCAAGTGCCTCGGAGACCTTAGTGTCAACCCCTGGGCTGGGTTTTCAGAATCAGGTTTAGTTGTCATATTCACACAGGTTTAAAAACAACAACAACACAATATTCATTCCATAGGCCAGGGGTCGGCAACCGAAGATGTTGAAAGAGCCATTTTCGACCCAAAATTAAATTCAAAATCTGTCTGGAGCCGCATTTTATTATTTTTTTCCTGAGAGTGTGCAAATGTGAACCAAATGGACCCTAACGGGTCCATTTGGTTCCATTTGCACACTCTCAGAAAAAAAAAGGTCATCAAAGAAAAATCATTAACATGGTGAAACACAACCTTTCTTCAGAAATGGAGTTTCTAAAAAAATAAAGGAGTTTTACAGAACTCCATTTCTAGTCCACACAAAATCTCTAAGGTATATTAATGACATATAAACCGAGTAAACCTTTGAAAATGGGTGGTTCAGATTGAAAGCTCCACCTCTGATAACTGCTGGGCTTTTTTGACATGGCCAAGTGCTACTTTAACTGGCCACTGTCAGACAGCGCAACGCGTTTTGGGTGACTGAAATGTTTATATTATTTTGGTGAAGATCACCCCAGTGTGTGTATGTAATAATGTAAAAATGCTACAGCCACTGAGCCACTAGGGCTGTGTTCTAGAGCCGCATGCGGCTCCTGAGCCGCAGGTTGCTGACCCCTACCATAGGCCCACGATTTAGGTCATAACAAGTACATGGCATTCCAAAAAAAAACCTTGATTACAGCCAGACAAGTTACAACCGGGGGGGCATGTGGGGCATGTGTTATCAGTCCACTCTCAAGGCCTTTCAGATTGTTGTTTTGTACTCTACGGTGGAAAGCGAGAGTCTGTTAGTCCCATACGCGTGGTGGAATGTGATTCCGAGTGTTCATTCGGTCAGAGGGCAGGGCCGTCTAATCCTCCGGGCACACGGCCGTGTGAGAGTGTCAGTGTTTATGATACTGTGAGATAGAGTGGTTCCGAAGAGGCCCCGATCCACAGGTGTGCAGGGGAGGATGCTATACAGTTGCTATGTCTAATCCTTTGTTATACTTTATGTTGCACAGACCTTTGCCTACATACAGTATAGGCCTACTACCTGTATTTAAACCACTGCCCCCCTTCGTATTACATTTCTGCCCATTACTGCTGCATTACCTACCTCCTTGTTCATGTTCATGCTCAATACCCCAAAATTAAGTTGTTCATGATGAAAGATGCAATGTGTTGCAAACTGTCCAAAATTACTCAATCAATATTCTCAATATTTTATATAATATATACATTGGAGTGAGTGCCAGTCACCAGTGTGTGAGAGCTCAGGGATTAAAGTTCTCAGTACTAGGTACTGATTTCAGTCCTGAGGATTTCACAGGGGTCATTCACTTAGCTCAGTGCTTATTTGCAAAAGATCATTTTCAGTCTCAAGATTTTTTTTTTTACTTTAATCCCTGAGAGCTGCATAATGGCCCTAACTCTATTGTCTAGTCTACTGTACTGCAATTCTGCAATCCTTAAATGAAGTCTTTTTAAGTGCTGCCAAGCACTTCATTAGACGATTCACAGACTGTGTGTGTATGTCCCTACCTGGCTGCCTGTGTCCCTGTCTGTGTGTGTGTGTCCCTACCTGGCTGCCTGTGTCCCTGTCTGTGTGTGTGTGTCCCTGTGTGTGTGTGTGCCTGCGTGCCTCATTTACGGAACGTCCCATTGTGCTTGTTTCTCTGACCATGTGGCAACATCAACATGCATAGCAGTGACCGTCGCATAGACGATGCAGTGTTGCCAACTGCCAAAATCCAAAATGCACTAATTCTCTAGTTGTGTAGACTTGGGCTAATCACATGATGAATATCTCACATGATGAATATTTTAACTCTTGAGAGTGTAAAAATGAAAACAAATGGACCCGTAAGGGTCCATTTGGTTTCATTTTGACGCTCTCAAAGAGTTACATCTGGTTAACTGACCACTGGTTGAAAACCACTGTCATAGGAGGAGAAATTGTGAAAAATGAGGGTTTTATCTCTGGTGCCTGTCAATCAGTTTCACCCCAACTCACCAGCCAAAAAGCACTAGATTTTCCGCCAGGAGTTTTTAACTAATTTTGGCGCTAGGGGGGTCTGACAAAGCTCTAAATATAGCGACAAATGCGCCAAGTTGGCAACACTGAGACTATGTACAAGCTGCCGTGTGTGTCCCTGCGTGCCTGCGTTGAAGTCGGAATGGGAACATCCCATTGTGCTTGTTTCTCTGAACATGTGGCAACATCCCAAGCGACAATACCACCACGTCACAGAAAAGCTCATTGATTGGCTAACACGGCGCTACAGAGCCAGTCTTATACGTCGAACAGAGCAGAGCCATCTAGTAGAAGGCTTGCGACATTGAGGGGGCAGAAAACTATGCGTATGATCCAATACACTAATGCATTCGCTAACTTCGGTTGTCCCAATTCAATACAAGTATATAGATGGGCCGCCATTGAACTGGCCCCATGAAGTCGACAGAGTTTTCGCGTAACTAAAGGCTCTGGCCTCTTGTAAGCACACAGCCACAGGCTATGCTCCGCCCCCTCCAGGCAGCTTTCCAGCTGAGCTCTGACCGTCCTCTCTGTAGTGGCGGAGCGTAGTGCTCAGCAAACACCAGCCAACAGTGGACTTTGGCTTAGTTATCAATAATATGTGCATATAAAATATATCTAACTCATCGAATCTGCTAGTTAGATCGATTTTGTTCTTATAAAATAGTTGGTTGGTGCCCAAGTATTAATATTACGAAGATAGCTTTTGTCATTTTCACTGCCTGGGACTTGCTGTGGGATAATGTCCAATACAGCAAACAGCAGCTCCAACGGCGAGTTGAAGCATCCACTACGTCTGTATCTGTTAAATTAATATAAAATCATATGAACACTTGCTTTGCTAACCTACAAGCAGTCGAAAGTCTTTTTCTGCTATAAATATGTCTCTCCATCTAAGCCATACCTGGGTATTATGCGGCCCTTTGGCTGACTCTGACCGGCCCGGGGACCACCAGTGGTCCTTGACAGAGTTCCAGTTAAATATGGAAAAAAATACATTGATGTTTATCTTGTTCCAGAACACTGAAATTGATCACTTTCCCCCTTGCATAGAATGGCAGCACTTTATTTCACACGGGTGTGTTTTTATTTAATAATGCATTCAATCAGGGCGTCCGTGTTGGAGCACCTCAGTGCGGCCGCAGAGTGGATGTGCATCTCTTCCAGAGAGAGATGGAGACACTGAATACGTTGCTGACAGCGAGACAGAACCAACTGCTGGACATGATGACTCTGCAGCCTTACGTCAAGCTTCACAGAATAGGTTGGTTGACGTTCTGTTGCATGCTTTTTATGTCCAGTTGTTGCTCGCACTAATGTTAAAAGATTGTGTGAGAGACATTCTATACCAGGGGTGGCCAACCTGAGGCTCGCGAGCCTCATGCGGCTCTTCAGCTGGTTACATGCGGCTCTTAAGAGGCTTCCACATGAAGCTGTCAAAAACGCTTGGCCTCATGGCGCAGTCATTCATTCCCTATACCAGTGGTTTTCAACCTTTTTTTCTACCAGGGCCCACCATTTATTCAGAATTTGAGCCACAGACCACCATTTTAGCTCCATAGAACCCAAAGCTAAAGATTTCCTTTACTTGTGTCAACAATTCCAGGCTGAATTTCAGAGAAAACAAAACAGTGAAACATACAGATCAAAATGACCATTAATCTTCCACATTCTCTAGCAGTGTAGACTTGGGCTAATTCACATGATGAATATTTTAACTTGAGAATGTCATTTGCGACCGTGACGGCCGTCGCAGTGGTTTTCTAACCGTTGTGACCATTTGATGTGGCTCTTTGCCGTAACACAGTGAAAAACGTGGCTCTTAGTCTGCGACCGGTTGGCCACCCCTGTTCTATACCATCTAAAAATAGGAGATTAGGAAAAACATTGTGTACTGCTGGTGATGTTACTTTTCTTCTCCTTCTGTCTTGCTGAGTAAAGAGATTTCCACTAAACATCAGGAGAAGAGATTCATTCTGGTCAAGGAGGAACCACAACCTCCAGAGATTAAAGTGGAAAAGCAGGAGAGCAGATCCAGTCTGGTCAAGGAGGAACCACAACCTCCACAGATTAAAGAGGAACAGCAGGAGAGCAGATCCAGTCTGTCAAGGAGGAACCACAACCTCCACAGATTAAAGAGGAACAAGAGGAGGAGGCATTGACATTTCTACATAGAGAGACCACAAGGGCTAAAACTCACTCGGGTAATAAATTAAACAAACAAACAAAAAGATTCACTTGCAGATCAGACACAACCAACATGCAGAAATCACCTGTTTCTCCCGAACATGCGTTGGTCCGATATACACTGCTCCCTGTTTGCTGCTAGGTTAGGTTGTCGGTCTAATGACAGTCAGACCAATAGTATGTACAAAAGCATCCTTAACACTACTCTCCAACTCTCTCTTTCTCTCCGCTCTAAACTGAGCTCAAGCCTTTATTTTCTTTGTCATGGAGACTGATTTATGTCCATAGGTGCTCTTTTTTGTAGGCATCGTGCCCCACAAAAAGCCTGGCTTTGAGTTTATGAAAGTATCTGTAACAGCTTGTACTCATTTTACAGTTTAATACGTCTTTCTTAGAAGGTGTATAATGGATAATACTGTAAATGGAAAAAATATATAACAGACATTTTAGGAATCTAGTGTCACTACGATTGTTGTTTTTTCCTGCTCCTAGCAGATGGAGACGTCTCTTCACACTGCTCTAACGGCGAACCAAGATCTGACACCGACCTCACTGAAGACAGTGACGACTGGGAGAAAAACACCAGAGGAAAACCTTTTCACTGTCAACTTTGTGACAAAAGTTTCGTTTGGTCACGGTCCCTGAAAGCACACCAGAGGGTCCATACTGGAGAAAAACCCTTTAGTTGTCAACATTGTGACAAAAGTTTCAGTCAGTCAGGTGACCTGAAGAAGCACCAGAGTGTCCATACCAGAAAAAAACATTTAGTTGTGAACTTTGCAGTGAGAGTTTCAGAAATTTATGTACCCTGCGGAGGCACAGGAGTGTCCATACCAGAGAAACTGTTATGGACACTGGAGAACAACCCTTCCAGTGTAAAGTGTGCAGAAAGAGTTTCCGTCAGCTAAGTACCCTGAAGAACCATCAACGCATCCATACTGGAGAAAAACCATTTAGTTGTCAACATTGTGACAAAAGTTTTAGTCAGTCAAGTAGCCTGAAGAACCACCAGAGTGTCCATACCAGAGAAAGACCCTTTAGTTGTAAACTTTGCGGTAAGAGTTTCAGTCGTTCGCATACCCTGAGGATGCACCAACGCGTCCACACTGGAGAAAAACCTTTCCATTGTCAACATTGTGACATGAGCTTCAGTCAGTCAAATCAACTGAAGAGACACCAGAGTGTCCATACTGGAGAAAAACCCTTCCAGTGTAAAGTGTGCGGAGAGAGTTTCCGTCATTCAGCTAAACTAAAAATTCACCAACGCGTACATACTGGAGAAAACCCTTTCCAGTGTAAAGTGTGCAGAAAGAGCTTCCGTGACGCAGGTCCCCTGAAGATTCACCAACGTGTCCACACTGGAGAAAAACCATTTAGTTGTGAACTTTGCAGTAAGAGTTTCAATTGTCAAGGTAATCTGAAGGTTCATCAACGTGTCCACACTGGAGAAAAACCATTTAGTTGTGAACTTTGCAGTAAGAGTTTCAGTAGTCCAAGGTATCTGAAGCATCATCAACGAATCCATACTGGAGAAAAACCATTTAGTTGTCAACATTGTGACAAGAGCTTCCGTTGGTCAGACCAGCTGAAGGCACACCAACACGTCCACAGTGGAGACAAAAGCTTAACGCTGACAGATTAGCCGAAAAGCTATAGGTTCGCTCCCATTAGGTTCAATAGTAACCAAATAATTTACAGAAAATCCTCTGTTATGAATTTGTGCAAATGAATGATGTCCAAAGACAGCTTAAGGTGTCTACTTTGAAGGGATAGTTCAGAAGTTGTATGAAATACTCTCCATTACTATAGTGGTGTCAACTGTATTAATTGATTGCCAGAGTTCCATGGTGGGAGTTTCTGCCCTGGTTTTGGTCAATATTAAGTAGTTCTGGTCATTTGGTGGAGATCACTGGGGGCACGCAGTAAAAGTAAATAAATCCACAAAACTAACGATTTGTATTGTTGAATAAAATATTAGGACATCCTTCATTCATTTTGGAACCCCCTATCACATGGAACTAGTTTTTGGGAGTGGTGATATGGACACAACGCATCTTTCCGAAATTTTGTTCTGAAAGCTGCAGCGTCGAATGTTGTGACTCCGAACTCCCCTCCCCAATTCCACTCTGTTACTTTTCCAAACTCCAATTAAAACTCAGATTAAGCGTACAGCAGCCTGCTGATCAAGCTTTCTTGAGATGATCTCTTTCTCTGGGAAATCATCCATTATGACTGAAGTTCACAGGATATACTGAATGTGAAGGAGGCAGCACTGCATTGCACTTTACATACTCCACATTTGGTTATGCCTGATCCAGAGGCTCAATATCGTCACCTTCTTAAAATAATCGCATAAGTCATTTTTTCCAGGTTTTTCAGGAAACACCAAAAACTCCCCCAAAAAAATTTTGGGGGAGTTTTTTGTGTTTCCTGAAAAACCTGGAAAAAATGACTTATGCGATTATTTTAAGAAGGTGACGATATGCCAGTTTGTCACACTCAGTAGATCATTTGTGGCCAGATGTAATTTCCTGGGGTTTATTAGGACTGTAGTAGGTAATAAAAAATAATTTGCTTTAAACAAATATGTATGGATCATGTTCGAATGGCCCCTCCCATAGCTAAAATCCCTAAAACTATAGATAGCAAGGAATGTAAAACAATTAACACCCACCTAAAACATGAACCTTGGTTGAAAAAAGAAAAATAACCAAAGTTGTCCTTTAATGCCACAATATCAAGATTGAATAGTCAGGTTGATGATATTTATTAATTTGGTTCATTCAGAAAAACTGTCTGGCTGCATTGCAGTGTATGGCTGAACTTTTCTCTTTTCTCTTTGATTTGCTTTGATTGAACTTTTCATGGTCTTTATATTGTTGAATTGTTTCAAAAAGTTATGTCGTATGTCAACGAGCAAACCAGCTAAACAATCACAGGCAACAACAGGCATTCTGATTGGCTGGCTTGAGATGATTCATAATGATGGACGATGATACGAGCACCTCTCATTTCACACAGGTGTGTTTTTTTAGACAGAGAGAGAGTTTGGGAGCTGAAACCTGATAGAATAAGTATCTTTGTTACAATATATACAGTATCTGTGTTGAAGTCAGGAGATTATATTAACATTATTAATAATATTAACAGTTTCCTCCATCACAGTGGTTACTGTACATGAGTAGTGAATTTGGGCTCTGTAGTTCATTCATTATAGGAACTTTATGGTTTTCTACCAGTGGTCCCTTTAGGGGATTCCAGGTGGTCCCCAGCGAAATGATGGACCGCTGGTAACCAAATGTATAATAATAATAATAATAATAGCTTGGACTTACCGGTATATAGCACCTTTCTAAATACCCAAAGCACTTTACAAAAACCTAGGAACAACTTTATTCAAAAACTAAAAGCAGGTAAAAACAGTAAGGCAAAAAGGTTCAGGGACATAATTTACTAGGCCTCAGCTGGGGAAAGCAGCGCTGAAGAGGTGGGTTTTGAGGGCCGATTTGAAGGAGGGGAGGGAAGGGGCTGTTCTGAGGTAGTTGGGTAGGGCATTCCAGGTTGGGAGCAGCAACATAGAATGCCCTGTCCCCCCAGGAGCGATACTTGGCATTGCGGGACGTGAGGAGGTTTGCTTCTCCAGACCTGTAAGGGTCCAGTTGGTTTAATCTTAATGGTACCCAAGACAAATTATAATTAAACATCTGAATCTGCACGATTAGAAAATGTAAAAATAATTGTTATTTTGACCAACATTTTGTCAGTTATCTCTCCTAAATTGTGGACAAAAACTTGAAAATCGTTGGTTTTGGGTCCACCAGACTAAACAAAACAGCAAATGGTGGTCCGTGGCTAACTGGTATGAAAAAGTTTGAAAACCACTGTTGTAGAAGGAAGAATAGGTTTATTGATCACAGTTCTCCTCCAGTCCACCAGGGGGCAACAACACTGCCTGGATGGATTCTTCATTGCGCATGCGTGAACCACTTTAACCCGGAAGAGTTGGTGTGTGTAGTTTTTGTGTGTGTTTTCGTCTCGACTGTGTCTGTCTAGCTGTGTCTGCAGGAACAAAGAGAGCGAGCAGTGATCAGTGAAGGTAAAATGTGTCCTCCAGAGTGTGTTCTAGTGGCTATAAAGGAACACATGGTGTCAGTGGGAGAGCAGATCATAATGAGTGTTTTGAGTGGAGGAGGAGATGATGCTTGTTGTCGTCTGAAGATACACGTCAGGTAAGTTCTGCTCTGTCTCCTCTGTGATGATTTCACTGCCCTGAAACTTCTTCATCCAGTTCTATGCAGATCGCTAGCTCTGGTCCAGAGCTCCACTGCTTCTATGAGTCTGCACTCAGAACAGTGGAGCTCTGGACCAGAGCTATGACTTGTTTCTGCACAGAATCAATAACGTGATCACCATGATAAAGTTGACCAAGTTGTCGGTGTAATATCATGGCACACTTTACTTCACAAATCACCTCATGTCGAATCCGTAAACTACATGGCAATGACAGAAAATTTAGACTATACATTTTAGACTACATTTCTCTATTTTCATTTAAAATGAACAGATTTTTGCCAACTAATTTACCAACTGGTTATGGTTGGTAAGTGTGTTGTTTGGTTGGTTTGGAGACACATGCTGTTTATGATGATGATTATTATTATTAATATTGCGATTATTATTATCATTATAGCATACCATAATTACTGAGCATGCACTCCACCCATCCTTCCATCCATGTTCTCTGTTCATCTTCCAATGAGTATAGAGAAATGTAGTCTAAAGTTTGATTGATTCCTGTCATTGCAATGTAGTTTACATTCGACATGAAGTGATTTGTGAAGTAAAGCGTGCAATGATATTACACCAACAAACTTGATCAACTTTATCAACATGTCTGGCTGGTTATGTAATGATTTTATCCATATATTCTACAACCGAGTGAGCTTGCAGGTCAGCTATTTCCACTGAACAACAACTATTATATATTGTCATTGTTAATAAGTGTTCTTGAATAATACCATGATGTGTTATCTTTGCCCTGAAACATGACTGTCATGCATGTAAAGCATGGCTACTGTTATTGTCGCCCACTGGGCACACTATTTCGAGATCCCCGAGACACCACAATCAATAGGCAGAGGTTATAAAAAGGTACAAATTTATTACAATTTCAAGTACAGATAATAACAATAACAAGAGCTAATTTGATATTCTAGAAATAAAATACATAGGAATGTCCACAAAGATAAGAACAAGTCGGTTAGAATACTACAGTGGCGGTAATAGCTAAATCTAATAAAGACAGTACTTTTAGCAATTTCTAGCGATGGTAGGGTCTGACAAGTGGCAGTTACCAGCTTGATAAATGTGGCGGTGAATGAGTTAACACACCGGGGACAAGGCACTATAGAATAGAGGAACTATAGTCCACGTAACCCGCACAAGCCCCCCCTCACAGCAGTTAATTATAATCCGGGAAACGTCCCACCCAATCTCTACACAGCCCAAAATAATACACACTTCAACCAATAAATGATTTGACAAAACAAACGATCACTGCAAACGCCTATAAGAATAGGATAACACTTCTATACAACTTAGAGCAGTAAACTACGGGCATGCATGTACACCACGAAGGGGCAATAAAAGACAGGCTAGAGTACCGGGAATTAATAATGACTACTGGAGGAAGCGGTTGGACTACACATATAATGCCCAGGTATTAACTGTAGCCTACCACTTGGTATCAAAGCACTGTGATATTGTTTGATGAACCACCATGAATAATAGTGACTGAAGAAATAAAACTCAATAATCAAATATACAGTCCATATACTACGGTTCCCCACTCACGTCCCCAGAGCCCAAAAAGTCCGTCCCCAGCCGTGACGTCGCAGTCCAAAGGGGACTCCGCTCGAGAGAAGCCCCGTATGTGGCGTCGGTTGCCCCGGCAACGAGAGGGCGTCGACGAGTGGAAGCAGGAAGCAGTTGGATGGGCCAGCCGTGGGTAGGAGCTGAGGAGGAGGAGATAACAGTCTGTAAGCGATTGTGTGTTGTAAACAACGTGGCGCCACACTCACACTCAGTATACAGAGAGCTAGGGTAGACCGTCCCTTTCAGGCCGGGTTGACTGGCGTTGTACAGATGTCGTCACTCTGCGCTGGCGATCGGGACTCGGGAGCGGCGAAGGAACGGTAGTGTACGGCGGCTGCAATCAACGCAGTTCTCGGCGGCCGGGACAGGAGGGCTGAGGAGGAGGAGGATAGGACTCGTAAGCGACGGCGGGCACAATTGATTATAGCACCACACTCACTCAATACGGAGAGCTCGGATAGACCGTTCCTTTTATGCCGGGCAGGCTGGCGTGTCACATAGGCAGCAAAACGAGGCTCGTTCGGGACGTGGACGAATCTGGCGTGGCGTGGCGTGTCTAGCGTGGTGGCGAGCAGCGTGGTGGCGAGCAGCGTGGCGTCTCACTCTCCGTAGTCAGCGGTCTGGTTTCTCCGTCCCGCGCTGCCGAACGCCACTTCCTTTATACTCCCGCCACCCAATCGCGGTGGACCACCACCTCTACGTTGGCTGGAAAGGAGGAGAGGAGAAGTGCAACCCCACCCCCGCCATCTAACACCAGCACATAGTGCCTTTCAGTCCACTTCAATATTTCCAGTTCACGTTCGTTCGTTCGTTCGTTCGTTCGTTCGTTCCGTGTATGACAACTCATGTCTAGTTCATGTCCTGCATGTATAACAGTTCGTATCTATGTCCATTCATTGTACATAACAGTTCGTGTCACAGGTGACATTATCATAGTCAAACAGGCCATTCAATGCATTACTTTAGCAGGCCTAGCCTATACTGTTGTGTATTTATGAACCACATTATACATTACAACATTGCACATTGCAATTACAATACTGAATTGGGTATAATTACAATTGGATGTTTCACTAAAATGCTGACAGCTTACTTGGGACAGTAAGGAGTCCTGCAGCTGTCATTCTACAGAAATAGGGCCACCTGGCTACTATGGTCAGGACTTGTGAGTGAG
>CM076981.1:150109-210310 GCA_039105355.1 Benthosema pterotum | reverse complement strand
CAAGCTCAAAACGTAATGGGGTGTGTTTTAAGCTTGTAGATTAGCTGTTTTTACTCAATTTTCAGACCACAAATGGACACTATACAAAAACAGTTGTTCATATCATACAAGCGACGCATATACCACACGTCCGGGCAGACCTCCTCTACAACACCCCACTGTCCGCTAAGCAGGAGAGGTGTATTTTAAAAAGGGTATAGGCCCTTTTGTACGGTCAAAGGACCAAAATGTGCAGCCATTTTCCAGGGACTGTACTAACCACTGGACAAAAGACGGCTCTTCGTATCAACAAACGACGCATATCCACACGTCCGGGCAGACCTCCTCTACAACACCCCACTGTCCGCTAAGCAGGAGAGGTGTATTTTAAAAAGATATAGGCCCTTTTGTACGGTCAAAGGTCAAAAATGGTACCATTTCCAGACTGTACTAACCACTGGAACAAAAGACGGCTCTTCGTATCAACAAGCGACGCATATCCACACGTCCGGGGGCAGACTCCTCTACAACAACCTACTCTCTCGCTAAGCAGGAGAGGTGTATTTTAAAAAGTTATAGGCCCTTTTGTAAGGTCAAAGGTCAAAATGGCGAAATTTCGAGCCCAGACTGGCTGCTGGAGCAAAGACGGCTCTTCGTATCAACAAGCGACGCATATCCACGCGTCCGGCAGACCTCCTCTACAACACCCCACTGTCCGCTAAGCAGGAGAGTGTATTTTTAAAAAGTTATAGGCTCTTTTGTAAGGTCAAAGGTCAAAAATGGCGAAATTTCGAGCCCAGACTGGCCGCTGGAGCAAAGACGGCTCTTCGTATCAACAAGCGACGCATATCCACACGTCCGGGCAGACCTCCTCTACAACACCCTACTCTCCGCTAAGGCAGGAGAGGTGTATTTTAAAAAGTTAATTACAGCCAAGTCACAAATGGTTGAATGAGCTAGGATAAGAGTGGCCGGGGGAGAATAGCTAGGATAAGCAGTGCTGTTTCCAGACCAGAGGGGCACTGTTTCTCCAGTTATTTTCCCCATTTTTAACATACAAATATTACAATTCTGTATAGACAATACAGAAATGTTTAAATGGCATATACTATAATAGTCATCTCATAGTCTGGTGATTAAAAAAAAGAAATACAATGTAAATGCAAATGGATACTGTAAGGCTAGTATCTTGTAGTGGACCAAACACATCTCAATCTCAAAAATACACCTCTCCTGCTTAGCGGACAGTGGGGTGTTGTAGAGGAGGTCTGCTCGGACGCGTGGATAAGTGTCACTTGTTGATACGAAGAGCCGTCTTTGCTCCAGCGGCCAGTCTGGGCTCGAAATTTTGCCATTTTGACCTTGACCTTACAAAAGGCCTATAACTTTTTAAAATACACCTCTCCTGCTTAGTGGACAGTGGGGTGTTTGTAGAGGAGGTCTGCCCGACGCGTGGATATGCGTCACTTGTTGATACGAAGAGCCGTCTTTGCTCCAGCGGCCAGTCCTGGGCTCGAAATTTCGCCTTTTGACTTGACCTTTGACCTTACAAAAGGGCCTATAACTTTTTAAAATACACCTCTCCTGCTTAGCGGAGAGTAGGGTGTTGTAGAGGAGGTCTGCCCGGACGCGTGGATATGTGTCACTTGTTGATACAAGAGCCGTCTTTGCTCCAGCGGCCAGTCTGGGCTCGAATTTTGCCATTTTTGACCTTTGACCTTACAAAAGGGCCTAAAACTTTTTAAAATACACCTCTCCTGCTTAGCGGAGAGTAGGGTGTTGTAGAGGAGGTCTGCCCGACGCGTGGATATGTGTCACTTGTTGATACTAAGAGCCGTCTTTGCTCCAGCGGCCAGTCTGGGCTCGAAATTTTGCCATTTTTGACCTTTGACCTTACAAAAGGGCCTATAACTTTTTAAAATACACCTCTCCTGCTTAGTGGACAGTGGGGTGTTGTAGAGGAGGTCTGCCCGGATGGTGGATATGCGTCGCTTGTTGATACGAAAGCTGTCTTTGCTCCAGCGGCCAGTCTGGGCTCGAAATTTCGCCATTTTTGACCTTTGACCTTACAAAAGGGCCTATAACTTTTTAAAATACACCTCTCCTGCTTAGCGGACAGTAGGGTGTTGTAGAGGAGGTCTGCCCGGACGTGTGGATATGCGTCGCTTGTTGATACGAAGAGCCGTCTTTTGCTCCAGCGGCCAGTCTGGGCTCGAAAGTTCGCCATTTTTGACCTTTGACCTTACAAAAGGGCCTATAACTTTTTAAAAACACCTCTCCTGCTTAGCGGAGAGTAGGGTGTTGTAGAGGAGGTCTGCCCGGACGCGTGGATATGTGTCACTTGTTGATACGAAGAGCCGTCTTTGCTCCAGTGGCCAGTCTGGGCTCGAAATTTTGCCATTTTTGAACCTTTGACCTTACAAAAGGGCCTATAACTTTTTAAAATACACCTCTCCTGCTTAGCGGAGAGTAGGGTGTTGTAGAGGAGGTTCTGCCCGGACGTGTGGATATGCGTCGCTTGTTGATACGAAGAGAGCCGTCTTTGCTCCAGCGAAAGTGCACCAGTGTTTTGACTTTTGGCTGTACTCAAGGCCACATAACTTTTTAAAATACACCTCTCCTGCTTAGTGGACAGTGAGGTGTTGTAGAGGAGGTCTCCCTGTTGATACGAAGAACCATTTTTTGTCCAGGGGCCTATTTTACTCTAGTGAACAGTATTTATCCATTTCAATATGTTTTTTAAGTTAATAACGGTGTAAATGTTAACAAAAATACTTATTGTTTTGTTATATTTTCGTTTATATACTTAATTTATAGTTCTAATTGGCAATTTATGTGCAAATTACTCATTTTTGTTTATTTCACTGGGTACTTTTATTTTGAAGGGCCACGCCCCTTTTTCTTATCCTAGCTAACGTTATGCTAGCTAAAAAAAAACGCTGGCCTCATTCCCATATGGAACTGCTGCGTTGTCGTTGCAGCCAGTGCTGCTACCACAGATACACACACTTTATGTACGGACGGTCACACATGCACCTGGGTCCGTTCTACATGGCATTAATTTGCGTGCGTGTTTCAACACCGCTACTGCGTCTTGTGTGTGTGCGCCTCGCTCCACACCGCGATGGCACACAGTGGTGTGTCCAATGCGCGTCAGACAGGCATTGAGAGAGCAGGGAGAGAGACTGGCTGACGCACCGGACCACGGCTAAAACAGGAGAGGAGACGTACTGGTGTTGATGCAGGGAGTAAGAAAAAAAGAAAAACGGAATCAACAGATCGTTTTTTTCTCTTGAGAGAGAGAGAGAGAGAGAGAGAGAGAGAGAGAGAGAGAGAGAGAGAGAGAGAGAGAGAGAGAGAGAGAGAGAGAGAGAACAGCAAACGAAGCAAAAGAAAGTCATTTCGCACGTTTTTTCCCCCGACAGTGGGACCGCGTCCCTATGGCTTATAGACCCAATTTCTCTAAAGTCCAAATAAACATGCTCCTCCGTGCCCGGACCACTTTAGATCATCATAAAGTCACAAAAGCAGAGTATTTTCTTCCTCTCTCCTCTCCTCTCCTCTGTGTGTACATGCGTGATTTGTGTGTGTATGGGGGGCAGCTGCACTACGCCGTACGGCGGTGCGTAACCGAGAAATCAATTAATTGATGATTGATAAGTTTACTCGAGCAATTTCTTATCAACAATTAATCGAGGATCGATTAATCATTAACACCCCTAGCTTTTATCCCTGCACTGTCATATTCTACACAGGTTTAAAAACAACAACAACAACACAATATTCATTCCATAGGCCCACGATTTAGGTCATAACAAGTACATGGCATTCCAAAAACAACCTTGATTACAGACAGACAAGTTACAACCGGGGGGGGGGGGGGGGGGCGGGCATGTGTAGTTATCTGTCCACTCTCAAGGCCTTTCAGATTGTTGTTTTGTACTCTATGGTGGAAAGCGAGAGTCCGTTAGTCCCATACGCGTGGTGGAATGTGATTCCGAGTGTTCATTCGGTCAGAGGGCAGGACCGTCTAATCCTCCGGGCACACGGCCGTGTGAGAGTGTCAGTGTGTACAGTTGCTATGTCTAATCCTAGTTGCTATGTCTAATCCTTTGTTATAGTTTATGTTGCACAGACCTTTGCCTACATACAGTATAGGCCTACTACCTGTATTTAAACCACTGCCCCCCTTCGTGTTACATTTCTCCCCATTACTGCTGCATTACCTACCTCCTTGTTCATGTTCATGCTCAATACCCAAAAATTAAGTTGTTCATGATGAAAGATGCAATGTGTTGCAAACTGTCCAAAATTACTCAATTAATTAATTACTCAATATTCTCAATATTTTATATAATATATACATTGGAGTGAGTTCCAGTCACCAGTGTGTGAGAGCTCAAGTATTAAAGTTCTCAGTACTTGGTACTGATTTCAGTCCTGAGGATTTCATAGGAGTCATTTACTTAGCTCAGTGCTTATTTGCAAAAGATCATTTTCAGTCTCAAGATTTTTTTTTACTTGAATCCCTGAGAGCTGAATATGAATGAATGAATGAATGAATGAATTGTTTATTTTTGTGTCATGCACCAGAGGCGCCCAGCCCACACAGGCTTATAGGACACACCATACAAGTTACATATAAATACAGAATACAAACAATTTACAACTGAAAACAATCAAAAGAAAGCAGTTTGTACATCTCTGTTTCTTCCTTCATTACCTAAACAAAGCATAATGGCCCTAACTCTATTGTCTAGTCTGCTGTACTGCAATTCTGCAATCCTTAAATTAAGTCTTTTTTAATAACGCATTTAATCAGGGCGTCCGTGTTGGAGCACCTCAGTGCGGCCGCAGAGTGGATGTGCAGCCTCTTCCAGAGAGAGATGGAGACACTGAATACGTTGCTGGCAGCGAGACAGAACCAACTGCTGGACATGATGACTCTGCAGCCGTACGTCAAGCTGCACAGAATAGGTTGGTTGACGTTCTGTTGCATGCTTTTTTTTGTCCAGTTGTTGCTCGCACTAATGTTAAAAGATTGTGTGAGAGACATTCTATACCATCTAAAAATAGGAGATTAAGAAAAACATTGTGGACTGCTGGTGATGTTACTTTTCTTCTCCTTGCTGAGTAAAGAGATTTCCGCTAAACATCAGGAGAGGAGATTCATTCTGGTCAAGGAGGAACCACAACCTCCAGAGATTAAAGAGGAACAGCAGGAGAGCAGATCCAGTCTGGTCAAGGAGGAACCACAACCACCACAGATTAAAGAGGAACATCAGGAGAGCGGATCCAGTATGGTCAAGGGGGAACCACAACCTCCACAGATTAAAGAGGAACAAGAGGAGGAGGCATTGACATTTCTACATAGAGAGACCACAAGGGCTAAAACTCACTCGGGTAATAAATTAAACAAACAAACAAAAAGATTCACATGCAGATCAGACACAACAAACATGCAGAAAATCACCTGTTTCTCCCGAATATGCGTTGGTCCGATATACACTGCTCACTGTTTGCTGCTAGGTTAGGTTGTCGGTCTAATGACAGTCAGACCAATAGTATGTACAAAAGCATCCCTAACACTACTCTCCAACTCTCTCTTTCTCTCCCTCTCAACTGAGCTCAGGCTTTATGTTCTTTGTCATGGAGACTGATTTATGTCCATAGGTGCTCTTTTTTGTAGGCATCGTTGCCCCACAAGAAGCCTGGCTTTGAGTTTATGAAAGCATCTGTAACAGCTTGTACTAATTTTACAGTTTAATCAGTCTTTCTTAGAAGGTGTATAAGTTTGTGCATAGTAAATGAAAAAAAACATATAACAGACATTTTAGGAATCTAGTGTTCACTACCATTGTTGTTTTTTCCTGCTCCTAGCAGATGGAGACGTCTCTTCACACTGCTCTGACGTCGAACCGAGATCTGACACCGACCTCACAGAAGACAGTGACGACTGGGAGAAAAACACCAGAGGAAAACCTTTCCACTGTCAACTTTGTGACAAAAGTTTTGGTCAGTCAAGTAGCCTGAAGAATCACCAGAGTGTCCATACCAGAGAAGGAACCTTTAGTTGTAAACTTTGCGGTAAGAGTTTCAGTCGTTCAGCTAACCTGAGGATGCACCAACACGTCCACACCGGAGAAAAACCATTTAGTTGTGAACTTTGCAATGAGAGTTTCAGAAATTCACGTACCATGCGGAGGCACAGGAGTGTCCATACCAGAGAAACTGGAATGGACACTGGAGAACAACCCTTCCAGTGTAAAGTGTGCAGAAAGAGTTTCTGTGATCTAAGTACCCTGAAGAACCATCAACGCATCCATACTGGGAGAAAACCATTTAGTTGTCAACATTGTGACAAAAGCTTTAGTCAGTCAAGTAGCCTGAAGAATCACCAGAGTGTCCATACCAGAGAAAGACCCTTTAGTTGTAAACTTTGCGGTAAGAGTTTCAGTCGTTCAGGTAACCTGAGGATGCACCAACACGTCCACACCAGGAGAAAAAACCTTTCCATTGTCAACATTGTGACATGAGCTTCAGTCGGTCAGAACAACTGAAGACCCACCAGAGTGTCCATACTGGACAAAATCGCTTCCAGTGTAAAGTGTGCAGAAAGAGTTTCCATCATTCAGTTAGACTAAAAATTCACCAACGCGTCCACACTGGAGAAAAACCTTTTCAGTGTAAAGTGTGCAGTAAGAGCTTCAGTGAGGCAGGTACCCTGAAGATTCACCAACGCGTCCACACTGGAGAAAAACCATTTAGTTGTGAACTTTGCGGTAAGAGTTTCAGTTGTCAAAGGTATCTGAAGGCACACCAACGCCTCCATACCGGAGAAAAACCTTTCCATTGTCAACATTGTGACAAGAGCTTCCATTGGTCAAGTCACTTGAAGAAACACCAACACGTCCACAGTGGAGACAAAAGCTTAACTCTGACAGATTAGCCGAAAAGCTATAGGTTCGCTCCCATTAGATTCAATAGTAACTAAATAATTTACAGAAAATCCTCTGTTATGAATTTGTGCAAATTAATGATGTCCAAAGACAGCTTAAGGTGTCTAATTTGAAGGGATAATTCAGAAGTTGTATGAGATACTGTCCATTAATAATAGTGGTGTCAACTGCATTAATTGATTGCCAGGGTTCCATGGTGGGAGTTCTGCCCTGGTTTTGGTCAATATTAAGTAGTTCTGGTAATTTTGTGGAGGTCACAGGGGGCACGCAGTAAAAGTAAATAAATCCACAAAACTAACATAATTTGTATTGTTTAATGATTTCTAAAATATTAGGACCTCCTTCATTCATTTTTGACCCCCCCTATCACATGGAACTAGTTTTTGGGAGTGGTGATATGGACAGTCACAAAATATATAGTTCCCTGTGATAGAGGTACACTTACAGTTGCGACTACTATAATAATGGCCGCTATTTCATACAGCTTAACTATACCTTTACTATACTCTGAACTATACCTTTAAGGGAAAAAAATAAAATAAGTTGATGTGCTTCAGTTATTTTTATACATTTGACAAAACAGCCTGTATTTTCACATTTCACTGTTTCCAGGGCTCATTCAGAGATAAGTGCATTCAATATAATTTATCGATTACAGTTGGATTTTTCCAGGTGTTGCCATGCCTGCTTTATATAAGCACATTTTCAGTGAAGTTGATTGAAAATAATGGCTTGTTCCCTACCTGTGTTCTGCTCAAATGAAGAGGAGTCCAAGGACCTCCATGTTCATCCATGCATCTGTAGATTTCCATCTGCAAAATGTTTTGTGCCAGCCAGGTTTTTATTTTTCAACTGTATAAAAAAAGAACTATTTTGGAAAATATCAGATCTACCAGCTCACAGTGGCACACTGTGATCTTGCGAATCTGCCTGTCCATACTCTCTCCAACTTCCGAACCTTTCGGGAATTTGCGTCAGAAAGTTGAAAAGTGATGTCATCCCGAAACTTTGTTCCGAAAGCTGCAGCGTCGAATGTTGTGACTCTTCGAACTACCCCCCCCCCCCATTCCACGTTCCACATTAAGCGTTCAGCAGCCTACTGATCAAGCTTTCTTGAGATTATCTTTTTTCTCAGAAATTATCCATTATGACTGAAGTTCATGTGAAGGAGGCAGCACTGCATTGCACTTTACATACTCCACATTTGGTTATGCCTGATCCAGAGGCTCAATGTGGCAGTTTATCACATTCAGTAGATCATTTGTGGCCAGATGTAATTTTCTTGGGGTTATTAGTACTCTAGTACAGGGCTGGGCAATTATTTTTCCCAAGGGCCACATGAGATACATAAAATATTGTGGAGGGCCAAGACAAAGGCTGACCTAATGTCTGCGTAGTATTAATTTAATTTCAAGGCGAAAGTAAGAGTAAGACCAAACTTTTTGATACGTATTTGAGCCACAGAGGACCACCATTTCATGCCATTTTAGACCCACAGACGCTAAAACTAAAGATTTCTTTTGTTTTTGTTTACAATACCAGGCCAGACATTATGTGATTGTGTAGATTTTAGGTAATTCAGATGATGAATATTTTAACTCTTGAGAGTGTAAATATGAAACCAAATGGACCCGCAAGGGTCCATTTGGTTTCATTTTTACATTCTCAAAGAGTTACATCTGGTTAACCAACTCTCCATATTTAACTTGGAACTCTCTCAAGGACCACTGGTGGTCCCCGGGCCGGTCAGAGTCAGCCAAAGGGCCACATTTGGCCCCCGGGCCGCATAATGCCCAGGTATGCTCTAGTAGGTAATAAAAAATAATTTGCTTTAAACAAATATGTATGGTGGATGTTCGAAGGGCCCCTCCCATAGCTAAAATCAAGGAAAGCAAGGAATGTAAAACAATTAACACCCATCCTTTACATTTTCTAATAACTACCTAAAACATGAACCTTGGATGAAAAAAAAGAAATAACCAAAGTTGTCCTTTAATGCCACAATATCAATATTGAATCGTCAGGTTGATGATATATATTATTATTATTTGGTTCATTTCAGAAAAACTGTCTGGCTGCATTGCAGTGTATGGCTGAACTTTTTTCTTTGATTTGCTTTGATTGAACTTTTCGTGGTCTTTATTGTTGAATTGTTTCAAAATGTTCCAGTGTAATAAAAGAAACATAATGAGGAAAAAAGTCACAATGTATTGAAAAATCTAATTGAATCATAACATACTTAAGAATCGCCTCTAAACATTGATATTGTATTGTGAGGTAAGACAATCATCACACCCCTACTTTGGACCTCATACATCTCAGAGTAAATGTACTATGTTACACATACATCTCAGTAAATGTACTATGTTACACATTCATATTAGTAAATGTACTACACATACATCTCAGAGTAAATGTTACTTATATCGTTTGGACTCCATCCGTCCCTTGAGGGGGTTGCCTTACAGCTGTGTAACTCTGGTTCCATTTGTTCATTGTACGGAAGAAATTATTTTATTACGAGAAAGGTTATGTCTTATGTCAACGAGCAAACCAGCTAATCAATCACAGCAACGGCATTCTGATTGGCTGGCTTGAGATGATTCATAATGATGGACGATGATACGAGCCCCTCTCACTTCACACAGGTGTGTTTTTTTAGACAGAGAGAGAGAGAGAGAGTTTAGGAGCTGAAACCTGATAGAATAAGTATCTTTGTTACAAAGGATATATACAGTATCTGTGTTGAAGTCAGGAGATTATATTAACATTATTAATAATATTAACACTTTCCTCCATCACAGTGGTTACATGAGTAGTGAATTTGGGCTCTGTAGTTCATTCATTTTAGGAACTTTGTGGTTTTCTACCAGTGGTCCCTTTAGGGGATTCCAGGTGGTCCCCAGCAAAATGATGGACCGCCGGTAACCAAATGTATAGATCCTTAACTCTCAAGAGAGTAAAATGAAACCAAATGGACCCGTAAGGGTCCAGTTGGTTTCATCTTAACGCTCCGGAGACAAATTATAATTAAACATCTGAATTAATTTTCAAGAATCTGCACGATTAGAAAATGTAAAAAATAATTATTATTTTGACCACCAATGGTGGTCCGTGGCTAACTGGTATGACAAAGGTTGAAAACCACTGTTGTAGAAGGAATAGGTTTATTGATCACAGTTCTCCTCCAGTCCACCAGGGGGCAACAACACTGCCTGGATGGATTCTTCATTGCGCATGCGTGAACCACGTTAACCCGGAAGAGTTGGTGTGTGTAGTTTTTGTGTGTGTTTTCGTCTCGACTGTGTGTCTAGCTGTGTCTGCAGGAACAAAGAGAGCGAGCAGTGATCAGTGAAGGTAAAATGTGTCCTCCAGAGTGTGTTCTAGTGGCTATAAAGGAACACATGGTGTCAGTGGGAGAGCAGATCATAATGAGTGTTTTGAGTGGAGGAGGAGATGATGCTTGTTGTCGTCTGAAGATACACGTCAGGTAAGTTCTGCTCTGTCTCCTCTGTGATGATTTCACTGCCTGAAACTTCTTCATCCAGTTCTATGCAGATCGCTAGCTCTGGTCCAGAGCTCCACTGCTTCTATGAGTCTGCACTCAAAACAGTGGAGCTCTGGACCAGAGCTATGACTTGTTTCTGCTCAGAATCAATAACGTAATCACGATGATAAAGTTGACCAAGTTGTCGGTGTAATATCATGGCACATCATGGCACATCATGGCTCACAAATCAGCTCATGTCAAATCTGTAAACTACATGGCAATGACAGAACATTTAGACTATACATTTTAGACTACATTTCTCTATTTTCATTTAAAATGAACAGATTTTTGCCAACTAATTTACCAATTGGTTATGGTTGGTAAGTGTGTTGTTTGGTTGGTTTGGAGAAACATGCTGTTTATGATGATTATTATTATTAATATTGCGATTATTATTATTATTATATATAATAATATATATTATTTTATCATTATAGCATACCATAATTACTGAGCATGCACTCCACCCATCCATCCATCCATGTTTCTCTGTTCATCTTCCAATGAGTATAGAGAAATGTAGTCTAAAGTTTGATTGATTCCTGTCATTGCAATGTAGTTTACATTCGACATGAAGTGATTTGTGAAGTAAAGCGTGCAATGATATTACACCAACAAACTTGATCAACTTTATCAACATGTCTGGCTGGTTATGTAATGATTTTATTCATATATTCTACAACCAAGTGAGCTTGCAGGTCGGCTATTTCCACTGAACAACAACTATTATATATTGTCATTGTTAATAAGCGTTCTTGAATAATACCATGATGTGTTATCTTTGCCCTGAAACATGACTGTCATGCATGTAAAGCATGGCTACTGTTATCATAGTCAAACAGGCCATTCAATGCATTACTTTAGCAGGCCTAGCCTATACTGTTGTGTATTTATGAACCACATTATACATTACAACATTGCACATTGCAATTACAATACTGAATTGGGTATAATTACAATTGGCTGTTTCACTAAAATGCTGACAGCTTACTTGGGACAGTAAGGAGTCCTGCAGCTGTCATTCTACAGAAATAGGGCCACCTGGCTACTATGGTCTGGCTACTTTGGTGAGTGAGAACATCTACTAGCTTCTTCAGGACAATGCCTAATTTGGGAATCTTGACACCTCTAACCTTAGGGGGTTGGAGCATGACAACTGTTACTTGAAACTATAAAGTCTTTAACTGTATGTACTGCCAGTTAGAATTGAGAGAGTCGAGTTGTGTGTGTCTTGCCCCATCAGCCGTTAGGCTGGTGGTGGCTTCTGTGACCAAGACAACAATAAACATGGAAACTTCGAAACAGAGTGCTGCTCCTCGGTTGCTTCTAGAGCCCGACCGATGCCATATTTTTGTGGCCGATGCCGATACCGATTTTTGGAAAAAACTACACCGATGTTACCGATGTTTAATAATGAATTAAAATAATTAAAAATACATTTGAAAAACTTCTAAACTTCAAATATATTCTCTCTTTCAAGTAAACAATAGAATACGACATTGACATCATTTACTTTTGTGAAATAATTCATTTTGCTGTGTTTCTTTTTCTGTTCCAGGCAAATATCGGCCGATATATCGGACAAGGTTACCGATATATTGGCCGATTTTACCGATATAATGGCCGATGTATCGACCAATATATCGGTACGAATATCACCGATACTGATGCCGATATATCGGTATCGATATCGGCCGATATATCGGTACGACAGATATATCGGTCCAGCTGTAGTTGCTTCCTTCTCCAACCTCTTTGCACTGCTCCGTTTTAGTCTGATTATAAGACTCCACTATATTTCAACAATACTTTGTCAACAGCGAGAGTGCAGCTGTCCATTAAAGGTAGGGGAAGTGATTTCACTTTTGTCAGATATCACCCAATTTTTTTTTTTCTGTTAAAAGGCTCTATTAAACCATATATGGAGTTTCCCCCTCCACGTTAGCAGAGGAGCTAATAAAAGTTCCCCAGGTGGAGGGTGAATTCTCCCCCAATCAGGATTGAGCAGCAGGTTCACATAGTGTAGCTACTCTTGGGCACCCCTAGTGCACCAGGCTGGTACTACACGATTAATTTCAAATTACTTACCCTACCTTTAATGGTCCCAAGACAAATTAAAATTAAACATCTGAATTAATTTTCAAGAATCTGCACGATTAGAAAATGTAAAAAATAATTGTTACTTTGACCAACATTTTGTCAGTTATCTCTCCTAAAATGTGGACAAAAACTTGAAAATCGATGGTTTTGGGTCCAACAGACTAAACAAAACAGCAAATGGTGGTCCGTGGCTAACTGGTATGAAAAAGGTTGAAAACCACTGTTGTAGAAGGAAGAATAGGTTTATTGATCACAGTTCTCCTCCCGTCCACCAGGGGGCAACAACACTGCCTGGATGGATTCTTCATTGCGCATGCGTGAACCACTTTAACCCGGAAGAGTTGGTGTGTGTAGTTTTTGTGTGTGTTTTCGTCTCGACTGTGTGTCTAGCTGTGTCTGCAGGAACAAAGAGAGCGAGCAGTGATCAGTGAAGGTAAAATGTGTCCTCCAGAGTGTGTTCTAGTGGGTATAAAGGAACACATGGTGTCAGTGGGAGAGCAGATCATAATGAGTGTTTTGAGTGGAGGAGGAGATGATGCTTGTTGTCGTCTGAAGATACACGTCAGGTAAGTTCTGCTCTGTCTCCTCTGTGATGATTTCACTGCCCTGAAACTTCTTCATCCAGTTCTATGCAGATCGCTAGCTCTGGTCCAGAGCTCCACTGCTTCTATGAGTCTGCACTCAGAACAGTGGAGCTCTGGACCAGAGCTATGACTTGTTTCTGCACAGAATCAATAACGTGATCACGATGATAAAGTTGGCCAAGTTGTCGGTGTAATATCATGGCACACTTTACTTCACAAATCACCTCATGTCGAATCTGTAAACTACATGGCAATGACAGAAAAATTAGACTACAAAGTTTAGACTACATTTCTCTATTTTCTTTGAAAGATGAACAGAACAATTTTTGCTAACTAATTTACCAACTGGTTATGGTAAGTGTGTCGTTTGGTTTGTTTGGAGACATGTGATGTTTATGATGATTATTATTAATAATATTGCGATTATTATTATCATTATAGCATACCATAATTACTGAGCATGCACTCCACCCATCCATCCATCCATGTTCTCTGTTCATCTTCCAATGAGTATAGAGAAATGTATCTAAAGTTTGATTGATTCCTGTCATCGCAATGTAGTTTACATTCGACATGAAGTGATTTGTGAAGTAAAGCGTGCAATGATATTACACCAACAAAATTGATCAACTTTATCAACATGTCTGGCTGGTTATGTAATGATTTTATTCATATATTCTACAACGGAGTGAGCTTGCAGGTCAGCTATTCCCACTGAACAACAACTATTATATATTGTTATTGTTAATAAGCGTTCTTGAATAATACCATGATGTGTTATCTTTGCCCTGAAACATGACTGTCATGCATGTGAAGCATGGCTACTGTTATCATAGTCAAACAGGCCATTCAATGCATTACTTTAGCAGGCCTAGCCTATACTTTGTCAGAGAGTGCAGCTGTCCATTAAGAAAAAATCTAATCAAAATTTGATTCAAATCAAATTGATCAGAGGAGAAGATAGATATCTATCTAGATTTGGATAGATAAACTAGTATGATGATGACATAGTTACCATTGTTTTCTATTCAAAACCACATGCAACTGCCTAGTAGGGAGAGCTAGATGGAAGAGAGAGCTTGATCAACTGATGTTACACACATGTTTACAATCATAGTATGTCCATAGCACATCAATTATACATGCATTTGTTGTGGCTGGGTTTTCAGAATCAGGTTTAGTTGTCATATTCACACAGGTTTAAAACAACAACAACAACAACACAATATTCATTCCATAGGCCCACGATTTAGGTCATAACAAGTACATGGCATTCCAAAAACAACCTTGATTGCAGCCAGACAAGTTACATCCGGGGGGGCATGTGTAGTTATCAGTCCACTCTCAAGGCCTTTCAGATTGTTGTTTTGTACTCTACGGTGGAAAGCGAGAGTCCGTTAGTCCCATACGCGTGGTGGAATGTGATTCCGAGTGTTCATTCGGTCAGATCCTCCGGGCACACGGCCGTGTGAGAGTGTCAGTGTTTATGATACTGTGAGATAGAGTGGTTCAGAAGAGGCCCCGATCCACAGGTGTGCGGGGGAGGATGCTATACAGTTAATATGTCTAATCCTTTGTTATAGTTTATGTTGCACAGACCTTTGCCTATATACAGTATAGGCCTACTACCTGTATTTAAACCACTGCCCCCCTTCGTGTTACATTTCTCCCCATTACTGCTGCATTACCTACCTCCTTGTTCATGTTCATGCTCAATACCCAAAAATTAAGTTGTTCATGATGAAAGATGCAACGTGTTGCAAACTGTCCAAAATTACTCAATCAATATTCTCAATATTTTATATAATATATACATTGGAGTGATTGCCAGTCACCAGTGTGTGAGAGCTCAGGGATTAAAGTTCTCAGTACTAGGTACTGATTTCAGTCCTGAGGATTTCACAGGGGTCATTTACTAGGGCTGTGTTAAAAAAAAATCGATCCAGCGATCCAATATCGATTCACGCTCAAAAACACGATATCGATTCAAAAATGTGTGGATCGATCTTCTCCAGGCGACTGGCACCATTTTCTTTTACGCGGAGGCGCACTATAGAAAAGACAGACACTACTAAATGCGTCGCCGCCGCTGCCAAAAAAAACACGTGCCAAAAAAAGCTCGTTTTGGACAGCATGAGGGCCCATATAACAGATTCTGTGAAATCGTGCTCGATTCCTGCCGTGATTCCTGGGGGCACAACGAAGCACCTGCAGCCCCTGGACATCAGTATGTAGGCTACCGTGTTTTCAAAGTGGGAGGATTGGATGACTAGCGGCGAGAAATCTTTCACCAAAACTGGTCGCATGCGGAAAGCAACTTTTTCTCAAGTCTGGCAGTGGGTCCTGACTGCGTGGAAAAGTGTCAGAAAACATCCACGATCACGAACGGGTTTCGAAAGGCTGGGCTGCTCCGATCAGAAGGAGGACGCGGCGAAAAAAAGACCTAATAAAAGTCACATTACATTGATGTTGCCTCGTCGAGCGCAGTGAGAGGATTCCTGGTGGTCGCCAGCTAAATGATAGACCGTTGGTTAACCAGATGTACGGTAACTTTTTGAGAGTGTAAAAGTGAAACTCCGTTCACTTCATGAAACCAAATGGACCCGCAAGCGCTCATTTGGTTTCTTGAAGTGAACGGGGTTTGCGTATCTCTGGCTACGCTATGGCCAGGCCTGGATGTAATATTTCTCAATCGGGGGGGCAGCCGAAAATGGCAGTTGGTTTAGTGGTGCCACAATTGTAGTTAGTCAATGTTTAACTACCGCTATAAGCTTTTGATTTGAAATATCTTTGAAGTTTTCGTTGTTTGCATTCCGTCATGTTTGGTGGGGCAGTCAGGGCGTTTAGAGGGCATTGCCCCCCCCCATGTCTAAGCCTAGATCCGTCCCTGGTCTATGGCTGTAGCGGTTAATTACATACAGCACGTGTAGTTACATGTGTATGACTGAAACAATACAGTTCACGGCACAGTACACGTTCTGTGCACTATAGATTAAAACACTTAATGAGTTATAGCCTATACAAATGCATTTTTTTTCTTGAAGTCGTTTAAATAATAAAAAGGGTGCTTCTCAAACAGCATTTCATTGCCAACAATCTCATCTGTGCAAGAACCCTTACATAATTACCTTACTTATGGTAATTAATTAACAGTCCAGTGTGGCTTGTATATGTACACAATTGATTTTTTTGATACAATCACCAACACATGGGGCCGTCTTTTCTATTGGACAGTATTTATTTCCATTATGTCTGTAAATAGATCGATATCGAATCGTGGATCGAATCGGATCGTGACCTTGTGAATCGAAATCGAATCGATCTAGGGAAATCGGATCGATTCCCAGCCCTATCATTTACTTAGCTCAGTGCTTATTTGCAAAAGATCATTTTCAGTCTCAAGATTTTTTTTACTTTAATCCCTGAGAGCTGCATAATGGCCCTAACTCTATTGTCTAGTCTACTGTACTGCAATTCTGTAATCCTTAAATTAAGTCTTTTTTAATAACGCATTTAATCAGGGCGTCCGTGTTGGAGCACCTCAGTGCGGCCGCAGAGTGGATGTGCAGCCTCTTCCAGAGAGAGATGGAGACACTGAATACGTTGCTGGCAGCGAGACAGAACCAACTGCTGGACATGATCACTCTGCAGCCGTACGTCAAGCTGCACAGAATAGGTTGGTTGACGTTCTGTTGCATGCTTTTTTTTGTCCAGTTGTTGCTCGCACTAATGTTAAAAGATTGTGTGAGAGACATTCTATACCATCTAAAAATAGGAGATTAAGAAAAGCATTGTGTACTGCTGGTGATGTTACTTTTCTTCTCCTTCTGTCTTGCTGAGTAAAGAGATTTCCGCTAAACATCAGGAGAGGAGATTCATTCTGGTCAAGGAGGAACCAGAGCCTCCAGAGATTAAAGAGGAACAGCAGGAGAGCAGATCCAGTCTGGTCAAGGAGGAACCACAACCTCCAGAGATTAAAGAGGAACAGCAGGAGAGCGGATCCAGTCTGGTCAAGGAGGAACCACAACCTCCACAGATTAAAGAGGAACAGCAGGAGAGCAGATCCAGTCTGGTCAAGGGGGAACCACAACCTCCACAGATTAAAGAGGAACAAGAGGAGGAGACATTGACATTTCTACATAGAGAGACCACAAGGACTAAAACTCACTCGGGTAATAAATTAAACAAACAAACAAAAAGATTCACATGCAGATCAGACACAACAAACGTGCAGAAATCACCTGTTTCTCCCGAACATGCGTTGGTCCGATATACACTGCTCCCTGTTTGCTGCTAGGTTAGGTTGTCGGTCTAATGACAGTCAGACCAATAGTATGTACAAAAGCATCCCTAACACTACTCTCCAACTCTCTCTTTCTCTCCGCTCTCAACTGAGCTCAGGGCTTTATGTTCTTTGTCATGGAGACTGATTTATGTCCTCTTTTTTGTAGGCATCGTGCCCCACAAGAAGCCTTGCTTTGAGTTTATGAAAGCATCTGTAACAGCTTGTACTCATTTTACAGTTTAATCAGTCTTTCTTAGAAGGTGTATAACTTTGTAAATGGAAAAAATATATAACAGACATTTTAGGAATCTAGTGTTCACTACCATTGTTTTTTTTTTCCTGCTCCTAGCAGATGGAGACGTCTCTTCACACTGCTCTGACGTCGAACCGAGATCTGGCGACTGGAAGAAAAACACCAGAGGAAAACCTTTCCACTGTCAACTTTGTGACAAAAGTTTCAGTTGGTCCCGTTCCCTGAAAGCACACCAGAGTGTCCATACCAGAGAAAGACCCTTTAGTTGTAAACTTTGCGGTAAGAGTTTCAGTCGTTTATTTAACCTGAGGATGCACCAACACATTCACACCGGAGAAAAACCTTTCCATTGTCAACATTGTGACATGAGCTTCAGTCGGTCAAATCAACTGAAGACCCACCAGAGTGTCCATACTGGAGAAAAACCTTTCCAGTGTAAAGTGTGCAGAAAGAGTTTCCTTCATTCAGCTAAACTAAAAATTCACCAACGCGTCCACACTGGAGAAAAACCTTTCCAGTGTAAAGTGTGTCGAAAGAGCTTCAGTCAGTCAGGTCACCTGAAGACTCACCAACGCGTCCATACTGGAGTAAAACCACATACGGTAGTAAAACCATTTAGTTGTGAACTTTGCGGTAAGAGTTTCAGTGTGTCAGGTGCCCTCAAGATTCACCAGGTTGTTCATACCGGGGAAAGACCCTTCCAGTGTAAAGTGTGCAAAAAGAGTTTCGGGCGTTCAGATACACTGAGGACACACCAGAGGGTCCATACTCAAGAAAAACCCTTCCAGTGTAAAGTGTGCAAAAAGAGTTTTGGGCGTCCAGATACACTGAGGACACACCAGAGGGTCCATACTCAAGAAAAACCCTTCCAGTGTAAAGTGTTTGAAAAGAGTTTCAGGGGGGCGAGTACCTACAAGAGACACCAACGTGTCCACGCCGTAGAAAAGACATTTCATTGGGTTTCAGTGCGTGTAGTGCCCTGAATCATCACCGGCACGTCTGCACTGGAGAAAAACCTTTTCGTTGTGAACTTTGCACTTTGCACAAGCCATCCAAGTGAACCAACGCAGCCATACTGGAGAAAAACCCTTCCAGTGTAAAGTGTGTAGAAAGAGTTTCAGTGTGGTAGGTTCCCTGTACAACCACCAATGCATCCATACGGGAGTAAAACCATTTAGCTGTGAACTTTGCAGTAAGAATTTCAGACAACGAAATCATCTGAAGGCACACCAGAGGATCCATACTGGAGAAACCCCTTCCGTTGTCAGCATTGTGACAAGAGCTTCGGTCGGTCAGCTCAGCTGAAGGACCACCAGAGTGTCCATACTGGAGAAAAACCTTTCCAGTGTAAAGCGGGAAGAGTTTCAGGCTGTCGTTCCCTCAACAAACACCAACGCGTCCATACCAGAGAAAAGTGTGCAGATAGAGTTTCAGTGGTTCACGTTCCCTAAAGACACCAACGCCTCCATACCGGAGAAAAACAATTCCATTGTCAACATTGTGACAGGAGCTGCAGTCGTTTAGATCACCTCAAGGCACACCAGAGGGTCCACAGTGGGGAAAAATGCTTAACTCTTTGACAGATTATCAGAAAAGCTATAGGCTCACTCCCATTAGGTTCAATAGTAACTAAATCATTTATAGAAAATCCTCTGTGAATTTGTGCAAATGAATGATATTCAAAGACAGCTTACAGTGTTTACTATAAGGGGAAATAAATGATTTGATGACGTGTTTCAGTTATTTTACATATATTTGACAAGACCGCCTGTATTTTCACATTTCACTGTTTCCAGGGCTCATTCAGAGATTAATGCAGTTGAAGTTATATTATTTATCAATTATAGTTGTAAAGTGTGTGATATGTTTTTCTGGGTTTTGTAGTCACGTCAACACCTAAAAATACCTTATGGGATGGTGGCCAGCAAGTTAATCTATGCTTATAGTTAAAATAAAAAATAATAATTAAAAAGAACAACGCACATTTTAACGTGATAGGCAGACAACAAAATAATCAATCCCGCCAAAACGTGTCATAAATCTGTTAATATAAAGGGATATTCTTTCAAAAAAAAAAAAAAAAAAAAAACTTTTGGTCATTTTATCTACTCCATTCAGTATTTAGATATTTGATGTTCATTTTTAAAAATAAATGAAAAGAGTAAATGAAATTCCACGGCCCTCTCACGTATTAGGAAACAACCCATCTTTTTTCTGGTGACTGATATTGTACTATATCAGTCACCAGAAAAAAGATGGGTTGTTTTCGAATAATCTGTCATGGTTAAAAATGTTTTGGTTTTCATGGTTTCATGATTTTAAGTTATAATGTGTTTGTATAGGAAGGGGGTGTAGCAGCTGAAATGAACATCAGATATCTAAATACTGAATGAAGTAACTTATGAACTGTTTGGTGTGTTCACATGAGACTGAGTAGACCATAAAATGACCAAAAGTTTTTTTGAAAGTGGATTAATGCCGCAATATCAATATCGAATTGTCAGGTTGATGATTTTTATTAATTTGGTTCATGTCAGAAAAACTGGCTGGCTGCATTGGGGGTCATCCCTATGTTTTCAGGGTTCTATGTTCCCCACTCCAAAAAAAGGTTCCATGTTCCACACTCAACACTCAGCTGTTAGTGGTTCAGAAGTTAAATAGGAGAGGTCACTGTTAAAGAAAAAGAAAAGTGTGTAATAAGTGGTCACATATTTAGATGTTAGCAGTGAGCCCACTGCTAACATCTAAAATGTCATCAACACTGGTCTCACTCCAGTGTCACTCCAGTCCACTTTTTGGACTGCAATTCCCATAATGAAATTCCCATAATGCTCATTCAGGTGTGGCTTGCTGTGTGTGTGTGTGTGTGTGTGTGTGTGTGTATATATATATATATATATATATATATATATATATATATATATATATATATATATATATATATATATATATATATAGTCTGATTTTACATTTACATTTACCTTATCACCAAAGACATATGTCTTTGTTTTATTACAAGTACATTTCAATTCAAACATAGCAAAAATGGCTGGTCTACAAGCCTTATTTAACTTTTTATCTCATTCAGGTGTGGGTTGCTTTTTTAATATGGTAAATTTCTGAATATTTTTTGCAATAATTATTAATCTATTCTCTCAATAGATAATATTATTCTTATTAATTATTATTGCAAAAACATTCAGATATTCAATAATAGTCTGCAGGCAGGCAGACTATTAAGTATTACTGCAAATGCAAATTGAGTTATGTGTTACTGTTGTATTTATATTAATCCAAATGGAATCGCCGCGATAATGTGCGCGTTTCAGACTTGCCGTCTGTAACGCCCTTAAATGTACTACGTTACACATACACATCAGAGTAAATGTACTGCTACTTATATCTTTGGACCCCATGCGTCCCTTGAGGGGGTTGCCTTACAGGTGTGTAACTCTGGTTCCATTTGTTCATTGTACGGAAGAAATAATTTTATTTTTAATAGTGTTTTTTTTTTAAGTTTTTAATAAGTTATGTGTTATGTAAACGAGCAAACCAGCTAAACAATCACAGCCAACTGGCATTCTGATTGGCTGGCTTCAGGTGATTCATGATGATGGACGATACGAGCACCTCTCACTTCACACAGGTGTTTTTTTAAGAGAAAGAGGGGGTTTGAGAGCTGAAACCTGGTAGAATATGTAGCTTTGTTGCAAAGGGTATATACAGTATCTGTGTTGAGATGCAGGAGATGCCCAGGAGATGCCCAAGTCTACGCAACTATGTACAGTAGAAGATTAATGGTCATTTGTAGGCCTATGTTTGCCTGTTTTGTTTCTGATATAGGCCTATAGCCTGGGAGGCTATTGTGTACAAAAGCAAAATTAATCTTAGTTTTGGGTCTGTGGGGCTAAAATGTCCTCAAATGGTGGTCCGTGGCTCAAATACTGAATAGTGGGCCAGTATAAAAATGGTTGAAAACCACTGTTAATAATAATAATAATAATAATAATAATAATAATCTTTATTTGTATAGCACCTTTCATGACATAAAATGCAGCTCAAAGTGCGTTACATTGCAATAGAGAAGAAGACAAAAAATAGTGGGTATAAATTAAAGAGATCATTAAAATACATCAAAGAAGCAGTACAGTGAGGACCTGAAATAAGGCATAAAATATAAAATCATAAAATATAGAATCACAGAGAATCAGTTAAAAGCAAGTGCATAAAAGTACGTCTTGAGTTGTGCTTTAAAAATGTGGGATCGAGATTGTGTTTCTTGAGTAAGGGCCTTACTACAGCTGTCTTCAGTGAGTCAGGGAAGACACCTGATTGCAGAGAGTTGTTTACAATCTTTAGGATATCACTGATCACACTGTCTAAAACCTCATTGAGAAAGGTGGTGGGAATTATATCTAATGAGCAAGAGGAGGATGTCATCTGTGATATGGTTTTGCGGAGTTCGTCTTCATCAATTGCGCAGAATGACGATAAGCTCCCCCTGGAGGGTTCTATCCTGGCTGCATTAGCTGCAGTTTGAGGGTTTAAGGTAGTGGCAGCATTCATAATATCAGCTCTAATGTCGCAAATTTTGTTATCAAAGAAGCAAGCAAACTCATTGCACTTAGTTTTAGAGGCAGGGAACGACTGCTTGTAGAACTGAGGGGGGTTTAAAAGTCGTTCAATGGTAGAGAAAAGGACTGTTGTGGATAGAATACGTTTATTGGTAACAGTTCTCCTCAGTCCACCAGGGGGCAACAGCAGTGCCAGCAGTGGATGGATTCTTCATTGCGCATGCGTGAACCACGTTAACCCGGAAGAGTTGGTGTGTGTAGTTTTTGTGTGTGTTTTCGTCTCGACTGTGTGTCTAGCTGTGTCTGCAGGAACAAAGCGAGCGAGCAGTGATCAGTGAAGGTAAAATGTGTCCTCCAGAGTGTGTTCTAGTGGGTATAAAGGAACACATGGTGTCAGTGGGAGAGCAGATCATAATGAGTGTTTTTAGTGGAGGAGGAGATGATGCTTGTTGTCGTCTGAAGATACACGTCAGGTAAGTTCTGCTCTGTCTCCTCTGTGATGATTTCACTGCCCTGAAACTTCTTCATCCAGTTCTATGCAGATCGCTAGCTCTGGTCCAGAGCTCCACTGCTTCTGTCAAGTCAAACTTTATTTGTATAGCACATTTACAACAGCCAAGGCTGTACCGAAGTGCTGAACAGAGCAAAAACAGCGACAACACACATAGATAGGCTAATAGTAAGAAAAACGTAAAATCAAAACAGAGCATGAGATACAGTATCAAACACACACTCACACACACGCGCAAAAATACATACACCTACGTATAAACATAAAAGAAGGAAAGCAGGATAGTAGGATAATAAAATTACAAGCCGAGGGGTCAGGGTCAATTAAAGGCGAGCGAGAACAGATGAGTTTTTAGGAGGGATTTAAAGGACCCAATTGACTGCACTGATCTGATGTGCAGAGGTAGCATGTTCCATCCAGAGCATAGGACAAGCAGCTGTGAAGGCACGGTCTCCCCTGCTCCTCCTGAATTCCGGCCCAAAAGTTTTTTTTTTTTTTTTTTAATCTTTACTTGCAATTATTTTATTTTATTTTTATTTTATATTTTTTTAAAGTGGTCCAGGTGTTATTTTGTGAAAACACTTCTTTTATGTTTCTAGGGTGACCAGATCCCAACTCACCAGATGTGGGACAAACAGTGTGTTTGTGTGGGACAATGTGGGACACACGCGGGGTCGTGTCGGACTGTCGCACAAATGAATGAATAGTACCCAATTTAGGTGTTTCTACTCTTCCCTTCACATACCATCACTATAGTTTGCCATCTGTTTCATCCACTAATAAGAGGTACTTAACAGAAAAGTTTTTAAATTAACCATTTAGTGGACATTTACCTACAAACTATACACCTGGACAATATAATATCTGAACCGGGGTCCACCCACGGGTCCGAGGGGGCACGGGTCCGAGGGGGCACGGGTCCGACGGCCGGGTCAGTGACGCGCGCGGCCCGACGGGACAAGGTTTTCTGCGCGCATGTATCGCGCTTCATGCCCCCCCCCCCCCCACACACACACACACACACACACGCGCGCGCGCGCACACACACCGCCCCTCTGCGTAAGAACATATCTCTCTCACTCTGACTTGATTGCTATCATCATTTAAAATGACTGTGCTATAGGTCTATTCATATTTAAACAAGATGAAAAAAGACCGACCGACAGACAGTCAGAGGTCTCCTTTTTCTATAACTAACGGTCCTAACCCATAAAATATCCCTTCTCCAACTTTACTCCTTGCCACGGTTCTCCTTTATTTCCAGCTACACCAAATCAAAATTAAGCAAAGCCCTTTTGTTTTGTCTTTTTGCTTTGTTTTTAGGGAAGTAAAATGCGAGTCTTTGTTGCAATTTGGGATTCGAATGAGGCTTCACATACCTGACAAAATAAAGCGCACTGCCCGGCTCTATGTATCAACAGGAATATGGCCCCCTGCTGTCTATAGCAACATTTTCTTGCATGCTCGATTCTAGCAAAGTAAGCAAATAATGTGCCCGGTAATAAGGAAATATGCAATTGGAAATGGGTGGGCACATTTTGCAGTGCAAGGATGTGTCGTTATAGGCCATACCAGACATTTACAGTTGATAGACGTGGTCGAATCCTAATGAAACCATTAAAAATGCACAAGTCCAGAGATTTTTTAATTGGGTTAATTGCACACTCTGTGGGGGATATTTCTATGCAAATATCATGACCAATTGCAATGACATCCTTAATTACTTAATAAATACTTAATAATTATGTGAAAAACAAAAACAAAAATAATTATAACAATTTATAATTAATTAAGGGGTTATATGCCAAAAAGCAACACTGCATGGGCCTTGTTGGTGACCTATTGGTGGTTTCGATCTGCTTAACACCCCAATAGTCTGTGGGGGTCAAGTGTTAGTGACAAGCCACCCAGTTAAAACGTGTAAAAGTGACTGGCTACATTCCCTGATTGATTGATTGATTCATATAGCCTACAGACATCTCATCTACAGACATCTCATACATATATAGACCTACAACAATATTGATTGATTGAAAATGTAACAGTTTGTACATTTCAAGTTAATTGTGAGTGGTACAACACCATAAATCTCTCTCTCTCTCTCTCTCTCTCTCTCTCTCTCTCTCTCTCTCTCTCTCTCTCTCTCTCTCTCTCTCTCTCTCTCTCTCTCTCTCTCTCTCTCTCTCTCTGTAACTGTAATGTCTGGTATATAACGGCACATCCTTGCACTGCGTAATTTGGAACCATTTTACGCACGGCCAAAACAGAGACAATTCTGTACACTACAGTGTATTTATGTCTCCATAAGCAACGTCTATCAGCTGTAACTGCCAGCTGCAACGGCCCTAACAACACATCCTTGCACTGCGTAAAATGTGCCTCTCCATTTCCAATTGCATATTTCCTCATATGAAAATGTTGCTATCACAGCAGGAGGCCATAATCCTGTTGCTATAGACGCGGACAGTGCGCTTTATTTTGTCAGGTATGTGAAGCCTCATTCAAATCCCAAAATGCAACAAAGACTCGCATTTTAGGCTGCTCCCCTAAAAACCTTTTTTTTTCTTCTTAATTTTGATATATGGTGCGGGTGGAAATGCATTCCACAGAGCAAATACAGGAGAACCGTGGCGAAGAGTGAAGTTGGAGAAGGGGTATTTTACGCAGCGGTAAGATGGTCCGTTATTAGGCTATAGAAAGGAGACCTCTGTCTGTCTGTCTGTCTGTCTGTCTGTCTGTCTGTCGGTCGGTCTTTCTTCATCTTGTTTAAATGCCAATAGACGTACTGCAAAGTTAACTGTGCAAGCCTGACCTAAAGGCGGTGGGATTTTTATACATTTGTCCTGTACGCAACAACGGCATGAATTACAACCCCGTGTCCCCGTGCCATAGTGGCGATCAGGTACGCAATTAAATTAAATTGCATACATGCTGTGTAGGCCTATTTGTACTTTTTTGCGCTATTTAAATTTAATGTCCGTCCAAAGCAATTACCCGACAGCCTATAATGGGTTGCATATGCATAACATTGCATATGCATAGAACACTAGAACAGCATAGTAATTTTATAGGATGACGATAGCAATCAAGTCAGAGAGAGAGAGAGAGAGAGAGAGAGAGAGAGAGAGAGAGAGATCACAACGTGTTATTGTTACGCAGAGTGGTGGAGTGTGTGCGTGTGTGTGGGTGTGTGTGTGTGTGGGGGGGGGGGGGGGGGGGGGGGGGGGGCGTGTAGCGCGACAATTGCGCGCAGGAAACCTTGTCCTGCGCGCCATCACAGACCCGGCCGTCGGACCCGTGCCCCCTCGGACCCGTGCCCCCTCGGACCCGTGACCCGTCGGACCCGTGACCCGTCGGAACCGTGACGCGGACCCATCTGAACCAGGGCCAAAGCAACCAATAACAAACTAATAAAGAAATGTTATCAATGTATCTTCCTCCTAACAAAGACAACTATTGCAAGTCTGAAATTGTAGAGGCACACAATGAATGAAATGAATCACCAGAAACATAAATAAAAGTTTGGTTAGCATTGGAGCCATCAAACTGTAAATGTGTCTGTCATAGCAGCATGAACAGGCTACGCACTTTTAGGTTTTCTCCATCACAAACCAAATGGACCCTTACGGGTCCATTCTGGTTTCATTTTACCCTCTCAAGGAGTTACAGATATATAAGGGTCCATTTGGTTGCCAATAGTCCTTTCTAGGAAGGAAGGAGGACTCTATCATAGGAGGAAAATGGTGAAAAACATCATCAACATTTTATCTCTGGCGCCTGTCAACCAATATCACCCCAACTCACCACTTTCACTAATTTTGGCGCTAGGGGTGTCTGGAAAAAAGCTAAATATAGCGGCAAATGCGTCAAGTTGGCAACACTGGTAAACAGAAGATAGTTTAGCTGCTGTTACCTCATCTGTGTTCGAATCTTGTTTTGGTCGAGCAAGACGTTGCTTGTGAGTCTCACATTGTATTCACCCCCCTGTGTCACTGCAGACATCACAGTAAACTCTGTCAGAATCGCAATTCACTGGTTTCACCCAGGAATACATGGTCTCCCAGTCCTTATTACTATATTTCCTTTTTTAGTTTCGTTCAGCTCCTCCTTGTTTCTTTTCTTTCATGTATTCATTCATTGCAACGCACGCAGCTAACACGTTGTGAGACAGTGCTGTTGTGTTGTGGTGGACGTTTATTTTACTAGTATGCGCATTGATTTCCCAACACGGAGTATTCAAACTCCAGTTTGTCCCTATACAGGCCATTCAAACTCGGACACCTCAATGTCGCACCGCTTTACCGAGAATACAAACAGAGTTACCCAAACTCCGTTCACTTCATGGCGTCAGTCCAATGGCGGCTCTTCTACATAGACTTCGATGGGAAGAGGGACAGCAAATAAATCCGTCTCTCTCACACAAACACACACACGGCCCGCCCCTTTACCATTTGGCCAGGCTTCACTGCTCACATGCAGGCTGCTGCGAATCAGTGACACAATCAGTGACACAATATTTTGCGAATTTGCGCACATTATGAAAACTACAGCTTGTCAATCAAAATGCGGGACAAAGTCTCAATCGGCGGGACGCCTTAAAAGACAGTGAAATGCGGGACGATCCCACACAAAGCGGGACATCTGGTCACGCTATATGTTTCCCCTACCCCAAAATAAGCTTATAATGTGTCCAATGGGCGTTGTGCAAGTTCACCTATATACATCGCTCCAAAATGCAATTTTTTGCATGTCTCCACCATGTCAGTAGTGAGTTAACACTCACACTTTCACTTTCAGCAGTGATCCAGCTGTCTCAAAAGCCTTGGGCGTGGCACGTGGTTTATGGCTGAACCACTGCTGAAACAAAAGTGAAAGTGTGAGTGTTAACACACTACTGACATGGTGGAGACACAATATATAGCAAAAAATTGCATTTTGGAGCGATGTATATATGTGAACTTGCACAACGCCCATTGGCCCCATTATAAGCTTATTTTGGGGTAGGGGAAACAGCCATAAAGGAGTATTTTCACAAAATAACACCTGGACCACTTTTTCTTAAAATAACTGCAAATAAAGATAAAAAAAAACTTTTGGGCCGGAATTCTCCTTTAGGCTGGACCAGGAGTCTGCAGACCTTAGACCTCTGGATGGGACATATGGCACTATTAGTTCAGAAGATAAGAGGGTGCGAGGCCATGGAGAGTTTTAAAAACGAATAAGAGTACTTTAAAATCAATCCTGTACTTTACAGGGAGCCAGTGGAGGTTGGCCAGAACTGGGGTGATGTGGTCACGTTTTTTAGTGCCAGTGAGATGACGGACAGCTGCTTTCTGCTCTAGCTGCAAGCGCCTGATGGAAGCCTGGTCGATACCGATGTAAAGTGAATTGCAATAATCAATGCGAGTAGTAATAAATGCGTGGATAACTATTTCTAATTGTTTATGGGGGAGAAAAGGCTTAACCTTAGCGATGGTTTTAAGTTGAAAAAAGCTAGTTTTGACAACAGAGCTTATTTGTTTGTTGAATTTGAAATCTTTTTCCAAGGTTTTTAACACTGGGAAGGATGCTGTCTTCTAGAGCACCTAATGAGGAGCAGGATAGGCTGGGATGATGGTCAAAAATAATGATTTCAGTTTTATTTTCATTAGTGTTAGGAAATTGGTATCCATCCAAGACTTAAAGGGGTGTTCCACTTTCAAAAAAACTTTTGGTCATTTTATGGTCTACTCAGTCTCATGTGAACACACCAGACAGATTATAAGTTACTCCTTTCAGTATTTAGATATTTGATGTTCATTTTAGCGCCTCCACCTTCTTCCCATAGAAACCCATTATAACTTAAAACTCCATTTTAACCATGACAGATTATTCGAAAACAACCAATCTTTTTTCTGGTGACTCATATTGTCCTCGGAATACGTGAGAGGACCGTGGAATTTCATTTACAGTTTTTATTTATTTTTTAAATATTGTTTTGGAAAATGTAGCCGCCTCCATATTTGGGAAGGCCTACCCAAATTAATAAAACAATATTTTAAAAATCAATAAAAACTGTAAATGAAATTCCACGGCCCTCTCACGTATTCCAAGGACAATGTCAGTCACCAGAAAAAATGGTTGTTTTCGAATAATCTGTCATGGTTAAAATGGAGTTTTAAGTTATAATGGGTTTCTATGGGAAGGAGCTGGAGGCGCTAAAATGAACATCAAATATTTAAATACTGAAAGGAGTAACTTATAATCTGTCTGGTGTGTTCACATGAGGCTGAGTAGACCATAAATTGACCAAAAGTTTTTTTGAAAGTGGAACACCCCTTTAATATTGTTTAGAATCTGCACTCAGAAGCAGTGGAGCTCTGGACCAAAGCTATATACGTTCCCCCAATACTGTACGCTCACTCTGTAGCTCCGAGATGATGATCAAAGGCTATTAATTTCCATGCATCGCATGACGCTCGTACTTCGCAGAGATTTAATCGAATTGTACGCCGATGCTACATTTCCATCCAAAACGTGTACGTAAACATTCCGATTTCAAATATAAAGTACTCACATGTTTCTACGGGTGTTAAGACACTTGCAGCGGCTGAAATTAGGATTGCAGCATGCCATGTTGTTTAATAACAAGCATTTTTATCAGAGCTTTTCTTCCACCATTGGCTTTCCATTGTATGCGCCACTATCGGTGGGGAGTAGCGTGGCACTGGGTGAACACTGGGTGTGTTCCATGAATTCACGCTGACCGCACTGCCAATACGAACTAACAGGGGTGTTTGCTCCCGGTGTGCATCTGTGTGTTTACCAAACTTACCCCAACCCAGAGAAGTAGCACCGGGGAGCTGGGATAGAAATGCTTTTTATTAAACGACATGGCAATCCTAATTTCTGGCGCAATAAGTGTCTAACACACACAGAAACGTGTGAGTACTTTAAATTTGAAAACCAAATGTTTATGTAGACGTCATTTATGTAAATCTAGCGACCCGCCAAAAACTCTAGAGTCACTGCATGACTGCCATGATAATGACTCAAATTTAAAATGAGTCATTAAAAAAACGGAGCAACATCCGTTTTGCTCAAACACTGTTTCACAAATCTGTCTAAATGTGTGATAGTGAGCACTTCTGCTTTGCTGAGATAATCCATCCCACCTCACAGGTGTGCCATATAAAGATGCAGATGTGACACTATGGTTAGTGCACAGGTGTGCCTTAGACTGTCCACAATAAAAGTTATAATTAATAAATGGTGGTCACACCAGATACTGACTGGTTCTGAGTCCCCAGACCAGAAGCACATTTCAGGGTGGCCTTTTATCGTGGACAGTGTGTTTTCTGTGCATATAGGGTTTGAGGAGATTTGATAGTCTTCAAATTTTCAGCCCCCCCCCCCAAATGTAGTAGTGGGGGGAGCTAGATCCGGGCCTGCTATCGCCACATTGTAAAGGAAGAGAGAGCTTGATCTACTGATGTTACACACATCTTTACAACCATGTTTGTTTTTTTGTTATGGTTTATGTTGCACAGACCCTTGCTTTACATATAGGCCTACTACCTGTATTCAAACCACTGGCCCCTTCATTTCTCCCTATTACTGCTGCATTACCTCCCTCCCTGTTCATGTTCATGCTCAGTACTCTTTTGTAGTCATTTCATATCACTCACTACAATTACAGGTCCTTTTATATCCAAAAATTAAGTTTATTATGATGAAAGATGAAAAGTGTTGCAAACTGTCCAACAATACTTACTCAATATTCTAAATATTCTCCCAAATTGGAGTGAGTGTGGGGGCTGCACAACGGCCCTAACTCTAGTCATCATGTGTACTACAATTCTGCAAACTCTAAATAAACTCTTTTAAATATCACATTCAATCAGGGCGTCTGTGTTGGAGCACCTCAGTGCGGCCACGGAGTGGATGTGCAGCCTCTTCCAGAGAGAGATGGAGACACTGAATACGTTGCTGGCAGCGAGACAGAACCAACTGCTGGACATGATGACTCTGCAGCCGTACGTCAAGCTGCACAGAATAGGTTGGTTGACGTTCTGTTGCATGCTTTTTTTTGTCCAATTGTTGCTCGCACTAATGTTGACAGATTGTGTGAGAGACATTCTATACGATCTAAAAATATGAGATTAAGAAAAGCATTGTGTACTGCTGGTGATGCTACTTTTCTTCTCCTTCTGTCTTGCTGTGTAAAGAGATTTCCACTAAACATCAGGAGAGGAGATTCAGTCTGGTCAAGGAGGAACCACAACCTGCAGAGATTAAAGAGGAACAGCAGGAGAGCAGATCCAGTCTGGTCCTGGAGGAACCACAACCTCCACAGATTAAAGAGGAACAGCAGGAGAGCAGATCCAGTCTGGTCAAGGAGGAGCCACAACCTCCACAGATTAAAGAAGAACAAGAGGAGGTCTCTCTTCTACATAGAGAGACCACCAGGGCTAAAACTCTCTCAGGTAATAAAAACAAACAAACAAACAAACAAACAAACAAAAAAACAAACAAACAAAAAAACGTGCTTCACGTGCATATCGGACACAACAAACTTGCAGAAATCACCTGTTTCTCGCTTTGGTCCGATATACACTGCTCTGTGCTTGCAGCTAGGTTAGGTTGTCAGTCTAATGACAGTCAGACCAATAGCATGTACTAAAGCTTGTACCCAAAACACTAATTACTGCTAACTACTTATCTTTTTTTCATTCCAGTTTTATTACCCAGTTTCTTAGCTATTTGCTTAACCCAACACTATTCTCCCAACTGCTAACCTGAGGAGAGCCCTCAACTGAGCTCAGGGCTTAAAGTTCTCCGTTCTGAAGACTGATTTACGCCCTGATGATTCCATAGGCTTTTTGTGTGGCATCGTGCCACACAAAAAGCCTGTGTTTGAATTTATTGAACCATCTGTAGCAGCTTGTACATATTTTAGAGTTTAGAGAACCAGTCTTTCGTAGAAGCTATATAACATGGAAAATGGGAAGAATATATACTGTAACAGAAATTTTAGGAATCTAGGGTTCACTACCATTAGTGTTTTTTCCTACTCCTAGCAGATGGAGACGTCTCTTCACACTGCTCTGACGTCGAACCGAGATCTGACACCGACCTCACAGAAGACAGTGACGACTGGGAGAAAAACACCAGAGAAAAGCCTTTCCACTGTCAACTTTGTGACAAAAGTTTCAATCAGTCACGTTCCCTGAAAACACACCTGAGGGTCCATACTGGAGAAAAACCTATTAGTTGTGAACTCTGTGACAAAAGTTTCAGTCAGAAATGTGATTTAAAGAGACACAAACGCGTCCATAGCAAAGAAAAACCCTTTAGTTTTCAACATTGTGACAAAAGTTTCAGTCAGTCAGGTGCCCTGAAGAAGCACCAGAGTGTCCATACCAAAGAAAAACCATTTAGTTGTGAGCTTTGTGGTAAGAGTTTCAGTCGTCGAGTTTATCTGGAGGGTCATCAATGCATCCATACTGGAGAAAAACCATTTAGTTGTCAACATTGTGACAAAAGTTTCCGACTGTCAGGTACCTTGAAGATTCACCAACGTGTCCATACCAAAGAAAAACCCTTCCACTGTCAACATTGTGACAAGAGCTTCAGTCAGTCAGGTGACCTGAAGAAGCACCAGAGTGTCCATACCAGAGAAAAACCATTTGGTTGTGAACTTTGCGGTAAGAGTTTCAGTCGTCAAAGTAATCTGAAGGAACATCAACGCATCCATACTGGAGAAAAACCATTTCGTTGTCAACATTGTGACAAGAGCTTCCGTTGGTCAGAACAGCTGAAGGCACACGAACGCCTCCATACTGGAGAAAAACCCTTCCAGTGTAAAGTGTGCAGAAAGAGTTTCCATCATTTAGCTAAACTAAAAATTCACCAACGCGTCCACACTGGAGAAAAACCTTTCCAGTGTAAAGTGTGCAGAAAGAGCTACAGTGAGGCAGGTACCCTGAAGATTCACCAACGCGTCCACACTGGAGAAAAACCATTTAGTTGTGAACTTTGCAGTAAGAGTTTCAGTTGTCAAAGGTATCTGAAGGAACATCAACGCATCCATACTGGAGAAAAACCGTTTAGTTGTCAACATTGTGACAAAAGTTTTAGTCAGTCAAGTAGCCTGAAGAATCACCAGAGTGTCCATACCAGAGAAAGACCCTTTAGTTGTAAACTTTGCGGTAAGAGTTTCAGTTGTCAAAGTCATCTGAAGGTTCATCAACGCATCCATACTGGAGAAAAACCATTTAGTTGTCAAGATTGTGACAAGAGCTTCCGTTGGTCAGACCAGCTGAAGGCACACCAACACGTCCACCGTGGAGACAAAAGCTTAACTAATTTGTGCAAATGATTGATGTCCAAAGACAGCTTAAGGTGTCTGCTTTGAAGGGGATAGTTCAGAAGTTGTATGAAATACTCTCCATTACTATAGCGGTCAACTGTATTAATTGATTGCCAGAGTTCCATGGTGGGAGTTCTGCCCTGGTTTTGGTCAATATTAAGTAGTTCTGGCCATTTGGTGGAGATCACTGGGGGCACGCAGTAAAAGTAAATAAATCCACAAAACTAACATAATTTGTATTGTTGAATAATTTCTTAAATATTAGGACCTCCTTCATTCATTTTTAATCCCCCTATCACATGGAACTAGTTTTTGGGAATGGGGATATGGACACAAAATACATAGTTCCCTGTGATAGGGGTACACTTACAGTTGTCACTACTATAATAATGGCCACTATTTCATATAGCTTAACTCAGGGGTGGGCAATTATTTTTTCCCAAGGGGCCAAATGAGATACATAAAATATTGTGGAGGGCCAAGACTAAAGGCTGAACTAAAGTCTGCGTAATATTAGTTTAATGTCAAGATAAAAGTAAGCGTAAGGCCAACCATTTTGACACCAGGGCCCTCAATTTATTCAGTATTTGAGCATGGACCACCATTTGATCCCATGGACCACCTCACAGATCCCAATTCTTTTGTTTTTGTCCACAATTCCAGGCTGGATTTAGGAAACAAAACAGGATAACAAAAATGGCCATTCTCTTACATTCTGTGTTTGAATGTGTAGACTTTGGGCTAATTCAGATGATGAATATTTTAACTCTTGAGAGTGTAAAAATTAAACCAAATGGACCCGCAAGGGTCCATTTGGTTTCATTTTAATGCTCTCAAAGAGTTACATCTGTTTAACCAACTTTCCATATTTAACTGGAACTCCCTCAAGGACCACTGATGGTCCCCAGACCACTGGTTTAAAACCCTTTCAGGGGCCGGTCAGAGGGCATTTGGCCCCCGGGCCGTATAATGCCCAGGTATGGCTTAACTATATTTTTACTATACTCTGAACTATACCTTTAAGGGAAAAAATAAAATAAGTTGATGTGCTTCAGTTATTGTTTATACATTTGACAAAACAGCCTGTATTTTCACATTTCACTGTTTCCAGGGCTCATTCAGAGATAAGTGCATTCAATATAATTTATCGATTACAGTTGGATTTTTCCAGGTGTTGCCATGCATGCTTTATATAAGCACATTTTCAGTGAAGTTGATTGAAAATAATGGCTTGTTCCCTACCTGTGTTCTGCTCAAATGAAGAGGAGTCCAAGGACCTCCATGGTCATCCATGCATCTGTAGATTTCCATCTGCAAAATGTTTTGTGCCAGCCAGGTTTTTATTTTTCAACTGTATAAAAAAGAACTATTTTGGAAAATATCAGATCTACCATCTCACGGTGGCACACTGTGAGCTTGCGAATCTGCCTGTCCATACTCTCTCCAACTTCCGAACCTTTCGGGAATTTGCGTCAAAGTTGAAAAGTGTCATCCCGAAATTTTGTTCTGAAAGCTGCAGCGTCGAATGTTGTGACTCTTCGAACTACACCCCCCCCCCCCCCCCCCATTCCACGTTCCACATTAAGTGTTCAGCAGCCTACTGATCAAGCTTTCTTGAGATTATCTTTTTTCTCAGAAATTATCCATTATGACTGAAGTTCATGTGAAGGAGGCAGCACTGCATTGCACTTTACATACTCCACATTTGGGAATGCCTGATCCAGAGGCTCAATATGGCAGTTTATCACATTCAGTAGATCATTTGTGGCCAGATGTAATTTTCTTGGGGTTTATTAGTACTCTAGTTAGGTAATAAATAATAATTTGCTTTAAACAAATATGTATGGATCATGTTCGAATGGCCCCTCCCATAGCTAAAATCCCTAAAACTAAAGAAAGCAAGGAATGTAAAACAATTAACACCCATCCTTTACATTTTCTAATAACTATCTAAAACATGAACCTTGGATGAAAAAAAATAAATAACCAAAGTTGTCCTTTAATGCCACAATATCAATATTGAATCGTCAGGTTGATGATATATATTATTATTATTTGGTTCATTTCAGAAAAACTGTCTGGCTGCATTGCAGTGTATGGCTGAACTTTTCTCTTTTTTCTTTGATTTGCTTTGATTGAACTTTTCGTGGTCTTTATTGTTGAATTGTTTCAAAATGTTCCAGTGTAATAAAAGAAACATAATGAGGAAAAAAGTCACAATGTATTGAAAAATCTAATTGAATCATAACATACTTAAGAATCGCCTCCAAACATTGATATTGTATTGTGAGGTAAGACAATCATCACACCCCTACTTTGGACCTCATACATCTCAGAGTAAATGTACTATGTTACACATTCATATTAGTAAATGTACTACACATACATCTCAGAGTAAATGTTACTTATATCGTTTGGACTCCCTCCGTCCCTTGAGGCGGTTGCCTTACAGGTGTGTAACTCTGGTTCCATTTGTTCATTGTATGGAAGAAATTATTTTATTACGAGAAAAGTTATGTCTTATGTCAACGAGCAAACCAGCTAAACAATCACAGGCAATAACAGGCATTCTGATTGGCTGGCATGAGATGATTTATAATGATGGACGATGATACGAGCACCTTTCACTTCACACAGGTGTGTTTTTTTAGACAGAGAGAGAGAGAGAGTTTAGGAGCTGAAACCTGATAGAATAAGTATCTTTGTTACAAAGGGTATATACAGTATCTGTGTTGAAGTCAGGAGATTATATTAACATTATTAATAATATCAACACTTTCCTCCATCACAGTGGTTAGGCCTACATGAGTAGTGAATTTGGGCTCTGTAGTTCATTCATTATAGGAACTTTGTGGTTTTCTACCAGTGGTCCCTTTAGGGGATTCCAGGTGGTCCCCAGCGAAATGATGGACCACTGGTAACCAAATGTATAGATAGATCCTTAGCTCGAGAGAGTAAAATGAAACCAGTTGGTTTCATCTTAACGCTCCCAACACAAATTATAATTAAACATCTGGATTAATTTTCAAGAATCTGCACGATTAGAACATGTAAAAATAATTGTTATTTTGACCAACATTTTGTCATTATCTCTCCTAAATTGTGGACAAAAACTCGAAAATCGTTGGTTTTGGGTCCCACAGACTAAACAGAACAGCAAATGGTGGTCCGTGGCTAACTGGTATGAAAAAGGTTGAAAACCACTGTTGTAGAAGGAAGAATATAGATCACAGTTCTCCTCCAGTCCACCAGGGGGCAACAACACTGCCTGGATGGATTCTTCATTGCGCATGCGTGAACCACGTTAACCCGGAAGAGTTGGTGTGTGTAGTTTTTGTGTGTGTTTTCGTCTCGACTGTGTGTCTAGCTGTGTCTGCAGGAACAAAGAGAGCGAGCAGTGATCAGTGAAGGTAAAATGTGTCCTCCAGAGTGTGTTCTAGTGGGTATAAAGGAACACATGGTGTCAGTGGGAGAGCAGATCATAATGAGTGTTTTGAGTGGAGGAGGAGATGATGCTTGTTGTCGTCTGAAGATACACGTCAGGTAAGTTCTGCTCTGTCTCCTCTGTGATGATTTCACTGCCCTGAAACTTCTTCATCCAGTTCTATGCAGATCGCTAGCTCTGGTCCAGAGCTCCACTGCTTCTATGAGTCAAGTCAAGTCAAACTTTATTTGTATAGCACATTTACAACAGCCAAGGCTGTACCAAAGTGCTGAACAGAGCAAAAACAGCGACAACACACATAGATAATAGTAAGAAAAAACGTAAAATCAAAACAGAGCATGAGATACAGTATCAAACACACACTCACACACACGCGCGCGTGCAAAAATACATACACCTACGTATAAACATAAAAGAAGGAAAGCAGGATAGTAGGATAAAATGACAAGCCGAGGGGTCAGGGTCAATTAAAAGCGAGCGAGAACAGATGAGTTTTTAGGAGGGATTTAAAGGACCCAATTGACTGCACTGATCTGATGTGCAGAGGTAGCATGTTCCAGAGCAGAGGACAAGCAGCTGTGAAGGCACGGTCTCCCCTGCTCCTCCTGAATTCCGGCCCAAAAGTTTTTTTTTTTTTTTTTTTTTTTAATCTTTACTTGCAATTATTTTATTTTATTTTTATTTTATATTTTTTAAAGTGGTCCAGGTGTTATTTTGTGAAAACACTTCTTTTATGTTTCTAGGGTGACCAGATCCCAACTCACCAGATGTGGGACAAACAGTGTGTTTGTGTGGGACAATGTGGGACACACGCGGGGTCGTGTCGGACTGTCGCACAAATGAATAAATAGTACCCAATTTAGGTGTTTCTACTCTTCCCTTCACATACCATCACTATAGTTTGCCATCTGTTTCATCCACTAATAAGAGGTACTTAACAGAAAAGTTTTTAAATTAACCATTTAGTGGACATTTACCTACAAACTATACACCTGGACAATATAATATCTGAACCAGGGCCAAAGCAACCAATAACAAACTAATAAAGAAATGTTATCAATGTATCTTCCTCCTAACAAAGACAACTATTGCAAGTCTGAAATTGTAGAGGCACACAATGAATGAAATAAATCACCAGAAACATAAATAAAAGTTTGGTTAGCATTGGAGCCATCAAAATGTAAATGTGTCTGTCATAGCAGCATGAACAGGCTACGCACTTTTAGGTTTTGTCCATCACAAACCAAATGGACCCTTACGGGTCCATTCTGGTTTCATTTTACCCTCTCAAGGAGTTACAGATATACAAGGGTCCATTTGGTTGCCAATAGTCCTTTCTAGGAAGGAAGGAGGACTTTATCATAGGAGGAAAATGGTGAAAAACATCATCAACATTTTATTTCTGGCGCCTGTCAACCAATATCACCCCAACTCACCACTTTCACTAATTTTGGCGCTAGGGGTATCTGGAAAAAAGCTAAATATAGCGGCAAATGCGTCAAGTTGGCAACACTGGTAAACAGAAGATAGTTTAGCTGCTGTTACCTCATCTGTGTTCGAATCTTGTTTTGGTCGAGCAAGACGTTGCTTGTGAGTCTCACATTGTATTCACCCCCCTGTGTCACTGCAGACATCACAGTAAACTCTGTCAGTATCGCAATTCACTGGTTTCACGCAGGAATACATGGTCTCCCAGTCCTTATTACTATATTTCCTTTTTTAGTTTCGTTCAGCTCCTCCTTGTTTCTTTTCTTTCATGTATTCATTCATTGCAACGCACGCAGCTAACACGTTGTGAGACAGTGCTGTTGTGTTGTGGTGGACGTTTATTTTACTAGTATGCGCATTGATTTCCCAACACGGAGTATTCAAACTCCAGTTTGTCCCTATACAGGCCATTCAAACTCGGACACCTCAATGTCGCACCGCTTTACCGAGAATACAAACAGAGTTACCCAAACTCCGTTCACTTCATGGCGTCAGTCCAATGGCGGCTCTTCTACATAGACTTCGATGGGAAGAGGGACAGCAAATAAATCCGTCTCTCTCACACAAACACACACACGGCCCGCCCCTTTACCATTTGGCCAGGCTTCACTGCTCACATGCAGGCTGCCGCGAATCAGTGACACAATCAGTGACACAATATTTTGCGAATTTGCGCACATTATGAAAACTACAGCTTGTCAATCAAAATGCGGGACAAAGTCTCAATCGGCGGGACGCCTTAAAAGACAGTGAAATGCGGGACGATCCCACACAAAGCGGGACATCTGGTCACGCTATATGTTTCCCCTACCCCAAAATAAGCTTATAATGTGTCCAATGGGCGTTGTGCAAGTTCACCTATATACATCGCTCCAAAATGCAATTTTTTGCATGTCTCCACCATGTCAGTAGTGAGTTAACACTCACACTTTCACTTTCAGCAGTGATCCAGCTGTCTCAAAAGCTGGGGGCGTGGCACATGGTTTATGGCTCAACCACTGCTGAAACAAAAGTGAAAGTGTGAGTGTTAACACACTACTGACATGGTGGAGACACAATATATAGCAAAAAATTGCATTTTGGAGCGATGTATATAGGTGAACTTGCACAACGCCCATTGGCCACATTATAAGCTTATTTTGGGGTAGGGGAAACAGCCATAAAGGAGTATTTTCACAAAATAACACCTGGACCACTTTTTTTAATAACTGCATATAAAGATAAAAAAAAAAAAAAAAACTTTTGGGCCGGAATTCTCCTTTAGGCTGGACCAGCAGGAGTCTGCAGACCTTAGACCTCTGGATGGGACATATGGCACAATTAGTTCAGAAGATAAGAGGGTGCGAGGCCATGGAGAGTTTTAAAAACGAATAAGAGTACTTTAAAATCAATCCTGTACTTCACAGGGAGCCAGTGGAGGTTGGCCAGAACTGGGGTGATGTGGTCACGTTTTTTAGTGCCAGTGAGAAGACGGACAGCTGCTTTCTGCTCTAGCTGCAAGCGCCTGATGGAAGCCTGGTCGATACCGATGTAAAGTGAATTGCAATAATCAATGCGAGTAGTAATAAATGCGTGGATAACTATTTCTAATTGTTTATGGGGGAGAAAAGGCTTAACCTTAGCGATGGTTCTAAGTTGAAAAAAGCTAGTTTTGACAACAGAGCTTATTTGTTTGTTGAATTTGAAATCTTTTTCCAAGGTTTTTAACACTGGGATGGATGTTGTCTTCTAGAGCACCTAATGAGGAGCAGGATAGGCTGGGATGATGGTCAAAAATAATGATTTCAGTTTTATTTTCATTAGTGTTAGGAAATTGGTATCCATCCAAGACTTAATATTGTTTAGAGTCTGCACTCAGAAGCAGTGGAGCTCTGGACCAAAGCTATATACGTTCCCCCAATACTGTAGCTCCGAGATGATGATCAAAGGCTATTCATTTCCATGCATCGCATGACGCTCGTACTTCACGAGGGTCATGCAGAGACTTCGAATCGAATTGTACGCTGATGCTACATTTCCATCCAAAATGTGTACAAATGTGTATAAACATTCCGATTTCAAATATAAAGTACTCACACATGTTTCTACGGGTGTTAAGACACTTGCAGCGGCTGAAATTAGGATTGCAGCATGCCGCGTTGTTTAATAAGCATTTTTATCAGAGCTTTTCTTCCACCATTGGCTTTCCATTGTATGGGCCCCTATCGGTGGGGAGGAGCGTGGCACTGGGTGAACAACACTGGGTGTGTTCCATGAATTCACGCTGACCGCACTGCCAATACGAACTAACAGGGGTGTTAGCTCCCGGTGTGCATCTATGTGTTTACCAAACTTACACCAACCCAGAGAAGTAGCACCGGGGAGCTGGGATAGAAATGCTTTTTATTAAACGACATGGCAATCCTAATTTCTGGTGCAATAAGTGTCTAACACACACAGAAACGTGTGAGTACTTTAAATTTGAAAACCAAATGTTTATGTAGACGTCATTTATGTAAATCTAGCGACCCGCCAAAAACTCTAGAGTCACTGCATGACTGCCATGATAATGACTCAAATTAAAATGAGTCATTAAAAAACGGAGCAACATCTGTTTCGCTCAAACACTGTTTCACAAATCTGTCTAAATGTGTGATAGTGAGCACTTCTGCTTTGCTGAGATAATCCATCCCACCTCACAGGTGTGCCATAAGATGCAGATGTGACACTATGGTTAGTGCACAGGTGTGCCTTAGACTGTCCACAATAAAAGTTATAATTAATAAATGGTGGTCACACCAGATACTGACTGGTTCTGAGTCCCCAGACGAGAAGCACATTTCAGGGTGGCCTTTTATCGTGGACAGTGTGTTTTCTGTGCATATATAGGGTTTGAGGAGATTTGATAGTCTTCAAATTTTCAGTTTCCCCCCGCCAAATGTAGTAGTGGGGAGAGCTAGATCCGGGCCTGCTATCACCACATTGTAAAGGAAGAGAGAGCTTGATCTACTGATGTTACACACATCTTTACAACCATGTTTGTTTTTTTGTTATGGTTTATGTTGCACAGACCCTGGCCTACTACCTGTATTCAAACCACTGGCCCCTTCATTTCTCCCTATTACTGCTGCATTACCTCCCTCCCTGTTCATGTTCATGCTCAGTACTCTTATTGTAGTCATTTCATATCACTCACTACAATTACAGTTCCTCTTATATCCAAAAATTAAGTTTATTATGATGAAAGATGAAGTGTTGCAAACTGTCCAACAATACTTACTCAATATTCTAAATATTCTCCCAAATTGGAGTGAGTGTGGGGGCTGCACAACGGCCCTAACTCTAGTCATGTGTACTACAATTCTGCAAACTCTAAATAAACTCTTTTAAATATCACATTCAATCAGGGCGTCCGTGTTGGAGCACCTCAGTGCGGCCACGGAGTGGATGTGCAGCCTCTTCCAGAGAGAGATGGAGACACTGAATACGTTGCTGGCAGCGAGACAGAACCAACTGCTGGACATGATGACTCTGCAGCCGTACGTCAAGCTGCACAGAATAGGTTGGTTGACGTTCTGTTGCATACTTTTTTTGTCCAATTGTTGCTCGCACTAATGTTGACAGATTGTGTGAGAGACATTCTACACCATCTAAAAATATGAGAGTAAGAAAAGCATTGTGTACTGCTGGTGATGCTACTTTTCTTCTCCTTCTGTCTTGCTGTGTAAAGAGATTTCCACTAAACATCAGGAGAGCAGATCCAGTCTGGTCAAGGAGGAACCACAACCTGCAGAGATTAAAGAGGAACAGCAGGAGAGCAGATCCAGTCTGGTCCAGGAGGAACCACAACCTCCACAGATTAAAGAAGAACAAGAGGAGGTCTCTCTTCTACATAGAGAGACCACCAGGGCTAAAACTCTCTCGGGTAATAAAATCAAACAAACAAAAAAACTGTTTCTCGCGTTGGTCCGATATAGGTGCCATGTCATTATTCCGACCTCCCATAATTCCGACCTCACATAATTCTGAAATTAGCAAAAAAAAAAAAAGAACTCCCATAGATCCGACATCCCGTTTTTACGACCATCGGAAGAACGGGATTTCGGGATTATGGGTTGGGTTTTATGGGGTATAAATTAAAGCTATTCCATAAGTGTTTGACTTTGTTCTACTGTAGTTTAATAAATGCTGTCCCTAGACATGTGTTTGACTTCATTATGCTGCATATTTTTTTTACATTTCTGTCATATGCGTTCATAGACTGCATGGGAGTGTTGATCCTATATAGTAGCCTACAATGTGATCGACAGTAGGAATTGACTTTAAATAACAAGTCGTTCCTTGTTGTTATATTATTACCCTAATTATTATTATTTGATGTATGTATTTCTTTCTACTGTCGATCAAGATCCCTGCAGCAATGAGGCGCACGGGGATTCCCCGTGCGTTGCTTGTTAGAGCTCTGCTGAGCGAGGTGAATTAAAACTGCACAGAGCGCACTGAATGTGCGATTGTAGTATTACGCGGAAGCGGGGATCGAACCCGGGACTCCCACTCGCCAGTCCAACACACAACCAGTTCTTTTTTTTTTTTTTTTTTGCTTTTTTCTGAATTATGGGAGGTCGGAATTATAGGAGGTCGTAATACTGGGTGGACACCCCGATATACACTGCTCTGTGCTTGCAGCTAGGTTAGGTTGTCGGTCTAATGACAGTCAGACCAATAGTATGTACTAAAGAATGTACCCAAAAACACTAATAATTACTGCTAATCTTTTTTTTCATTCCAGTTTTATTACCCATTTTCTTAGCTATTTGCTTAAACTGTAGTTAATCCCAACCCAACACTATTCTCCCGACTGCTAACCTGGGGAGAGCCCTCAACTGAGCTCAGGGTTAAAGTTCGCCATTCTGAAGACGGATTCACGCCCTGATGATTCCATAGGTGCTCTTTGTTTAGGAGGCATCGTGCCACACAAAAGCCTGTTTTTGAATTTATAGAACCATCTGTAGCAGCTTGTGCACATTTTAGAGTTTAGAGAACCAGTCTTTCATAGAAGCTATATAACGTAGAAAATGTGAAATATATATTGTAACAGACATTTTAGGAATCCATTGTTCACTACCATTGTTGTTTTTTCCTACTCCTAGCAGATGGAGACGTCTCTTCACACTGCTCTGACGTCGAACCGAGATCTGACACCGACCTCACTGAAGACAGTGACGACTGGGAGAAAAACACCAGAGGAAAACCTTTCCACTGTCAACTTTGTGACAAAAGTTTCAGTCGGTCACATTCCCTGAAAGCACACCAGAGGGTCCATACTGGAGAAAAACCTTTTAGTTGTGAACTTTGTGACAAAAGTTTCAGTCAGAAATGTGATCTGAAGAGACACAAACGCGTCCATACCAAAGAAAAACCCTTTAGTTGTCAACATTGTGACAAAAGTTTCAGTCAGTCAGGTGACCTGAAGAAGCACCAGAGTGTCCATACCAGAGAAAAAACATTTAGTTGTCAACATTGTGACAAAAGTTTCAGTAAGTCAGGTGACCTGAAGATTCACCAACGCGTCCACACTGGAGAAAAACCATTTAGTTGTGAACTTTGCAGTAAGAGTTTCAGTTGTCAAAAATATCTAAAGGTTCATCAACGCCTCCATACCGGGGAAAAACCTTTCCATTGTCAACATTGTGACAAAAGTTTCACTCGGTCACATTCCCTGAAAGCACACCAGAGGGTCCATACTGGAGAAAAACCTTTTAGTTGTGAACTTTGTGACAAAAGTTTCAGTCAGAAATGTGATCTGAAGAGACACAAACGCGTCCATACCAAAGAAAAACCCTTTAGTTGTCAACATTGTGACAAAAGTTTCAGTCAGTCAGGTGACCTGAAGAAGCACCAGAGTGTCCATACCAGAGAAAAAACATTTAGTTGTCAACATTGTGACAAAAGTTTCAGTAAGTCAGGTGACCTGAAGATTCACCAACGCGTCCACACTGGAGAAAAACCATTTAGTTGTGAACCTTGCGGTAAGAGTTTCAGTTGTCAAAGGTATCTGAAGGTTCATCAACGCCTCCATACCGGGGAAAAACCTTTCCATTGTCAACATTGTGACATGAGCTTCAGTCGGTCAGATCAACTGAAGACCCACCAGAGTGTCCATACTGGAGAAAATCCCTTCCAGTGTAAAGTGTGCAGAAAGAGTTTCCATCATTCAGCTAAACTAAAAATTCACCAACGCGTCCACACTGGAGAAAAACCTTTCCAGTGTAAAGTGTGCAGAAAGAGCTTCAGTGAGGCAGGTACCCTGAAGATTCACCAACGCGTCCACACTGGAGAAAAACCATTTAGTTGTGAACTTTGCGGTAAGAGTTTCAGTTGTCAAAGGTATCTGAAGGCACATCAACGCATCCATACTGGAGAAAAACCATTTAGTTGTCAAGATTGTGACAAAAGTTTTAGTCAGTCAAGTAGCCTGAAGAATCACCAGAGTGTCCATACCAGAGAAAGACCCTTTAGTTGTAAACTTTGCGGTAAGAGTTTCAGTTGTCAAAGGTATCTGAAGCATCATCAACGAATCCATAATGGAGAAAAAAACTTTTCCTTGTCAACATTGTGACAAGAGCTTCCATTGGTCAAGTCACTTGAAGAAACACCAACACGTCCACAGTGGAGACAAAAGCTTAACTCTGACAGATTAGCCGAAAAGCTATAGGTTCGCTCCCATTAGATTCAATAGTAACTAAATAATTTACAGAAAATCCTCTGTTATGAATTTGTGCAAATGAATGATGTCCAAAGACAGCTTAAGGTGTCTACTTTGAAGGGGATAGTTCAGACGTTGTATGAAATACTCTCCATTACTATAGTGGTGTCAACTGTATTAATTGATTGCCAGAGTTCTATGGTGGGAGTTCTGCCCTGGTTTTGGTCAATATTAAGTAGTTCTGGTCATTTGGCGGAGATCACTGGGGGCACGCAGTAAAAGTAAATAAATCCACAAAACATAATTTGTATTGTTGAAAAATTTTCTAAAATATTAGGACCTCCTTCATTCATTTTTGACTATCACATGGAACTAGTTTTTGGGAGTGGTGAATATGGACACAAAATACATACTGTAGTTCCCTGTGATAGAACTACACTTACAGTTGCGACTACTATAATAATGGCCACTATTTCATACAGCTTAACAATACCTTTACTATACTCTGAACTATACCTTTAAGGGAAAAAATAAAATAAGTTGATGTGCTTCAGTTATTTTTAATACATTTGACAAAACGGCCTGTATTTTCACATTTCACTGTTTCCAGGGCTCATTCAGAGATAAGTGCATTCAATATAATTTATCGATTACAGTTGGATTTTTCAAGGTGTTGCCATGCCTGCTTTATATAAGCACATTTTCAGTGAAGTTGATTGAAAATAATGGCTTGTTCCCTACCTGTGTTCTGCTCAAATGAAGAGGAGTCCAAGGACCTCCATGTTCATCCATGCATCTGTGGATTTCCATCTGCAAAATGTTTTGTGCCAGCCAGGTTTTTATTTTTCAACTGTATATTGGAAAATATCAGATCTACCATCTCACAGTGGCACACTGTGAGCTTGCGAACCTGTCCATACTCTCTCCAAATTTGCGTCAGAAAGTTGAAAAGTGATGTCATCCCGAAACTTTGCAGCGTTGAATGTTGTAATTCTCCGAACTACCCCCCCTTATTCCACTCTGTCACTTTTCCAAACTCATATTAAAACTCAGATTAAGCGTACAGCAGCCTACTGATCAAGCTTTCTTGAGATTATCTTTTCTCTCGGAAATTATCCATTATGACCGAAGTTCATGTGAACGAGGCAGCACTGCATTGCACTTTACATACTCACATTTGGTTATGCCTGATCCAGAGGCTCAATATGGCAGTTTATCACATTCAGTAGATCATTTGTGGCCAGATGTAATTTCCTGGGGTTTATTAGTACTGTATCTTGTAGGTAATAAAAAATAATTTGCTTTAAACAAATATGTATGGATCATGTTCGAATGGCCCCTCCCATAGCTAAAATCCCTAAAACTAAAGAAAGCAAGGAATGTAAAACAATTAACACCCATATTTTACTTTCTCTAATAACAACCTAAAACATGAACCTTGGATGAAAAAAAATAAAATAAAAGTTGTCCTTTAATGCCACAATATCAATATTGAATCGTCAGGTTGATGATATATATATTATTATTATTATTTGGTTCATTTCAGAAAAACTGTCTGGCTGCATTGCAGTGTATGGCTGCACTTTTCTCTTTTTTCTTTGATTTGCTTTGATTGAACTTTTCGTGGTCTTTATTGTTGAATTGTTTCAAAATGTTCCAGTGTAATAAAAGAAACATAATGAGGAAAAAAATCACAATGTATTGAAAAATCTAATTGAATCATAACATACTTAAGAATCGCCTCCAAACATTGATATTGTATTGTGAGGTAAGACAATCATCACACCCTACTTTGGACCTCATACATCTCAGAGAAAATGTACTATGTTACACATACATCTCAGAGGAAATGTACTATGTTACACATACATCTCAGAGGAAATGTACTATGTTACACATTCATATTAGTAAATGTACTACACATCTCAGAGTAAATGTACTATGTTACACATTCATATTAGTAAATGTACTATGTTACACATTCATATTAGTAAATGTACTACACATACATCTCAGAGTAAATGTTACTTATATCGTTTGGACTCCATCCGTCCCTTGAGGGGGTTGCCTTACAGGTGTGTAACTCTGGTTCCATTTGTTCATTGTATGGAAGAAATTATTTTATTACGAGAAAAGTTATGTCTTATGTCAACGAGCAAACCAGCTAAACAATCACAGGCAACAACAGGCATTCTGATTGGCTGGCTTGAGATGATTCATAATGATGGACGATGATACGAGCACCTCTCACTTCACACAGGTGTGTTTTTTTTAGACAGAGAGAGAGTTTGGGAGCTGAAACCTGATAGAATAAGAATTTTTGTTACAAAGGGTATATACAGTATCTGTGTTGAAGTCAGGAGATTATATTAACATTATTAATAATATTAACACTTTCCTCCATCACAGTGGTTACATGAGTAGTGAATTTGGGCTCTGTAGTTCATTCATTATAGGAACTTTGTGGTTTTCTACCAGTGGTCCCTTAGGGGATTCCAGGTGGTCCCCAGCGAAATGATGGACCGCTGGTAACCAAATGTATAGATCCTTAACTCTTGAGAGAGTAAAATGAAACCAAATGGACCCGTAAGGGTCCAGTTGGTTTCATCTCCCGAGACAAATTATAATTAAACATCTGAATTAATTTTCAAGAATCTGCACAATTAGAAAATGTAAAAATAATTGTTATTTTGACCAACATTTTGTCAGTTATCTCTCCTAAATTGTGGACAAAAACTTGAAAATCGTTGGCTTTGGGTCCAACAGACTAAACAAACAGCAAATGGTGGTCCGTGGCTAACTGGTATGAAAAAGGTTGAAAACCACTGTTGTAGAAGGAAGAATAGGTTTATTGATCACAGTTCTCCTCCAGTCCACCAGGGGGCAACAACACTGCCTGGATGGATTCTCCAGTGCGCATGCGTGAACCACGTTAACCCGGAAGAGTTGGTGTGTGTAGTTTTTGTGTGTGTTTTCGTCTCGACTGTGTGTCTAGCTGTGTCTGCAGGAACAAAGAGAGCGAGCAGTGATCAGTGAAGGTAAAATGTGTCCTCCAGAGTGTGTTCTAGTGGCTATAAAGGAACACATGGTGTCAGTGGGAGAGCAGATCATAATGAGTGTTTTGAGTGGAGGAGGAGATGATGCTTGTTGTCGTCTGAAGATACACGTCAGGTAAGTTCTGCTCTGTCTCCTCTGTGATGATTTCACTGCCCTGAAACTTCTTCATCCAGTTCTATGCAGATCGCTAGCTCTGGTCCAGAGCTCCACTGCTTCTATGAGTCTGCACTCAGAACAGTGGAGCTCTGGACCAGAGCTATGACTTGTTTCTGCACAGAATCAATAACGTGATCACGATGATAAAGTTGACCAAGTTGTTGGTGTAATATCATGGCACACTTTACATCACAAATCACCTCATGTCGAATCTGTAAACTACATGGTAATGACAGAAAATTTAGACTACAGATTTTAGACTACATTTCTCTATTTTCATTGAAAGATGAACAGAACAATTTTTGTCGTTTGGGATTGTTTGGAGACATGTGACGTTTATGATGATGATTATTATTAATATTGCAATTATTATTATTATAGCATACCATAATTACTGAGCATGCACTCCACTCATCCATCCATCCATGTTCTCTGTTCATCTTTCAATGAGTATAGAGAAATGTAGTCTAAAGTTTGATTGATTCCTGTCATTGCAATGCAGTTACAAGTAAAGCGTGCAATGATATTACGCATACATTAACTAGACTACCAATGATGATAATTTAAAAAAAACACGGGACAAGGTAGGCCTATTATATATTGTCATTGTTAATAAGCGTTCTTGAATAATACCATGATGTGTTATCTTTGCCCTGAAACATGACTGTCATGCATGTGAAGCATGGCTACTGTTATCATAGTCAAACAGGCCATTCAATGCATTACTTTAGCAAGCCTAGCCTATACTTTGTCAACAGCGAGAATGCAGCTGTCCATTAAGAAAAAATCGAATCAAAAATTTGATTCAAATCAAATGGATCAGAGGAGAAGATAGATATCTATCTACGATAGATATAGATATGGATAGATAAACTAGTTTGATGATGACATAGTTAGCATTGTTTCAAACCACCAAAACCACATGCAATTCCAAACCACATGCAACTGCCTAGTAGGGAGAGTTAGATGGAAGAGAGAGCTTGATCCACTAATGTTACACACATCTTTACAATCATAGTATCTCCATAGTACATCAACTTATATACATTTGTTGTGGCTGGGTTTTCAGAATCAGGTTTAGTTGTCAGGGATTAAAGTTTTCCGGCATGGTGCCGGAAGTCCGGACTATTGGGATTTTGGGAGGGGAAAAACATGCGTAAAACTCCGTTCACTTCATGGGGCCAGTCCAATGGCGCCGCTGCTACGTCTTAAACAACGCATTTCAACTCTAGTTTGTCCCTATTCAGGCTGCATGAACAGCAGCTCGAGCGCTCAGTGTCTGACCCCCCAATGTCGCAACTCTGACACTAGATGGCTCTGCCCCGACTGGCCAATCATCACACCGTGTCTTAAGTTGTGACACGGTCATTAGCCGCTGTAGCCTGACACACACACACACACACGCAGCGTATCCTTCCTCAAACCGCTTCGACCTCTCTATCCCCATGCTGATCGATATTACTGGCAACTTATAGCCAGAATCTCGTCAAAATGTCCAAGAAGAAAGCGCCATTAAGGAATTATTTTGGTGTCCCGCCACCGCAATCTCCAAAGAGACGCCAAGTTGAACCACCACGCTGGACCGCACAGAAAAATACTCTAAAGTGCCTGCTGCGCTCACCGAGGCGACGTGCCTCGGTGCCTCGGTCCGTGCCGAAGTGCTCCTCAGTCGGGGAGGCGCGGCACGTGGCCCCCTTGACGAACGGAGCGAGATGCGGTGCTAGATAAGCTATGCGCGAGCATCCAAATCTAGACGATAAAACTGCATTTTCATACAGGGACAAAGGATTTCGATAATGCAGCTTTTGATAAGCACGCTGCACGAGAGAAGCAAAGAGCACGTCAACATAGTTGAAACAATAAATAACGATCGTGTGTACTGTACACACACACACACGCGCGCGTGTGGGGGAGAGAGAGGAAAAAGCCCACGTTGACTTGTCCATAGCTGGAAGACTAAAAGAGGAATTCCACCAAAAAAGGGGAATTCCACCCATTTCCAACATGTTACTATTCTATTAATATACACGTGATGTTGTGTTGTGTGGTTCCCCCATTCTGTCTCCTAGAAATGGTCTGGGAAAAAAAAATCATTAACATGGTGAAACATCTTTTACCATGTTAATATTTTTTCTTTCAGGACCTTTTTTCTGAGTGTGTACAAATGGAATGGTATATATATATATATATATATATATATATATATATATATATATATATATATATATATATATATTATATATATATTAAGGCTGTTGAAAATAGTTAATTAATGGGATTAAATTAATTTTGTTGATTAATCTGATTAAAAATTTTAATCAGATTAACTCATGTGCACACTGACTCAACTCACTGAGCATTTTCTCATTGAAAGAAATGGGTAGAGCACGGTTTTACGGAGACATATAGCTGCGTGTCTCCCTGTAACCAGAGCCATAGAGTATAGCTGGAGGATCTACAAGCATTGAGGGCTTGTAGATCACCTATTTTGATAAATGTTTTCAAGATAAATGGTTATTTTTTTTCCACAGATTCTGTTTCTTTTTTAAATGTTGGAATCCTGTACAGGAAAACATGCATATTTTGGACATAGTTCGATTGGTGATTAATCATGATTAAATTAATTTTGAAGCTGTGATTAATTTGATTAAAATTTTTAATCATTCAACAGCCCTAAAATATATATATATATATATATATATATATATATATATATATATATATATATATATATATATATATATATATATATATATATATATGGGTTTGGAAAGTTCAGGCTCAGGATTTTTTTTGCTTTAATTAGGGGTGTAAATTATCGATTAATTTCTTATCGATCGATTAATTGGATATTAATTTGTTATCGATAATTAATTGATCAGCGGCGTTTTTTTTCTCTCTCATATATATAGTATAAAAAATTAACATTTTTGTATAGTGTGGTATTAATAACTAATGGTTAATGGTATTAATGACCTTATGCTTTGGCCCTGCCTTGTGGGTCACAACACACAAGCATTAATACATGACCGTATCACCAAGACTGAAGCATAAATGCCATAAATTAAGCACATAACATGAAACATATTATATTTTCTCTCTGACACTAGGTAGGATAGCAATTTTACAAATATTCAGGTAGTCCATTCATTGTAGCCTAATTATATTTGAACTGGGGACCCCCCACCCAGACTATAGCAACAGAATGTTTCCACAGATAAATATCGTGGAAATGGCACATCTACAAGCTCATTGTGAAATTGTAGACCAGCTATTTTCACAATTCTTGCCTCTTATATAAAACAATCCTGCTAATATTTGCTGATTAGTTTTCATGCAGCATTAGAACCACTGATATGAATACTACTATGCCTACTGCTTTACATGGGGACATAAGAAAACAAAACATTATTGGAGGGGCACTAAGATGAAGCAATAAATCAATGATGATAGTGAAAAGAGCTGTCTGTGGACATTGGACTGAAGAGGATTCCAGAGGGCTAGCAGGGGGGTTCTATATGGGGCCATACTAGCTCTGGTTCATAGCTCTAACAGTGGAGCTATGGACCAGAGCTAGGGCTAGGCAGACTGCTGGAGATTAGCATTAGCTTTCAACTCTAATGTTAACACTTTTGGCTAACCAGCTAGCGAAGCTAACGTTAGTCACTCATTCCCAGTTCCGTTTTTTTAGCTAGGATTAGAAATGGCGGCGGGGGCGGGGCGAGAGTTAGCTAGGATAAGGCCTTCAAAATAAGAGCGCGACTTCTTGTAATTAATATGGTCTTTTAAATGTCATAGATTTATTGAAAAAGTGCTAGTATGGGGCACACTGTATACATGTAGGATATCAAAAAGTAGATCTACAAGCTCAAAACGTAATGGGGTGTGTTTTAAGCTTGTAGATTAGCTGTTTTTACTCAATTTTCAGACCAAAATGGACACTATACAAAAACAGTTGTTCATATCAACAAGCGACGCATATCCACACGTCCGGGCAGACCTCCTCTACAACACCCTACTGTCCGCTAAGCAGGAGAGGTGTATTTTAAAAAGTTATAGGCCCTTTTGTACGGTCAAAGGTCAAAAATGGTGCCATTTCCAGACTGTACTAACCACTGGACAAAAGACGGCTCTTCGTATCAACAAACGACGCATATCCACACGTCCGGGCAGACCTCCTCTACAACACCCTACTGTCCGCTAAGCAGGAGAGGTGTATTTTAAAAAGTTATAGGCCCTTTTGTACGGTCAAAGGTCAAAAATGGTGCCATTTCCAGACTGTACTAACCACTGGACAAAAGACGGCTCTTCGTATCAACAAGCGACGCATATCCACACGTCCGGGCAGACCTCCTCTACAACACCCTACTCTCCGCTAAGCAGGAGAGGTGTATTTTAAAAAGTTATAGGCCCTTTTGTAAGGTCAAAGGTCAAAATGGCGAAATTTCGAGCCCAGACTGGCCGCTGGAGCAAAGACGGCTCTTCGTATCAACAAGTGACGCATATCCACGCGTCCGGGCAGACCTCCTCTACAACACCCCACTGTCCGCTAAGCAGGAGAGGTGTATTTTAAAAAAAGTTATAGGCCCTTTTGTAAGGTCAAAGGTCAAAAATGGCGAAATTTCGAGCCCAGACTGGCCGCTGGAGCAAAGACGGCTCTTCGTATCAACAAGCGACGCATATCCACACGTCCGGGCAGACCTCCTCTACAACACCTACTCTCGCTAGGCAGGAGAGGTGTATTTTAAAAAGTTAAGTACAGCCAAGTCACAAATGGTTGAATGAGCTAGGATAAGAGTTGGCCGGGGGAGTTAGCTAGGATAACCAGTGCTGTTTCCAGACCAGAGGGGGCACTGTTTCTCCAGTTATTTTCCCATTTTTTAACATACAAATATTACAATTCTGTATAGACAATACAGAAATGTTTAAATGGCATATACTATAATAGTCATCTCATAGTCTGGTGATTTAAAAAAAAGAATACAATGTAAATGCAATGGATACTGTAAGGCTAAGTATCTTTGTAGTGGACCAAACACATCTCAATCTCAAAAATACACCTCTCCTGCTTAGCGGACAGTGGGGTGTTGTAGAGGAGGTCTGCTGGACGCGTGGATATGTGTCACTTGTTGATACGAAGAGCCGTCTTTGCTCCAGCGGCCAGTCTGGGCTCGAAATTTCGCCATTTTTGACCTTTGACCTTACAAAAGGGCCTATAACTTTTTAAAATACACCTCTCCTGCTTAGCGGACAGTGGGGTGTTGTAGAGGAGGTCTGCCCGGACGCGTGGATATGCGTCACTTGTTGATACGAAGAGCCGTCTTTGCTCCAGCGGCCAGTCTGGGCTCGAAATTTCGCCATTTTTGACCTTTGACCTTACAAAAGGGCCTATAACTTTTTAAAATACACCTCTCCTGCTTAGCGGAGAGTAGGGTGTTGTAGAGGAGGTCTGCCCGGACGCGTGGATATGTGTCACTTGTTGATACGAAGAGCCGTCTTTGCTCCAGCGGCCAGTCTGGGCTCGAAATTTTGCCATTTTTGACCTTTGACCTTACAAAAGGGCCTATAACTTTTTAAAATACACCTCTCCTGCTTAGCGGAGAGTAGGGTGTTGTAGAGGAGGTCTGCCCGGACGCGTGGATATGTGTCACTTGTTGATACGAAGAGCCGTCTTTGCTCCAGCGGCCAGTCTGGGCTCGAAATTTCGCCATTTTTGACCTTTGACCTTACAAAAGGGCCTATAACTTTTTTTTAAAATACACCTCTCCTGCTTAGTGGACAGTGGGGTGTTGTAGAGGAGGTCTGCCCGGACGTGTGGATGTGCGTCGCTTGTTGATACGAAGAGCTGTCTTTGGTCCAGTGTCCAGTCTGGTCTGGAAATTGCACCATTTTTGTACCCTTGACCTTACAAAAGGGCCTATAACTTTTTAAAATACACCTCTCCTGCTTAGCGGACAGTAGGGTGTTGTAGAGGAGGTCTGCCCGGACGTGTGGATATGCGTCGCTTGTTGATACGAAGAGCCGTCTTTGCTCCAGCGGCCAGTCTGGGCTCGAAATTTCGCCATTTTTGACCTTTGACCTTACAAAAGGGCCTATAACTTTTTAAAATACACCTCTCCTGCTTAGCGGAGAGTAGGGTGTTGTAGAGGAGGTCTTCCCGGACGCGTGGATATGTGTCACTTGTTGATACGAAGAGCCGTCTTTTGTCCAGCGGCCAGTCTGGGCTTGAAATTTTGCCATTTTTGACCTTTGACCTTACAAAGGGCCTATAACTTTTTAAAATACACCTCTCCTGCTTAGCGGAGAGTAGGGTGTTGTAGAGGAGGTCTGCCCGGACGTGTGGATATGCGTCGCTTGTTGATACGAAGAGCCGTCTTTGCTCCAGCGAAAGTGCACCATGTTTTGACTTTTGCTGTACTCAAGGCCAATAACTTTTTAAAATACACCCTCCTGCTTAGTGGGCAGTGAGGTGTGAGAGGAGGTCTCCCTGCACGCGTACATATGTCCCACTAGTGATCGAAGAACCATTTTTTGTCCAGGGGCCTATTTTACACTCTAGTGAACAGTATTTATCCATTTCAATATGTTTTTTAAGTTAATAATACGGGTGTAAATGTTAACAAAAATACTTATTGTTTTGTAAATTTTCGTTATATATACTTAATTATAGTTCTAATTGGCCAATTTATGTGCAAATTAATCATTTTTGTTTTATTTCACTGGGTACTTTTATTTTGAAGGGCCACGCCCCTTTTTCTATCCTAGCTAACGTTATGCTAGCTAAAAAAAAACGCTGGCCTCATTCCCATATGGAACTGCTGCGTTGTCGTTGCAGCCAGTGCTGCTACCACAGATACACCACATTTATGTACGGACGGTCACACATGCACCTGGGTCCGTTCTACATGGCATTAATTTGCGTGCGTGTTTCAAACACGCTACTGCGTCTTGTGTGCGTGCGCCTCGCTCCACACCGCGATGGCACACAGTGGTGTGTCCAATGCGCGTCAGAAGGCATTGAGAGAGCAGGGAGAGAGACTGGCTGAGCACCGGACCACGGCTAAAACAGGAGAGGAGACGTACTGGTGTTGATGCAGGGAGTAAGAAAAAAAGAAAAACGGAATCAACAGATTTTTTTTCTCTTTGAAATAGAGAGAGAGAGAGTCAGAGAGAGGAGAGAGAGAGAGAGAGAGAGAGAGAGAGAGAGAGAGAGAGAGAGAGAACAGAAACGAAGCAAAAGAAAGTCATTCGCACGTTTTTTCCCCCGACAGTGGGACCGCGTCCCTATGGCTTATAGACCAATTTCTCTAAAGTCAAATAAACATGCTCCTCCGTGCCCGGACCACTTTAGTTCATCATCATAAAGTCACAAAAGCAGAGTATTTTCTTCCTCTCTTCTCTCCTCTCCTCTGTGTGTACATGCGTGATTTGTGTGTGTATGGGGGGCAGCTGCACTACGCCGTACGGCGGTGCGTAACCGAGAAATCAATTAATTGATGATTGATAAGTTTACTCGAGCAATTTCTTATCAAACAATTAATCGAGGATCGATATAATCATTAACCCTAGCTTTAATCCCTGCACTGTCATATTCACACAGGTTTAAAAACAACAACAACAACACAATATTCATTCCATAGGCCCACGATTTAGGTCATAACAAGTACATGGCATTCCAAAAACAACCTTGATTACAGACAGACAAAGTTACAAACCGGGGGGGGGGGGGGGGGGCGGGCATGTGTAGTTATCTGTCCACTCAAGCCTTTCAGATTGTTGTTTTGTACTCTATGGTGGAAAGCGAGAGTCCGTTAGTCCCATACGCGTGGTGGAATGTGATTCCGAGTGTTCATTCGGTCAGAGGGCAGGACCGTCTAATCCTCGGGCACACGGCCGTGTGAGAGTGTCAGTTGTGTACAGTTGCTATGTCTAATCCTAGTTGCTATGTCTCCTTTGTTTATAGTTTATGTTGCACAGACCTTTGCCTACATACAGTATAGGCTACTACCTGTATTTAAACCACTGCACCCTTCGTGTTACATTTCTCCCATTACTGCTGTATTACTACCTCCTTGTTCATTTTCATGTCAATACCCAAAAATTAAGTTGTTCATGATGAAAGATGCAACGTGTTGCAAACTGTCTAAAATTACTCAATTAATTAATTACTCAATATTCTCAATATTTTATATAATATATACATTGGAGTGAGTGCCAGTCACCAGTGTGTGAGAGCTCAGGTATTAAAGTTCTCAGTACTAGGTACTGATTTCAGTCCTGAGGATTTCATAGGAGTCATTTACTTAGCTCAGTGCTTATTTGCAAAAGATCATTTTCAGTCTCAAGATTTTTTTTTACTTGAATCCCTGAGAGCTGCATATGAATGAATGAATGAATGATGAATTGTTTATTTTTGTGTCATGCACCAGAGGCGCCCAGCCCACACAGGCTTATAGGACACACCATACAAGTTACATATAAATACAGAATAAAACAATTTACAACTGAAAACAATCAAAGAAAGCAGTTTGTACATCTCTGTTTCTTCCTTCATTACATATAAACAAAGCATAATGGCCCAACTCTATTGTCTAGTTGCTGTACTGCAATTCTGCAATCCTTAAATTAAGTCTTTTTTAAAAACACATTTAATCAGGGCGTTCCGTGTTGGAGCACCTCAGTGCGGCCGCAGAGTGGATGTGCAGCCTCTTCCAGAGAGAGATGGAGAACTGAATACGTTGCTGGCAGCGAGACAGAACCAACTGCTGGACATGAGACTCTGCAGCGTACGTCAAGCTGCACAGAATAGGTTGGTTGACGTTCTGTTGCATGCTCTTTTTGTCCAGTTGTTTGCTCGCACTAATGTTAAAAGATTGTGTGAGAGACATTCTATACCATCTAAAAATAGGAGATAAGAAAAACATTGTGGACTGCTGGTGATGTTACTTTTCTTCTCCTTCTGTCTTGCTGAGTAAAGAGATTTCCGCTAAACATCAGGAGAGGAGATTCATTCTGGTCAAGGAGGAACCACAACCTCCAGAGATCAAAGAGGAACGCAGGAGAGCAGATCCAGTCTGGTCAAGAGGAACCACAACCACCACAGATTAAAGAGGAACATCAGGAGAGCGGATCAGTATGGTCAGGGGTAAACCACAACCTCCACAGATTAAAGAGGACAAGAGGAGGAGGCATTGACATTTTCTACATAGAGAGACCACAAGGGCTAAAATCACTCGGGTAATAAATTAAACAAACAAACAAAAAGATTCACATGCAGATCAGACACAACAAACATGCAGAAATCACCTGTTTCTCCCGAATATGCGTTGGTCCGATATACACTGCTCACTGTTTGCTGCTAGGTTAGGTTGTCGGTCTAATGACAGTCAGGACCAATAGTATGTACAAAAGCATCCTAACACTACTCTCCAACTCTCTCTTTCTCTCCCTCTCAACTGAGCTCAGGGCTTTATGTTCTTTGTCATGGAGACTGATTTATGTCCATAGGTGCTCTATTTTGTAGGCATCGTGCCCCACAAGAAGCCTGGCTTTGAGTTTATGAAAGCATCTGTAACAGCTTGTACTAATTTTACAGTTTAATCAGTCTTTCTTAGAAGGTGTATAAGTTTGTGCATAGTAAATGGAAAAAAAAACATATAACAGACATTTTAGGAATCTAGTGTTCACTACCATTGTTGTTTTTTCCTGCTCCTAGCAGATGGAGAGTCTCTTCACACTGCTCTGATGTCGAACCGAGATCTGACACCGACCTCACAGAAGACAGTGACGACTGGGAGAAAAACACCGAGGAAACCTTTCCACTGTCAACTTTGTGACAAAAGTTTTGGTCAGTCAAGTAGCCTGAAGAATCACCAGAGTGTCCATTACCAGAGAAGGACCTTTAGTTGTAAACTTTGCGGTAAGAGTTTCAGTCGTTCACGCTAACCTGAGGATGCACCAACACGTCCACACCGGAGAAAAACCATTTAGTTGTGAACTTTTGCAATGAGAGTTTCAGAAATTTTACGTACCATGCGGAGGCACAGGAGTGTCCATACCAGAGAAACTGGAATGGACACTGGAGAACAACCCTTCCAGTGTAAAGTGTGCAGAAAGAGTTTCTGTGATCTAAGTACCTGAAGAACCATCAACGCATCATACTGGAGAAAAACATTTAGTTGTCAACATTGTGACAAAAGCTTTAGTCAGTCAAGTAGCCTGAAGGAATCACCAGAGTGTCCATACCAGGAGAAAAGACCCTTTAGTTGTAAACTTTGCGGTAAGAGTTTCAGTCGTTCAGGTAACCTGAGGATGCACCAACACGTCCACACGGAGAAAAAATTTCCATTGTCAACATTGTGACATGAGCTTCAGTCGGTCAGATCAACTGAAGACCCACCAGAGTGTCCATACAGGAGAAAAAACCCTTCCAGTGTAAAGTGTGCAGAAAGAGTTTCCGTCATTCAGCTAAACTAAAAATTCACCAACGTGTCCACACTGGAGAAAACCTTTCCGTGTAAAGTGTGCGGTCAAAGAGCTTCAGTGAGGCAGGTACCCTGAAGATTCACCAACGCGCCCACACTGGAGAAAAACCATTTAGTTGTGAACTTTGCAATAAGAGTTTCAGTTGTAAAAGGTATCTGATGGAACATCAACGCATCCATACTGGAAGAAAAAAAACATTTCTATGTCAACATTGTGACAAGAGCTTCCGTTGGTCAAGTCACTTGAAGAAACACCAAACACGTCCACAGTGGAGTACAAAGCTTAACTATGACAGATTAGCCAAAAAGCAGGCTCGCTCCCATTACGGTTCAATAGTAACTAAATCATTTACAGAAAATCCTCTGTTATGATTTGTGCAAATTAATGATGTCCAAAGACAGCCTTAAGGTGTCTAATTTGAAGGGATAATTCAGAAGTTGTTTGAGATACTTTCCATTAATAATAGTGGTGTCTCAACTGCATTAATTGATTGCCAGGGTTCCATGGTGGGAGTTTCTGCCCTGGTTTGGTCAATATTAAGTAGTTCTGGTAATTTTGTGGAGGTCACAGGGGGCAGCAGTAAAAGTAAATAAATCCACAAAACTAACATAATTTGTATTGTTTAATGATTTCTAAATTATGGAACTCCTTCATTCATTTTTGACTCCCCTATCACATGGAACTAGTTTTTGGGTGTGGTGATATGGACAGTCACAAATACATAGTTCCCTGTGATAGAGGTACACTTACAGTTGTGACTACTATAATAATGGCCGCTATTTCATACAGCTTAACTATACTTTTCCATACTCTGAACTATACTTTTGAGGGAAAAAAATAAAATAAGTTGATTGTGCTTCAGTTATTTTTTAATACATTTTACAAAACAGCCTGTATTTTCACATTTCACTGTTTCCAGGGCTCATTCAGAGATAAGGCATTCAATATAATTTATCGATTACAGTTGGATTTTTCCAGTTGTTGCCATGCCTGCTTTATATAAGCACATTTTCAGTGAAGTTGATTGAGAAATAATGGCTTGTTCCCTACCTGTGTTCTGCTCAAATGAAGAGGAGTCCAAGGACCTCCATGTTCATCCATGCATCTGTAGATTTCCATCTGCAAAATGTTTTGTGCCAGCAGGTTTTTATTTTTCAACTGTATAAAAAAAGAACTATTTTGGAAAATATCAGATCTACCAGCTCACAGTGGCACCTGTGATCTTGCGAATATGCCTGTCCATACTCTCTCCAACTTCCGAACCTTTCGGGAATTTGCGTCAGAAAGTTGAAAAGTGATGTCATCCCGAAACTTTGTTCCGAAAGCTGCAGCGTCGAATGTTTGTGACTTTCGAACTACCCCCCCCCCCATTCCAGTTCACATTAAGCGTTCAGCAGCTTACTGATCAAGCTTTCTTGAGATTATCTTTTTTCTAGAAATTATCATTATGACTGAAGTTCATGTGAAGGAGGCAGCACTGCATTGCACTTTACATACTCCACATTTGGTTATGCCTGATCCAGAGGCTCAATGTGGCAGTTTATCACATTCAGTAGATCATTTGTGCACAGATGTAATTTTCTTGGGGTTTATTAGTAACTCTAGTACAGGGCTGGGCAATTATTTTCCCAAGGGGCCACATGAGATACATAAAATATTGTGGGGGCCAAGACAAAGGCTGACCTAATGTCTGCGTAGTATTAATTTAATTTCAAGGCGAAAGTAAGAGTAAGCCAAAC
>CM076981.1:60000-149609 GCA_039105355.1 Benthosema pterotum | reverse complement strand
CTTCCAGTGTAAAGTGTGCAGAAAGAGTTTCCGTCAGCTAAGTACCCTGAAGAACCATCAACGCATCCATACTGGAGAAAAACCATTTAGTTGTCAACATTGTGACAAAAGTTTTTAGTCAGTCAAGTAGCCTGAAGAACCACCAGAGTGTCCATACCAGAGAAAGACCCCTTAGTTGTAAACTCTTTGCGGTAAGAGTTTCAGTCGTTCGGATACCCTGAGGATGCACCAACGCGTCCACACTGGAGAAAAACCTTTCCATTGTCAACATTGTGACATGAGCTTTCAGTCAGTCAAATCAACTGAAGAGACACCAGAGTGTCCATACTGGAGAAAAACCCCTTTCATTTGTAAAGTGTGCAGAGAGAGTTTCCGTCATTCAGCTAAACTAAAAATTCACCAACGCGTACATACTGGAGAAAACCCTTTCCAGTGTAAAGTGTGCAGAAAGAGCTCCGTGACGCAGGTCCCCTGAAGATTCACCAACGTGTCCACACTGGAGAAAAACCATTTAGTTGTGAACTTTGCCAGTAAGAGTTTCAATTGTCAAGGTAATCTGAAGGTTCATCAACGTGTCCACACTGGAAGAAAAACCATTTAGTTGTGAACTTTGCAGTAAGAGTTTCAGTAGTCAAAGGTATCTGAAGCATCATCAACGAATCCATACTGGAGAAAAACCATTTAGTTGTCAACATTGTGACAAGAGCTTCCGTTGGTCAGACCAGCTGAAGGCACACCAACACGTCCACAGTGGAGACAAAAGCTTAACGCTGACAGATTAGCCGAAAAAGCTATAGGTTCGCTCCCATTAGGTTCAATAGTAACCAAAATAATTTACAGAAAATCCTCTGTTATGAATTTGTGCAAATGAATGATGTCCAAAGACAGCTTAAGGTGTCAACTTTGAAGGGGTAGTTCAGAAGTTGTATGAAATACTCTCCATTACTATAGTGGAGTCAACTGTATTAATTGATTGCCAGAGTTCCATGGTGGGAGTTCTGCCTCTGGTTTTGGTCAATATTAAGTAGTTCTGGTCATTTGGTGGAGATCACTGGGGGCACGCAGTAAAAGTAAATAAATCCACAAAACTAACGATTTTGTATTGTTGAATAAAATATTAGGACATCCTTCATTCATTTTGGAACCCCCTATCACATGGAACTAGTTTTTGGGAGTGGTGATATGGACACAACGCATCTTTCCGAAATTTTTTTCTGAAAGCTGCAGCGTCGAATGTTGTGACTCCGAACTCCCCTCCCCAATTCCACTCTGTTACTTTTCCAAACTCCAATTAAAACTCAGATTAAGCGTACAGCAGCCTACTGATCAAGCTTTCTTGAGATGATCTTTTTCTCTGGGAAATCATCCATTATGACTGAAGTTCATGTGAAGGAGGCAGCACTGCATTGCACTTTACATACTCCACATTTGGTTATGCCTGATCCAGAGGCTCAATATGCCAGTTTGTCACATTCAGTAGATCATTTGTGGCCAGATGTAATTTCCTGGGGTTTATTAGGACTGTAGTAGGCAATAAAACATAATTTGCTTTAAAAATATGTATGAATAATGTTCGAATGGCCCCTCCCATAGCTAAAATCCCTAAAACTAAAGAAAGCAAGGAATGTAAAACAATTAACACCCACCTAAAACATGAACCTTGGTTGAAAAAAGAAAAATAACCAAAGTTGTCCTTTAATGCCACAATATCAAGATTGAATAGTCAGGTTGATGATATTTATAATTTTGGTTCATTCAGAAAAACTGTCTGGCCTCATTGCAGTGTATGGCTGAACTTTTCTCTTTTTCTCTTTGATTTGCTTTGATTGAACTTTTCATGGTCTTTATATTGTTGAATTGTTTCAAAATGTTCCCGTCTAATAAAAGAAACATAATGAGGGAAAAATCACAATGTATTGAAAATCTAATTGAATCATAACATACTTAAGAATCGCAACTAAACATTGATATTGTATTGTGAGGTAAGACAATCATCACACCCCTACTTTGGACCTCATACATCTCAGAGTAAATGTACTATGTTACACATTCATATTAGTAAATGTACAGAAGCGGGGATCGAACCCGGGACTCCCACTCGCCAGTCCAACGCACAACCAGTCGCGCCAATAGGGCTGAGCCCGATTGTCGGGGCTGTTGTCGCTGGGTCATGGCTGGGTGCTACATTCACCCCCTTGATCTTTTGGAGCGCGTCCTCGCGCTTCACACTTCACACCACGGACCCCCGTACACGATGTCCCTCGCGTGGACCCTTTGTAGAAAAAGCCTTGTGCACACCTACAGGGACAGGTGCGTCGGAGCCAGCAAACAAATGCACGTATTCAGAAGAAGAGGGGGTCCCGCACACTGTCTTCAGTTATAAATGCTTTTATTAAAGATGACAACGTTTCGGTCTACATGACCTTCATCAGGTATCTGATGAAGGTCCTCGTGTTGACCCGCAAGGACGTATACGGGTATATTGGGAATAACACCCGCACTCCAAATCCTGCCGACTACGCCAGATTGTAGTATTACGCAGAAGCGGGGATCGAACCCGGGACTCCCACTCGCCAGTCCAACGCTGAGCCCGATTAGCGGGGCTGTTGTCGCTGGCTCATGGCTGGGTGCTACATACTACACATACATCTCAGAGTAAATGTTACTTATATTCTTTGGACTCCATCCGTCCCTTGAGGGGGTTGACTTACAGGTGTGTAACTCTGGTTCCATTTGTTCATTGTATGGAAGAAATTATTTTATTACGAGAAAAGTTATGTCGTATGTCAACGAGCAAACCAGCTAAACAATCACAGGCAACAACAGGCATTCTGATTGGCTGGCTTGAGATGATTCATAATGATGGACGATGATACGAGCACCTCTCATTTCACACAGGTGTGTTTTTTTAGACAGAGAGCGAGTTTGGGAGCTGAAACCTGATAGAATAAGTATCTTTGTTACAAAGGGTATATACAGTATCTGTGTTGAAGTCAGGAGATTATATTAACATTATTAATAATATTAACAGTTTCCTCCATCACAGTGGTTACTGTACATGAGTAGTGAATTTGGGCTCTGTAGTTCATTCATTATAGGAACTTTGTGGTTTTCTACCAGTGGTCCCTTTAGGGGATTCCAGGTGGTCCCCAGCGAAATGATGGACCGCTGGTAACCAAATAAATAATAATAATAATAATAGCTTGGACTTATATAGCGCCTTTCTAAATACCCAAAGCGCTTTACAAAAACCTAGGAACAACTTTATTCAAAAACTAAAAGCAGGTAAAAACAGTAAGGCAAAAAGGTTCAGGGACATCATTTACTGGGCCTCAGCTGGGGAAAGCAGCGCTGAAGAGGTGGGTTTTGAGGGCCGATTTGAAGGAGGGGAGGGAAGGGGCTGTTCTGAGGTGGTTGGGTAGGGCATTCCAGAGGTTGGGAGCAGCAACATAGAATGCCCTGTCCCCCCAGGAGCGATACTTGGCATTGCGGGACGTGAGGAGGTTTGCTTCTCCAGACCCGTAAGGGTCCAGTTGGTTTATCTTAACGCTCCCAAGACACATTATAATTAAAACATCTGAATTAATTTTCAAGAATCTGCACGATTAGAAAATGTAAAAAATAATTGTTACTTTGACCAACATTTTGTCAGTTATCTCTCCTAAATTGTGGACAAAAACTTGAAAATCGTTGGTTTTGGGTCCAACAGACTAAACAAAACAGCAAATGGTGGTCCGTGGCTAACTGGTATGAAAAAGGTTGAAAACCACTGTTGCAGAAGGAAGAATAGGTTTATTGATCACAGTTCTCCTCCTGTCCACCAGGGGGCAACAACACTGCCTGGATGGATTCTTCATTGCGCATGCGTGAACCACGTTAACCCGGAAGAGTTGGTGTGTGTAGTTTTTGTGTGTGTTTTCGTCTCGACTGTGTGTCTAGCTGTGTCTGCAGGAACAAAGAGAGCGAGCAGTGATCAGTGAAGGTAAAATGTGTCCTCCAGAGTGTGTTCTAGTGGGTATAAAGGAACACATGGTGTCAGTGGGAGAGCAGATCATAATGAGTGTTTTGAGTGGAGGAGGAGATGATGCTTGTTGTCGTCTGAAGATACACGTCAGGTAAGTTCTGCTCTGTCTCCTCTGTGATGATTTCACTGCCCTGAAACTTCTTCATCCAGTTCTATGCAGATCGCTAGCTCTGGTCCAGAGCTCCACTGCTTCTATGAGTCTGCACTCAGAACAGTGGAGCTCTGGACCAGAGCTATGACTTGTTTCTGCACAGAATCAATAACGTGATCACGATGATAAAGTTGACCAAGTTGTAGGTGTAATATCATGGCACACTTTACTTCACAAATCACCTCATGTCGAATCTGTAAACTACATGGCAATGACAGAAAATTTAGACTACAAATTTTAGACTACATTTCTCTATTTTCATTGAAAGATGAACAGAACAATTTTTGCCAACTAATTTACCAACTGTTTTTTTGGAGACATGAGATGTTTCTGATGATGATTATTATTAATGTTGCGATTATTATTATCATTATAGCATACCATAATTACTGAGCATGCACTCCATCCATCCATCCATCCATCCATCCATCCATCCATGTTCTCTGTTCATCTTCCAATGAGTAAAGAGAAATGTATCTAAAGTTTGATTGATTCCTGTCATTGCAATGTAGTTTACATTCGACATGAAGTGTATTGTGAAGTAAAGCGTGCAATGATATTACACCAACAAACTTGATCAACTTTATCAACATGTCTGGCTGGTTATGTAATGATTTTATTCATATATTCTAGAACTAAGTGAGCTTGCAGGTCGGCTATTTCCACTGAACAACAACTATTATATATTGTCATTGTTAATAAGCGTTCTTGAATAATACCATGATGTGTTATCTTTGCCCTGAAACATGACTGTCATGCATGTGAAGCATGGCTACTGTTATCATAGAGGCCATTCAATGCATTACTTTAGCAGGCCTAGCCTATATTTTGTCAACAGCGAGTGTGCAGCTGTCCATTAAGAAAAATCAAATCAAAATTTGATTCAAATCAAATGGATCAGAGGAGAAGATAGATATCTATCTACGATAGATATAGATATGGATAGATAAACTAGTATGATGATGACATAGTTAGCAGTGTTTTCTATTCCAAACCACATGCACCTGCCTAGTAGGGAGAGCGGTCGCACGAGAAGTCGGCCCGCCGCGAAAGTCGGCCCGAATCGTGTGGAGAGGTCGGGCCGCGGCTGTGGAGAGGTCGGGCCGGGGGAGTGGAGAGGTCGGCCCATGTCTGTGGAATAGTTAGTTACTTAGTGAGCTAGTGTCAGCTGTTTTAGGCCCTTGTATATCATTATCCTTATTATTGTGCACTTTTTAAGGCTACAACAGAATGTAGAAGATTAATTGTCATGTTGATCTAGTGAATTGACTGCTTTGTTTCCCTGGTCCAGCAAAAGTGATGTGATTGACTGATAATTGCTGATATGTTCACACTTGGACCCGAGGTGAAATTGCTTGCTAATGGCTGTGTCTATTGATCAAATTGTACCTCCACAGCTCAGGTGAATGACCTTTATGATGATGATGGTGTGTGTGTGTGTGTGTGTGTGTGTGTGTGTGTGTGTGTGTGTGTGTGTGTGTGTGTGTGTGTGTGTGTGTGTGTGTGTGTGTGTGTGTGTGTGTTATTGCTGTCGGACGGAAAGGATTAAACAGTGAATCATTTAACTCAGCACAGTGTTATTTGTCAAATCACTTTAACTCTGATATAGAGTTAAATAAAGAACTCTTGGTCTGGTGTTAAATATTGAACTATTATATCAGGGTGAAAAAGTATAATGTAAGCGTTCACTGTTTATATAGTCTTTACAGAATAAACTTATATTTTCAATGCCAAACGACCACCAGACCACAGACTCAGGGAGTTCAGGCATGTGTCAACCTGTTAGCCATTGCTATAGTCAAAACAAACATTTTGTATCCTAAAGCATAGAATGTATCCTTTTAGCCACATTACTGCAATCTGAAGCATAGATTTACATGAATTACTTCAATAACTTTAAAGTACTCTGGTAAAGAGTGAAATATGTATTTATTCAACTCTGGTAAAGATAAAACATTTAATTATTCAACTCTAGTTGAGAGTAAACCAGTATTATTGAACATGCATATGTCTTGATAATGGTTGATATGCAGTGATAATGGTGCCTATACATGTCTATTGTCATGACTTGATAATGGTTGATATGCAGTGATAATGGTGCCTATATACATGTCTATTGTCACAACAGCAAGACATATCAAGCATAAAAGACTTGATGATGGTTGGTATATGGCCTGATAATGGTTGATATGCAGTGATAATGGCGCCTATGCATGTCTATGATATGCAGTGATAAAGGTGCCTATGCATGTCTAATGGGCCGACCTCTCCACACCCCCTGGGCGACTTCTCCACACCACCTAGCCGACTTCTCCAACCCACCTAGCCGACTTCTCCAACCCACCTAGCCGACTTCTCCACACCACCTAGCCGACTTCTCCACACCACCTAGCCGACTTCTCCACACCACCTAGCCGAGATCTCCGCTGTTTTGCTCGGTCCGAGTTCGCGGCGGCCCGAGATCTCCTGTCCCCGGGAGGGCTAGATCTGGGCCTGCTATCTCTGCATTGTAAAGGAAGAGAGAGCTTGATCCACTGATGTTACACACATCTTTACAATCATAGAATGTCCATAGTACATCAACCTATTTGTTGTGGCTGGGTTTTCAGAATCAGGTTTAGTTGTCATATTCACACAGGTTTAAAAACAACAACACAATATTCATTCCATAGGCCCACGATTTAGGTCATAACAAGTACCAGAGATCGTGAGCGGAGCGGAGCGCGAGCGGAGCGGGGAGTGGAGCGGGTGGATTTTTAAGTGAGCGCTGAGCGCGTTTTCAAATGGGTTGGAGCGCGCTCTGGAGCGGGAATTATCCTCCGCTCCAGCCCGCTCCAAGCCGTTCAGTCTAGACAACGGCACACGTGTTCAGTAGCACAGCATAAACGTGTGGTTGTGGTTCAGATGGCGACTAAAGGCCTACAGTGCCAGCAACACGATCAAGACATTTAAAATCCTCTCCGAGGTGCGGGAGGAAGGAGGAGATGATGATCATGATGGAAATTGGAAAAAAGAAAAAGTAAGCTGACTGTCTTGCTGTCTATCTTGCCTTAGATGCGTCACCTCGCTATTTATTTTGAAGCATTGCACATCATAACGGCAACGTATTTGAGCGCAGCGACCCCCCCAATTATGTCCAATTCCCCCACAGTGTAACATCATCAATAACCTATTATCCCGTATGGCATTTTGGAAACGAAATAGCGCGGCATAAGATTATTCGCCGCACCTGTCTGGGTTAATATAGACAGTAGTGTAACTGCACATTTAACTCCTGTCTTAAATGTTTATGCTGTGAGGGGGGCAAATGGATGTAATCGACACATATTTGGAATGTCGACGAATCGCGGCCCAGTGTCAAAATGTTGTCGATTTTTTATTTTATTTTTAGCCCGCGGCGCGCACGGGCCCAACGCAAAATGTTGCCATACGGCTCACAACGCAGCCGCGTGCATGTGTTCTGAGAGAATCGATGTCAACTTAGGCTACTGTCACTGTGTAGGCCTACCTTTTGCAGTATTTTATCAAAGATATAATCCATAACGCGGAGGGGAAAGAATGTCCGAGGTCGCCTTCGTTCTTGCTTTCCTTTTTTCTTTTTTTCGGCGCATTTACAGAGCCGGATAAAAGGCTGCGCGCAGGGGGGGGAATGCCCCCCTAAACGCCCTAAATTTAACTGTTGTCATATAAGGTTTTCGCCTGCCCCCCCCCCCCCCCCCCCCCCCCCCCCCCCCCCCGAATTGTGAAACTTTATATCCGGGTCTGACAAAAGCCGGCGAAGAGAGAGAGAGAGAAAAGAACATCTTCCGAGTTTGAGCGCAAGCCCCGCTTCAAAGACTAAAGATTTGGAGCTCGCGATTTGACAAGAAAGCAGTGACATGTTCACAACGTCGGTGGTGAACTTTAGGTGTTTGTGATGTGCCGTGGTTCCAAAAAATAAGCAAATAAGCAATCATAGCCGTTTGTTTGAGACAGACTGTGGGGGAAGGAGGAGGAGTATAGGAGGACGCAGCACAGACGCGCACAGCACAGACATTGATAGTAGCCTAATGCCCGAAAGCAGCCTAATACCCGACAAAGAAAAAGCAGCAGCCTTTTTTTTTCCAGCCGTCAAATTTTGCTCCTGAGCGGGCCGGGCTGAGCGGAGCGCGGAGCGGCCCAAATTAATAAGAGCGCGGAGTGGAGCGAGAGCGGTCTGGGAGGGGGTCCACGGGAGCGGATTGCGAGCGGGACCAAATACGTCGAGAGCGATGAGCGGAATTCTCGGCCGCTCCGCTCCGCTCACGAACTCTGACAAGTACATGGCATTCCAAAAACAACCTTGATTACAGAGTACAGACAGACAAGTTACATGGGGGGGGGGGGGGGCATGTGTAGTTATCAGTCCACACTCCAAGGCCTTTCAGATTGTTGTTTTGTACTCTACGGTGGAAAGCGAGAGTCCGTTAGTCCCATACGCGTGGTGGAATGTGATTTTGAGTGTTCATTCGGTCAGAGGGCAGGACCGTCTAATCCTCGGGCACACGGCCGTGTGAGAGTGTCAGTGTTTATGATACTGTGAGATAGAGTGGTTCTGAAGACCCCGATCCACAGCTGTGCGGGGGAGGATGCTATACTATTGCTATGTCTAATCCTTTGTTATAGTTTATGTTGCACAGACCTTTGCCTACATACAGTATAGGCCTACTACCTGTATTTAAACCACTGCCCCCCTTCGTATTACATTTCTCCCCATTACTGCTGCATTACCTACCTCCTTGTTCATGTTCATGCTCAATACCCAAAAATTAAGTTGTTCATGATGAAAGATGCAACGTGTTGCAAACTGTCCAAAATTACTCAATCAATATTCTCAATATTTATATAATATATAAATTGGAGTGAGTGCCAGTCACCAGTGCGTGAGAGCTGCACAATGGCCCTAACTCTAGTGTCTAGCCTAGTGTAGGGATGTCCAACAGTTAATCGTTAACCGTTAATCGTTAAGAATTTCGGTTATCGACAACGTTAACGGCTAATGATTAACTGATAAAATAAAAATAAAAGCGCACGTGGCTGTCAGGGCACGCTGGACTATTCCAGTTTCATCCACGTTATTACCCAATAGCCAGGGGAGCAGAGTGTGTGCGCTGCAGCCAGCAGCCACTGAGCTTTCACTAAACTTTGGTAATAACCATCTTTGCATGTATTTTAAGCCTATAGTTTTATTTTATGGATGTCATTGCTCTATCGGTCTGTCTGCATCACGGCACATGCTGCGCATACGCATGGCTATATGGAGATTACGCACGTGGCTCGTTCAATGATGACTCACCACAGCGCTATTTTTGGTAATTTAGATGTGTACGTTGTAAAATAAATATTATACTGCAGTATTCGCGCGTTATAATTCACCTAGTTTTATAACTAGGTGCTGACGCTCACTTATAATGCCTGTGAGCTTGTAGATTGTATATTTATCGCGCAGCGCACAGCTCTTAACATTGCATCATACAGTATACGCAGGAATGCCGAGTGTGGGACTACACACGTTGTTGACTATGGATTTGTTCCGCAGCAAGACGGCCCCGCGTCTGTGTTATATGTTTGGAGAACGTCGTGTGTCGGATGAAAACTCATTCGGTGAGAGACCGCGACTGACTGAATTAAATTGTGTGCGTACTGCGTGCGCGCACAGCTGCGCCTGCGTGTGCGTAAATCTTGCACTGAGACTGACCGTTCTAATGTGAAAGTAATGGGAAAGTAAGAGTCTTTGGAGCGGAGCGTGCGTTCAAACTTAAAGATGTTTTTTTTTTTTGCCCGGATCTAACATTTCACAATTGGGGGGGCTTTATGAGGCAGCGTCATTATAGCGTCATTATATGAAGGGCGTTTAGGGGGGCATTCCCCCCATGGCCCCAGCTGTGTAGCCGGCTCTGCAACACGAGCCTCCAAAAAAAGAAAAGAAAGCAAGACAGGCGATCACGGACACTTTTTCCTCTCCTCGACCATCGCTGTGCGTGATGGATATAATTGATAAAATACTGCAAAAGGTACACAGTAACAGCCTAATTTAACATCGATTCTCTCACAACACATGCACAGGGCGCTCGCTGCGTTACAAATGATCTCGTCGAGCAGCGACCACAAAGTGTTTGTGCTGTAACGCACGCACGCATTTGATAATTGGTTGCTCATTTCCGTCCCCGAAATTTGATTTGTTTCTGATAGCCTACAGTAACAGAACATGTCCATATACAACTAAGATACGATGTCCATAGAACTAATGCAGCCATTGTTATTGCTTAGTCCTTGAGGTGGAAAAGGGACTCGGAAAAGGCCGGCTGTAACCGCGTATAATTGGCCTTTTTAATGGATTAAAATAGCGCATTTTTCCTTATCGGTTAACGGTCATTAACCGGCAGAGGTCTGACGACGATCGGTTAAGAAAATCTTTCCATTTGGCCATCCCTAGACTGAACAGTGTACTGCAATTCTGGAATCCTTAAATGAAGTCTTTTTAATAATGTATTTAATCAGGGCGTCCGTGTTGGAGCACCTCAGTGCGGCCGCGGAGTGGATGTGCAGCCTCTTCCAGAGAGAGATGGAGACACTGAATACGTTGCTGGCAGCGAGACAGAACCAACTGCTGGACATGATGACTCTGCAGCCGTACGTCAAGCTGCACAGAATAGGTTGGTTGACGTTCTGTTGCATGCTTTGTTTTGTCCAGTTGTTGCTCGCACCAATGTTGTCAGATTGTGGGAGAGACATTCTATACCATCTAAAAATAGGAGATTAAGAAAAGCATTGTGTACTGCTGGTGATTGGTACTTTTCTTCTCCTTCTGTCTTGCTGCGTGAAGAGATTTCCACTAAACATCAGGAGAGGAGATTCATTCTGGTCAAGGAGGAACCACAACCTCCAGAGATTAAAGAGGAACAGCAGGAGAGCAGATCCAGTCTGGTCAAGGAGGAACCACAACCTCCACAGATTAAAGAGGAACAGCAGGAGAGCGGATCCAGTCTGGTCAAGGAGGAACCACAACCTCCACAGATTAAAGAGGAACAAGAGGAGGAGGCATTGACATTTCTACATAGAGAGACCACAAGGACTAAAACTCACTCGGGTAATAAATTAAACAAACAAACAAAAAGATTCACATTCAGGTCAGACACAACAAACATGCAGAAATCACCTGTTTCTCCCGAACATGCGTTGGTCCGATATACACTGCTCCCTGTTTGCTGCTAGGCTAGGTTGTCGGTCTAATGACAGTCAGACCAATAGTATGTACAAAAGCATCCCTAACACTACTCTCCAACTCTCTCTTTCTCTCCACTCTAAACTGAGCTCAAGGCTTTATGTTCTTTGTCATGGAGCCTGATTTATGTCCATAGGTGCTCTTTTTGTAGGCATCGTGCCCCACAAGAAGCCTGGCTTTGAGTTTATGAAAGCATCTGTAACAGCTTGTACTCATTTTACAGTTTAATCAGTCTTTCTTACAAGGTGTATAACTTTGTGCATGGTAAATGGAAAAAATATATAACAGACATTTTAGGAATCTAGTGTTCACTACCATTGTTGTTTTTTCCTGCTCCTAGCTGATGGAGACGTCTCTTCACACTGCTCTGACGTCGAACCGAGATCTGACACCGACTTCACTGAAGACAGTGACGACTGGGAGAAAAACACCCGAGGAAAACCTTTCCACTGTCAACTTTGTGACAAAAGTTTCGGTTGGTCACGGTCCCTGAAAGCACACCAGAGGGTCCATACTGGAGAAAAACCCTTTAGTTGTCAACATTGTGACAAAAGTTTCAGTCAGTCAGGTAAACTGAAGAAGCACCAGAGTGTCCATACCAGAGAAAAAACATTCAGTTGTGAACTTTGCAGTGAGAGTTTCAGAAATTTACGTACCCTGCGGAGGCACAGGAGTGTCCATACCAGAGAAACTGGTATGGACACTGGAGAACAACCCTTCCAGTGTAAAGTGTGCAGAAAGAGTTTCCGTCAGCTAAGTACCCTGAAAAACCATCAACGCATCCATACTGGAGAAAAACCATTTAGTTGTCAACATTGTGACAAAAGTTTTAGTCAGTCAAGTAGCCTGAAAAATCACCAGAAACTCCATACCAGAGAAAGACTCTTTAGTTGTAAACTTTGCGGTAAGAGTTTCAGTCGTTCGGATACCCTGAGGATGCACCAACGCGTCCACACTGGAGAAAAACCTTTCCATTGTCAACATTGTGACATGAGCTTCAGTCGGTCAGATCAACTGAAGACCCACCAGAGTGTCCATACTGGAGAAAAACCCTTCCAGTGTAAAGTGTGCAGAAAGAGTTTCCATCATTCAGCTAAACTAAAAATTCACCAACGCGTCCACACTGGAGAAAAACCATTTAGTTGTGAACTTTGTGGTAAGAGTTTCAGTCGTAAAGGTTATCTGGAGGGTCATCAACGCATACATACTGGAGAAAAACCATTTAGTTGTCAACATTGTGACAAAAGTTTCCGACTGTCGGGTACCTTGAAGATTCACGTGTCAAGTGTCCATACCAGAGAAAAAACATTTGGTTGTAAACTTTGCGGTAAGAGTTTCAGTCATCAAAGTAATCTGAAGGAACATCAACGCAGCCATACTGGAGAAAAACCATTTAGTTGTCAACATTGTGACAAGAGCTTCCGTTGGTCAGAACAGCTGAAGGCACACGAACGCCTCCATACTGGAGAAAAACCCTTCCATTGTAAAGTGTGCAGAAAGAGTTTCCATCATTTAACTAAACTAAAAATTCACCAACGCGTCCACACTGGAGAAAAACCTTTCCAGTGTAAAGTGTGCAGAAAGAGCTTCAGTCAGTCAGGTGACCTGAAGATTCACCAACGCGTCCACACTGGAGAAAAACCTTTTAGTTGTGAACTTTGCGGTAAGAGTTTCAGTTGTCAAAGTAATCTGAAGGTTCATCAACGCATCCATACTGGAGAAAAACCATTTCATTGTCAACATTGTGACAAGAGCTTCCGTTGGTCAGAACAGCTGAAGACACACCAACACCTCCATACCGGGGAAAAACCTTTCCATTGTCAACATTGTGACATGAGCTTCAGTCGGTCAGATCAACTGAAGACCCACCAGAGTGTCCATACTGGAGAAAAACCTTTCCAGTGTAAAGTGTGCAGAAAGAGTTTCCATCATTCAGCTAAACTAAAAATTCACCAACGCGTCCACACTGGAGAAAACCCTTTCCAGTGTAAAGTGTGCAGAAAGAGCTTCAGTGAGGCAGGTACCCTGAAGATTCACCAACGCGTCCACACTGGAGAAAAACCATTTAGTTGTGAATTTTGTGGTAAGAGTTTCAGGCATCAAAGTAATCTGAAGTATCATCTACGCATCCATACTGGAGAAAAACCATTTAGTTGTGAACTTTGCAGTAAGAGTTTCAGTTGTCAAAGGTATCTGAAGCATCATCAACGAATCCATACTGGAGAAAAACCATTTCGTTGTCAACATTGTAACAAGAGCTTCCGTTGGTCAAGTCACTTGAAGAATCACCAACACGTCCACAGTGGAGACAAAAGCTTAACTCTGACAGATTAGCCAAAAAGCTATAGGCTCGCTCCCATTAGGTTCAATAGTAACCAAATAATTTACAGAAAATCCTCTGTTATGAATTTGTGCAAATGAATGATGTCCAAAGACAGCTTAAGGTGTCTACTTTGAAGGGGATAGTTCAGAAGTTGTATGAAATACTCTCCATTACTATAGTGGTGTCAACTGTATTAATTGATTGCCAGAGTTCCATGGTGGGAGTTCTGCCCTGGTTTTGGTCAATATTAAGTAGTTCTGGTCATTTGGTGGAGATCACTGGGGGCACGCAGTAAAAGTAAATAAATCCACAAAACATAATTTGTATTGTTGAATAATTTCTAAAATATTAGGACATCCTTCATTCATTTTTGATCCCCCTATCACATGGAACTAGTTTTTGGGAATGGGGATATGGACACAAAATACATAGTTCCCTGTGATAGGGGTACACTTACAGTTGCGACTACTATAATAATGGCCACTATTTCATACAGCTTAACTATACCTTTAAGGGGTCAAATAAAATAAGTTGATAATGTCCTTCAGTTATTTTTAATACATTTGACAAAACAACCTGTATTTTCACATTTCACTGTTTCCAGGGCTCATTCAGAGATAAGTGCATTCAATATCATTTATCAATTACAGTTGGATTTTTCCAGGTGTCGCCATGCCTGCTTTATATAAGCACATTTTATGTGAAGTTGATTGAAAATAATGGCTTGTTCCCTACCTGTGTTCTGCTCAAATGAAGAGGAGTCCATGGACCTCCATGTTCATCCATGCATCTGTGGATTTCCATCTGCTAAATGTTTTGTGCCAGCCAGGTTTTTATTTTTCAACTGTATAAAAAAAAGAACTATTTTGGAAAATATCAGATCTACCATCTAACAGTGGCACACTGTGAGCTTGCGAATCTGCCTGTCCATACTCTCTCCAACTTCCGAACCTTTCGGGAATTTGCGTCAGAAAGTTTAAAAGTGATGTCATCCCGAAACTTTGTTCTGAAAGCTGCAGCGTCGAATGTTGTGACTCTTCGAACTACACCCCCCCCCATTCCACTTTCCACATTAAGCGTACAGCAGCCTACTGATCAAGCTTTCTTGAGATTATCTTTTTTCTCAGAAATTATCCATTATGACTGAAGTTCATGTGAAGGAGGCAGCACTGCATTGCACTTTACATACTCCACATTTGGGAATGCCTGATCCAGAGGCTCAATATGGCAGTTTATCACATTCAGTAGATCATTTGTGGCCAGATGTAATTTCCTGGGGTTTATTAGGACTGTAGTAGGTAATAAAAAATAATTTGCTTTAAACAAATATGTATGGATCATGTTCGAATGGCCCCTCCCATAGCTAAAATCCCTAAAACTAAAGAAAGCAAGGAATGTAAAACAATTAACACCCATCCTTTACTTTTTCTAATAACTACCTAAAACATGAACCTTGGATGAAAAAAAAGTTGTCCTTTAATGCCACAATATCAATATTGAATCGTCAGGTTGATGATATATATTATTATTATTTGGTTCATTTCAGAAAAACTGTCTGGCTGCATTGCAGTGTATGGCTGCACTTTTCTCTTTTTTCTTTGATTTGCTTTGATTGAACTTTTCGTGGTCTTTATTGTTGAATTGTTTCAAAATGTTCCAGTGTAATAAAAGAAACATAATGAGCAAAAAATCACAATGTATTGAAAAATCTAATTGAATCATAACGTACTTAAGTATCGCTTCCAAACATTGATATTGTATTGTGAGGTAAGACAATCATCACACCCCTACTTTGGAGCTCATACATCTCAGAGTACTATGTTACACATTCATATTAGTAAATGTACTACACATACATCTCAGAGTAAATGTTACTTATATCGTTTGGACTCCATCTGTCCCTTGAGGTGGTTGCCTTACAGGCGTGTAACTCTGGTTCCATTTGTTCATTGTACGGAAGAAATTATTTTATTACAAGAAAAGTTATGTCTTATGTCAACGAGCAAACCAGCTAAACAATCACAGGCAACAACAGGCATTCTGATTGGCTGGCTTGAGATGATTCATAATGATGGACGATGATACGAGCACCTCTCACTTCACACAGGTGTGTTTTTTAGACAGAGAGAGAGAGTTTGGGAGCTGAAACCTGATAGAATAAGTATCTTTGTTACAAAGGGTATATACAGTATCTGTGTTGAAGTCAGGAGATTATATTAACATTATTAATAATATTAACACTTTCCTCCATCACAGTGGTTACATGAGTAGTGAATTTGGGCTCTGTAGTTCATTCATTATAGGAACTTTGTGGTTTTCTACCAGTGGTCCCTTTAGGGGATTCCAGGTGGTCCCCAGCGAAATGATGGACCACTGGTAACCAAATGTATCCTTAACTCTTGAGAGAGTAACATGAAACCAAATGGACCCGTAAGGGTCCAGTTGGTTTCATCATAAAGGTAGGGTAAGTGATTTCACTTTTGTCTGATATCACCATAGGATATCACCCAACATATATCTATGTCACCCCCCCCAAAAAAAAATCTGTTAAAATGCTCTATTATAAGGTGTGCAGACCATATATGGAGTTTCCCCCTCCACGTTAGCAGAGGAGCTAATAAAAGTTCCCCAGGTGGAGGGTGAATTCTCCCCCAATCAGGATTGAGCAGCAGGTTCACATAGTGTAGCTACTCTTGGGCACCCCTAGTGCACCAGGCTGGTACTACACGATTAATTTCAAATTACTTACCCTACCTTTAATGGTCCCAAGACAAATTAAAATTAAACATCTGAATTAATTTTCAAGAATCTGCACGATTAGAAAATGTAAAAAATAATTGTTACTTTGACCAACATTTTGTCAGTTATCTCTCCTAAAATGTGGACAAAAACTTGAAAATCGATGGTTTTGGGTCCAACAGACTAAACAAAACAGCAAATGGTGGTCCGTGGCTAACTGGTATGAAAAAGGTTGAAAACCACTGTTGTAGAAGGAAGAATAGGTTTATTGATCACAGTTCTCCCCCGTCCACCAGGGGGCAACAACACTGCCTGGATGGATTCTTCATTGCGCATGCGTGAACCACTTTAACCCGGAAGAGTTGGTGTGTGTAGTTTTTGTGTGTGTTTTCGTCTCGACTGTGTGTCTAGCTGTGTCTGCAGGAACAAAGAGAGCGAGCAGTGATCAGTGAAGGTAAAATGTGTCCTCCAGAGTGTGTTCTAGTGGGTATAAAGGAACACATGGTGTCAGTGGGAGAGCAGATCATAATGAGTGTTTTGAGTGGAGGAGGAGATGATGCTTGTTGTCGTCTGAAGATACACGTCAGGTAAGTTCTGCTCTGTCTCCTCTGTGATGATTTCACTGCCCTGAAACTTCTTCATCCAGTTCTATGCAGATCGCTAGCTCTGGTCCAGAGCTCCACTGCTTCTATGAGTCTGCACTCAGAACAGTGGAGCTCTGGACCAGAGCTATGACTTGTTTCTGACTTGCATTGGAGCTCTGTTCGTCTCCGTGCATTCGGCCATTACTCCACCCGACTAGCCTCTCTTCTCTAGTGGATATATAAAGAACGTTTTGCCTACTCACCAAAATAAACACGTCTTGTGTCATTAGAAAGCCTACTTACCTTAGTGTTAGCACTCTGAGCCCCCACCATACGGATGAAATGGACTTTTTGGGCAGAAAACGATCATTTCTCACTGAAGGAAAAATATTTCCTATGGAACTTTTCTATTGGCAATATCGGTAGAGGGCGCAAATCCTGGTTGTTTTTCCGGTGAAAAACGATCGCGTTCTGGCCAAAAAGTCCATTTTATCCGTGTGGTGGGGGGTTCAGAGTGTTTCCACTAAGGTAAGTAGGCTTTCTAATGACACAAGACGTGTTTATTTTGGTGAGTAGGTAAAACGTTCTTTATATATCCACTAGAGAAGAGAGGCTGGTCGGGTGCAGTAATGGCTGAATGCACAGAGACGAACAGAGCTCCAATGCAAGTCAGACTCAGAAGCAGTGGAGCTCTGGACCAAAGCTGGCCATTCAATGCATTACTTTAGCAGGCCTAGCCTATACTTTGTCAACAGCGAGAGTGCAGCTGTCCATTAAGAAAAATCAAATCAAAATTTGATTTAAATCAAATGGATCAGAGGAGAAGATAGATATCTATCTATGATAGATATAGATATGGATAGATAAACTAAACTCGCCACAAAAAGTTCGGGAATCCAACTTTGGCCCATTATAGCACCCCTTTGATAAAACCGATTGGTATCATATTATATACCATTTTTATCATTGATGTGTCCCCTTTACAATGAGGTACAGCATGTAATGATCCGGCATTCGTGGAATGAGCAACTCTAAACATGTGGCTTGCGCTCCATTTTTTTTTTTTGCCAAAATGGCAAATGTATGGTATTGATTGCTTTACGTTGCCTAGCAGATTGGATGATTACTCTCTTCCACAGTACAAGTAAAAACATAACACATATTGGACATTTTTAGACTTTATTAATTTCACACTCAGTGACAGGGAACTCAGTAGCGTGTGGTATTACCAAACACAGACACAACAGCTTGGCACCTCCTCCTCATGCTGCTCACCAATGCAGCCACATTTTGCTGTGGGATTGCATTCCATTCCTCAACCAGCATCTGTTTCAAGTCAGCCAACATGGTTCTGTGGGTCACTCTAGCATACACAGCCCGACCAAGCTGATCCCACAAGTGTTCAATTGGGTTGAGGTCTGGACTCATGGCAGGCCATTCCATCCTCTCCACTCCCAAATTCTGGAGGTACTCTGTGATGATCCTGGCTCTGTGGGGGCGAGCATTGTCATCTTGGAGGATGGCATTAGGTCCCAGGTTCCTAAGATATGGGATCGCCACTGGATCCAGAATCTCATCCCTGTACCTTAATGCATGTACAGGTGTACAGGTGTACAGGCGCCAGGCACACACCTGTGATTGGCACGCACCTGCCATCATTTGAAGTCAAACGAGAGTGAATTCCAACAGAAAAAAATTGCAGTGGATTTTGGCAAAAAAAATTGGAGCGCAAGACACATGTTTAGCATTGTTTCTCATTCCACGAATGCCGGATCATTACATGCTGTACCTCATTGTAAAGGGGACAAATCAATGATAAAAATGGTATATAATACGATACCAATCGGTTTTATCAAAGGGGAGCTATAATGGACCAAAGTTGGATTCCCGAACTTTTTGTGGCGAGTTTAGTATGATAATGACATAGTTAGCATTGTTTTCTATTCCAAACCACATGCACCTGCCTAGTAGGGAGAGCTTGCTATCTCCGCATTGTAAAGGAAGAGAGAGCTTGATCCGCTGATGTTACACACATCTTTACAATCATAGTATGTCCATAGTACATCAACTTATATACATTTGTTGTGGCTGGGTTTTCAGAATCAGGTTTAGTTGTCATATTCACACAGATTTAAAACAACAACAACAATATTCATTCCATAGGCCCACGATTTAGGTCATAACAAGTACATGGCATTCCAAAAACAACCTTGATTACAGCCAGACAAGTTACAACTGGGGGGGGCATGTGGGGTATGTGTAGTTATCAGTCCACACTCCAAGGCCTTTCAGATTGTTGTTTTGTACTCTACGGTGGAAAGCGAGAGTCCGTTAGTCCCACGTGGTGGAATGTGATTCATTCGTTCAGAGGGCAGGACCGTCTAATCCTCCGGGCACAAGGCTGTGTGAGAGTGTCAGTGTTTATTATGATACTGTGAGATAGAGTGCGTAACTCCGAGTTGTTCCAGGCACGGCCACTCGCGTTGTCCCTTGCTGGTTGCAATCTCAAGTCCAGAGGGGGTTTTGTAGAAGGGGGGTTGAATCACAATTTACAGTAGAATCAAAAATTTAGACCGAGGGCAAAGCCAATCGCTCGTCCCCCTCTGAAGTCTTGTCAACTTATCTGGGTTGGTTGGCGAGACGGGCTGCGATGGCATCCAGCTTCCTTCCATTCTCGACTCCAATTCTCTGCATCTCAGCTACAACTCTACCCAGTTCAACTTCCCTCTTCCTTACATGTTGGCGTTTGCAATATTTACTAGACTGCTATACAGTTGCTATGTCTAATAGGGATGTTAATCGACACATATTTGGAATGTCGACGTGTCACGGCCCAATGTCGACAATCAATCGATTTTTTAAAATTATTTTAATGCCTAATGTCTAATCTTTGTTATAGTTTATGTTGCACAGACCTTTGCCTACATACAGTATAGGCCTACTACCTGTATTTAAACCACTGCCCCCTTCATATTACATTTCTCCCCATTACTGCTGCATTACCTACCTCTTTGTTCATGTTCATGCTCAATACTCTTTTGTAGTCATTTCATGTTACTCACTACCATTTACAGTTCCAAAAATTAAGTTGTTCATGATGAAAGATGCAACGTGTTGCAACCTGTCAAATTACTTAATCCATATTCTCAATATTTTCCAAAATTGGAGTGAGTGCCAGTCACCAGTGTGTGAGAGCTGCACAATGGCCCTAACTCTAGTGTCTAGCCTAGTGTACTGCAATTCTGAAATCCTTAAATGAAGTCTTTTTTAATAATGTATTCAATCAGGGCGTCCGTGTTGGAGCACCTCAGTGCGGCCGCGGAGTGGATGTGCAGCCTCTTCCAGAGAGAGATGGAGACACTGAATACGTTGCTGGCAGCGAGACAGAACCAACTGCTGGACATGATGACTCTGCAGCCTTATGTCAAGCTGCACAGAATAGGTTGGTTGACGTTCTGTTGCATGCTTTTTTTTGTCCAGTTGTTGCTCGCACCAATGTTGTCAGATTGTGTGAGAGACATTCTATACCATCTAAAAATAGGAGATTAAGAAAAGCATTGTGTACTGCTGGTGATGGGACTTTTCTTCTCCTTCTGTCTTGCTGCGTGAAGAGATTTCCACTAAACATCAGGAGAGGAGATTCATTCTGGTCAAGGAGGAACCACAACCTCCAGAGATTAAAGAGGAACAGCAGGAGAGCAGATCCAGTCTGGTCAAGGAGGAACCACAACCTCCACAGATTAAAGAGGAACAAGAGGAGGAGGCATTGAGATTTCTACATAGAGAGACCACAAGGGCTAAAACTCACTTGGGTAATAAATTAAACAAACAAACAAAAAGATTCACATGCAGATCAGACACAACAAACATTCAGAAATCAGCTGTTTCTCCCGAACATGTGTTGGTCCGATATACACTGCTCCCTGTTTGCTGCTAGGCTAGGTTGTCGGTCTAATGACAGTCAGACCAATAGTATGTACAAAAGCATCCTTAACACTACTCTCCAACTCTCTCTTTCTCTCCGCTCTCAACTGAACTCATGGCTTTATGTTCTTTGTCATGGAGACTGATTTATGTCCATAGGTGCTCTTTTTTGAAGGCATCGTGCCCCACAAGAAGCCTGGCTTTGGGTTTATGAAAGCATCTGTAACATCTTGTACTCATTTTACAGTTTAATCAGTCTTTCTTAGAAGGTGTATAACTTTGTGCATGGTAAATGGAAAAAATATATAACAGACATTTTAGGAATCTAGTGTTCACTACCATTGTTGTTTTTTTCCTGCTTCTAGCAGATGGAGACGTCTCTTCACACTGCTCTGACGTCGAACCGAGATCTGACACCGACCTCACTGAAGACAGTGACGACTGGCAGAAAAACACCAGAGGAAAACCTTTCCACTGTCAAATTTGTGACAAAAGTTTCGGTTGGTCACGTTCCCTGAAAGCACACCAGAGGGTCCATACTGGAGAAAAACCCTTTAGTTGTCAACATTGTGACAAAAGTTTCAGTCAGTCAAGTGACCTGAAGAAGCACCAGAGTGTCCATACCAGAGAAAAACCATTTAGTTGTGAACTTTGCAGTGAGAGTTTCAGAAATGTACGTACCCTGCGGAGGCACAGGAGTGTCCATACCAGAGAAACTGGTATGGACACTGGAGAACAACCCTTCCAGTGTAAAGTGTGCAGAAAGAGTTTCCGTCAGCTAAGTACCCTGAAGAACCATCAACGCATCCACACTGGAGAAAAACCTTTCCAGTGTAAAGTGTGCAGAAAGAGTTTCCGTCAGCTAAGTACCCTGAAGAACCATCAACGCATCCACACTGGAGAAAAACCCTTCCAGTGTAAAGTGTGCAGAAAGAGTTTCCATCATTCAGCTAAACTAAAAATTCACCAACGCGTCCACACTGGAGAAAAACCTTTCCATTGTCAACATTGTGACATGAGCTTCAGTCGGTCAGATACACTGAAGACCCACCAGAGTGTCCATACTGGAGAAAAAACCTTTCCATTGTCAACATTGTGACAAGAGCTTCCGTTTGTCAGAACAGCTGAAGACCCACCAGAGTGTCCATACTGGAGAAAAACCTTTCCAGTGTAAAGTGTGCAGAAAGAGTTTCCGTCATTCAGCTAATCTAAAAATTCACCAACGCATCCATACTGGAGAAAAACCATTTAGGTGTGAACTTTGCGGTAAGAGTTTCAGGCATCTAAGTAATCTGAAGGATCATAAACGCATCCATACTGGAGAAAAACCATTTCGTTGTCAACATTGTGACAAGAGCTTCCGTTGGTCAAGTCACTTGAAGAAACACCAACACGTCCACAGTGGAGACAAAAGTCTCTGTCAGATTAGCCAAAAAGCAATAGGCTCGCTCCCATTAGGTTCAATAGTAACTAAATCATCTACAGAAAATCCTCTGTTATGAATTTGTGCAAATGAATGATGTCCAAAGACAGCTTAAAGTGTCTACTTTGAAGGGATAATTCAGAAGTTGTACGAGATACTGTCCATTAATATAGTGGTGTCAACTGTATTAATTGATTGCCAGAGTTCCATGGTGGGAGTTCTGCCCTGGTTTTGGTCAATATTACATAGTTCTGGTCATTTGGTGAAGATCACTGGGGGCACGCAGTAAAAGTAAATAAATCCACAAAACTAACATAATTTGTATTATTGAATAATTTCTAAAATATTAGGACCTCCTTCCTTCATTTCATCACATGGAACTAGTTTTTGGGAGTGTGATATGGACACAAAATACATACTGTAGTTCCCTGTGATAGAGGTACACTTACAGTTACGACTACTGTAATAATGGCAACTATTTCATACAGCTTAACTATACCTTCACTATACTCTGAACTATACCTTTAAGGGAAAAATAAAATAAGTTGATGATGTGCTTCAGTTATTTTTAATACATTTTACAAAACAGCCTGTATTTTCACATTTCACTGTTTCCAGGGCTCATTCAGAGATAAGTGCATTCAATATAATTTATCAATTACAGTTGGATTTTTCCAGGTGTTGCCATGTCTGCTTTATATAAGCACATTTTCAGTGAAGTTGATTGAAAATAATGGCTTGTTCCCTACCTGTGTTCTGCTCAAATGAAGAGTCCAAGGACCTCCATGTTCATCCATGCATCTGTGGATTTCCATCTGCAAAACGGAAATTTGCGTCAGAAAGTTGAAAAGTGATGTCATCCCAAAACTTTGTTCTGAAAGCTGCAGCGTCGAATGTTGTGACTCTCCGTACTACTCCCACTCCCCCCCCCCTTCCACTCTTTTCCAAACTCATATTAAAACTCAGATTAAGCGTACAGCAGCCTACTGATCAAGCTTTCTTGAGATTATCTTTTTTCTCGAAAATTATCCATTATGACTGAAGTTCATGTGAAGGAGGCAGCACTGCATTGCACTTTACATACTCCACATTTGGTTATGCCTGATCCAGAGGCTCAATATGGCAGTTTATCACATTCAGTAGATCATTTGTGGCCAGATGTAATTTCCTGGTGTTTATTAGGACTGTAGTAGGTAATAAAAAATAATTTGCTTTAAACAAATATGTATGGATCATGTTCGAATGGCCCTTCCCATAGTTAAAATCCCTAAAACCAAAGAAAGCAAGGAATGTAAAACAATTAACACCCATATTTTACTTTCTCTAATAACTACCTAAATCATGAACCTTGGTTGAAAAAAGAAAAATAACCAAAGTTGTCCTTTAATGCCACAATATCAATATTGGCAAAAAAAAAAAAAAAAAACTGTCTGGCTGCATTGCAGTGTATGGCCGAACTTTTCTCTTTTCTGTTTGATTTGCTTTGATTGAACTTTTCATGGTCTTTATATTGTCGAGAATTGTTTCAAAATGTTCCAGTGTAATAAAAGAAACATAATGAGGGAAAAATCACAATGTATTGGTAAATCTAATTGAATCGTAACATACTTAAGAATCACTTCCAAACATTGATATTGTATTGTGGGGTAAGACAATCATCACACCCCTACTTTGGACCTCATACATCTTAGAGTAAATGTACTATGTTACACATACATCTCAGAGGAAATGTACAGTGTTACACATTCATATTAGTAAATCTCAGAGTAAATGTTACTTTATGTCGTTTGGACTCCATCCGTCCCTTGAGGGGGTTGCCTTACAGCTGTGTAACTCTGGTTCATTTGTTCATTGTACGGAAGAAATTATTTTATTACGAGAAAAGTTATGTCTTATGTCAACGAGCAGACCAGCTAAATATCACAGACAATAACAGGCATTCTGATTGGCTGGCATGAGATGATTCATAATGATGGACGATGATACGAGCACCTCTCACTTCACACAGGTGTGTTTTTTAGACAGAGAGAGAGTTTGGGAGCTGAAACCTGATAGAATAAGTATCTTTGTTACAATATATACAGTATCTGTGTTGAAGTCAGGAGATTATATTAACATTATTAATAATATTAACACTTTCCTCCATCACAGTGGTTACATGAGTAGTGAATTTGGGCTCTGTAGTTCATTCATTATAGGAACTTTGTGGTTTTCTACCAGTGGTCCCTTAGGGGATTTCAGGTGGTTCCCAGCGAAATGATGGACCGCTGGTAACCAAATGTATCTATAGATCCTTAACTCTTGAGAGAGTAAAATGAAACCAAATGGACCAGTAGGCTAAGGGTCCAGTTGGTTTCATCTTACCGCTCCCAAGAAAAATTATAATTAAACATCTGAATTAATTTTCAAGAATCTGCATGATTAATGTAAAAATGTAAAAAATAATTGTTATTTTGACCACCAATGGTGGTCCGTGGCTAACTGGTATGAAAAAGGTTATAAACCACTGTTGTAGAAGGAAGAATAGGTTTATTGATCACAGTTCTCCTCCAGTCCACCAGGCGGCAACAACACTGCCTGGATGGATTCTTCATTGCGCATGCGTGAACCACGTTAACCCGGAAGAGTTGGTGTGTGTAGTTTTTGTCAGAGCCTTGGAAATACAGAGTTACGCCAACTCCGTTTACTCCATGGCGCCAGTCCAATGGCGGCTTCTCTACATAGACTTGTATTGGATAGTAACAACAAATAGTGACAGCCGGAAGTTACTGAATGCATTGGAGCCTATGGGCTCGCCCGAGTACTAAAACCACGTGACCAGACTATTTTCTGTCCCCTCAATGTCGCAACTCTGTCTATTTCTAAGGCTCTGGTTTTTGTGTGTGTTTTCGTCTCGACTGTGTGTCTAGCTGTGTCTGCAGGAACAAAGAGAGCGAGCAGTGATCAGTGAAGGTAAAATGTGTCCTCCAGAGTGTGTTCTAGTGGGTATAAAGGAACACATGGTGTCAGTGGGAGAGCAGATCATAATGAGTGTTTTGAGTGGAGGAGGAGATGATGCTTGTTGTCGTCTGAAGATACACGTCAGGTAAGTTCTGCTCTGTCTCCTCTGTGATGATTTCACTGCCCTGAAACTTCTTCATCCAGTTCTATGCAGATCGCTAGCTCTGGTCCAGAGCTCCACTGCTTCTATGAGTCTGCACTCAGAACAGTGGAGCTCTGGACCAGAGCTATGACTTGTTTCTGCACAGAATCAATAACGTGATCACGATGATAAAGTTGACCAAGTTGTCGGTGTAATATCATGGCACACTTTACTTCACAAATCACCTCATGTCGAATCTGTAAACTACATGGCAATGACAGAAAAATTAGACTACAAATTTTAGACTACATTTCTCTATTTTCATTCAAAGATGAACAGAACAATTTTTGCCAACTAATTTACCAACTGGTTATGGTAAGTGTGTCGTTTGGTTTGTTTGGAGACATGTGATGTTTATGATGATGATTGTTATTAATATTGCGATTATTATCATTATAGCATACCGTAATTACTGAGCATGCACTCCACCTATCCTTCCATCCACGTTCTCTGTTCATCTTTCAATGAGTATAGAGAAATGTAGTCTAAAGTTTGATTGATTCCTGTCATTGCAATGTAGTTTACATTCGACATGAAGTGATTTGTGAAGGAAAGCATGCAATGATATTACACCAACAAACTTGATCAACTTCATCAACATGTCTGGCTGGTTATGTAATGATTTTATTCATATATTCTACAACCGAGTGAGCTTGCAGGTCGGCTATTTTCACTGAACAACAACTATTATATATTGTTATTGTTAATAAGCGTTCTTGAATAATACCATGATGTGTTATCTTTGCCCTGAAACATGACTGTCATGCATGTGAAGCATGGCTACTGTTATCATAGTCAAACAGGCCATTCAATGCATTACTTTAGCAGGCCTAGCCTACACTTTGTCAACAGCGAGAGTGCAGCTGTCCATTAAGAAAAATCAAATCAAAATTTGATTCAAATCAAATGGATCAGAGGAGAAGATAGATATCTATCTACGGTAGATATAGATATGGATAGATAAACTAGTATGATGATGACATAGTTTGCATTGTTGTCTATTCCAAACCACATGCAACTGCCTAGTAGGGAGAGCTTGATCCGGGCCTGCTATCTCCGCATTGTAAAGGAAGAGAGAGCTTGATCCACTGATGTTACACACATCTTTACAATCATAGTATGTCCATAGTACATCAACTTATATAGATTTGTTGTGGCTGGGTTTTTTTTCAGAATCAGGTTTTGTTGTCATATTCACACAGGTTCAAAAACAACAACACAATATTCATTCCATAGGCCCACGATTTAGGTCATAACAAGTACATGGCATTCCAAAAACAACCTTGATTACAGACAGACAAGTTACAAGGGGGGGCATGCGTAGTTATCAGTCCACGCTCCAAGGCCTTTCAGATTGTTGTTTTGTACTCTACGGTGGAAAGCGAGAGTCCGTTAGTCCCATACGCGTGGTGGAATGTGATTCTGAGTGTTCATTCGGTCAGAGGGCAGGACCGTCTAATCCTCCGGGCACACGGCCATGTGAGAGTGTCAGTGTTTATGATATATATATATATATATATATATATATATATATATATATATATATATATTATATATATATATATATATATATATATATATATATATATATAATATGTGACGGGCGGGCGTTAGGACCTGGGAGCCACCTGCTTAGAGCAGAGCAGAGGAGCGCACGGCCGCGGTAGCATTGACAGGAACTGTTAAAACTCTTAAAAGGATCCCTGCATAATGAGATAAATATGGATAATACATTATACTTGCCCTCTATGACTAGAATTGAACATTTAAAACACATACAATAAACTCCTTAGTTTAAAAATAGTTAATGTTTTTATCCCATGGTGGCCGCCATTTTATTAGCCTGTCACATGACCTGTCACTGTGATGACATCACAGTAGATCTGTTGTATAGAACATAGTATGGAACGTTAGATGATATACAGGATTAAAACGTAAAACAGTTCTGTTTGTAATGACAATGGTGATTGGCGACCCCCGCTGGTGAAATAAAGCAAGTGAAAAATGTAAAATGAACCATAGGAAGAGGAAAATGTATAGTTGTTTACATTCCATTCCATTCACTTATACTGCGGAGCAATGCAATGTGACGTCATCACAGTGACAGGTCATGTGACAGGCTAATAAAATGGCGGCCACCATGGGATAAAAACATTAACTATTTTTAAACTAAGGAGTTTATTGTATGTGTTTTAAATGTTCAATTCTAGTCATAGAGGGCAAGTATAACGTATTATCCATATTTATCTCATTATGCAGGGATCCTTTTAAGAGAACAGTGAAGCTCCCTTTTGTCCTCGCTCCGTCGGCGTTTGATGCGCGTGTGTGTGTACTGCAAACAGTGGGGTCCAGCAGTAGCCTGATTGTCAGACTCTGAGCCATGGCTCAAGAGTCTGACATTGGCCCCATTGTAACCGATTTACGAGGAGGCGGGCCCTTGATTCTCCCTCAACCAATCACTGGAGATCAGCGAATCTGTCTTCCTGTGATGTTGTTTGCAGTCGACAACAACAGTTAACTAGCAGACTTGCAGTGCAGTTGGCGCCGGACATTTGCACTATTTATAACTAAATGCAGTATTAAAGAATGAAACTCTAGTTACAATGAAACTCTAGTTACAATGAAACTGAATGGATGTGTGCTGTTTTTATGGGAAACTGTTCCTGTTGTGGCAGTTAGATGTTCCTGTTGTGGCAGTTAGAAACTGTTCCTGTTGTGTTCCTGTTGTGGCAGTTAGATGATCCTCGGTGTTGATTGGCTATTTTTTAGACCCGCCTCCAACTCCTTCGCTCATTGGCCGAGCCGTTTTTCCGGACGAGATAAATCGAAACTCTTCATCACAACACCAGACCACAGAACCCAGCAGAGTGGGCGGGGCCCAACGGAGTAGATGGGGTCTGTGTGCTGCAAACAGTGGGGTCCAGCAGCACCTACGTGGCGATAATTAAACTACCACACAACAAGTGGTGCTGTGGGAAGATAGACGTTTGCACCCACCTGTTTGTCTGTGACCCAAACTCCACACACACCTGATACACAGAGCATAGAATGTCAGAAGCGACCCTGAACAGAGCCTGAACCCTACCTGCTGGGTACACTGCTTGACCCTAGGAGGCTGGACTGCTGACAGTGGTCAACAGGCAGCCATTGCTCTTTTCCTCCACTGTTATTTTGTTTTACTGGTTTGTGATGCTCTAGTGCCTCCATTTTATATGTACTGGTTTTAGAAAGCCAAACTCTGTCGCTGTAGCTCTTACTAAGCGACCACGGTGTACCACCGCTTACACTCCTAGTGTTTTATTTTGTTTTCTATACTAACCGCAACAGTGTGCTACGTGTGCAATCTCGGCCTTAGAGCCGCTCGATTTGTAGTGGTTTATTTCTAACAGTTTGCAGTGAGATTCTATGAGGAGTGTTGTAATGTTTCACCCGGTCAAGTAAAATGCCTACTTTTAATGAGCTTGCTTTTATCATTTTATAATATTGTCAATAAAGGGAAATCAATTGTATACACAGAAGCCTCCGCCTGTCCATTCAAAGTACCTTGCACCGGGATTGATATTTCTATTGTAGGATATTGAACTTGGGTCTCTCACCCTCCTTGAGAGTGGCGTAGTCAAACGTTGGTTACTATTTCAATTGCCAAAGTATTATTGGGGTCCTTCCCGTCACATATATATATATATATATATATATATATATATATATATATATATATATATATATATATATATATATATATATATATATATATATATATATATATGCTAATAAAAGTCAATCATTGCATCCGGCCTGTTTACCTTTTTTGGCGGGTGCATGCGGTGGCTGCCGCCTCCTCCGTTCTCGCCGGGACAGAACGGAGGGGGAAGGAGGAGGAGGAGGATGCAGCACAGACGCGCGCAGCACAGACATGTTCTCACTACAGTGATAGTAATAGGCCTACCAGAAATAAGCGATTCTTTTCCCTTGAAAACAGTAACGTTATGACGTTTTTGAACAAGAAATTACAAAGAATTAAAAATAAAAATCATTAATATTAAGAAAGAAAAAAGAGGAAATTTGTCGACTTGTACTTTTTTGTGTCGCCGTCAGCACGTGTCGACAATCATATTCATACAAACATATTCTCAATATTTTCAAAGTTGGAGTGAGTGCCAGTCACCAGTGTGTGAGAGCTGTACAATGGCCCTAACTCTAGTGTCTAGCCTAGTGTACTGCAATTCTGAAATCCTTAAATGAAGTCTTTTTAAATAATGTATTCAATCAGGGCGTCCGTGTTGGAGCACCTCAGTGCGGCCGCAGAGTGGATGTGCAGCCTCTTCCAGAGAGAGATGGAGACACTGAATACGTTGCTGGCAGAGAGACAGAACCAACTGGTGGACATGATGACTCTGCAGCCTTATGTCAAGCTGCACAGAATAGGTTGGTTGACGTTCTGTTGCATGCTTTTTTTGTCCAGTTGTTGCTCGCACCAATGTTGTCGGATTGTGTGAGAGACATTCTATACCATCTGTCACGGCCCTGTAGTTTACTAGGGCCTGTGTGGTTGTGCAGTGTAACCTTTGCCTCCCACAGGTTCTGAGTTGCCCATCAGGTGCATTGGGAGCACCTGGCCAGTGTTCCCAGGGTGCACTATAAGAGGCTGGGTGTGGCCACACTCAGTCTCTCTCTCTCCTCCTTTGAAGCAGCAGCACTTTGGTTTGCACAGTTCAACACCCCACATAACATTTAACACACATCCACTCACTTACACTACTGATCTGACTGATGAACACACCTCATACTTTGTATTGTTATTTGGCATAAGACTTTTGATACATATTTAAATTAACTGGTTTTAAGGAAATAAATTATGTGTACACTTTTAACAACTGTGTGACTCCCTCCTTTTGTTGTGGCCTAAGAGCCAGGTCATAACACATCTAAAAATAAGAGATTAAGAAAAACATTGTGTACTGCTGGTGATGGGACTTTTCTTCTCCTGTCTTGCTGTTTAAAGAGATATCCACTAAACATCAGGAGAGGACATCCAGTCTGGTCAAGGAGGAACCACAACCTCCAGAGATTAAAGAGGAACAGCAGGAGAGCAGATCCAGTCTGGTCAAGGAGGAACCACAACCTCCACAGATTAAAGAGGAACAAGAGGAGGAGGCATTGACATTTCTACATAGAGAGACCACAAGAGCTAAAACTCACTCGGGTAATAAATTAAACAAACAAACAAAAAGATTCACTTGCAGATCAGACACAACAAACGTGCAGAAATCACCTGTTTCTCCCGAACATGCGTTGGTCCGATATACACTGCTCCCTGTTTGCTGCTAGGTTAGGTTGTCGGTCTGACCATTGGACAGTCAGACCAATAGTATGTACAAAAGCATCCTTAACACTACTCTCCAACTCTCTCTTTCTCTCCGCTCTCAACTGAGCTCAGGGCTTTATGTTCTTTGTCATGGAGACTGATTTATGTCCTCTCTTTTTTGTAGGCATCGTGCCCCACAAGAAGCCTGGCTTTGAGTTTATGAAAGCATCTGTAACAGCTTGTACTCATTTTACAGTTTAATCAGTCTTTCTTAGAACTTTGTGCATGGTAAATGGAAAAAAATATATAACAGACATTTTAGGAATCTAGTGTTCACTACCATTGTTGTTTTTTCCTGCTCCTAGCTGATGGAGACGTCTCTTCACACTGCTCTGACGTCGAACCGAGATCTGACACAGACTTCACTGAAGACAGTGACGACTGGGAGAAAAACACCAGAGGAAAACCTTTCCACTGTCAACTTTGTGACAAAAGTTTCGGTTCGTCACGTTCCCTGAAAGCACACCTGAGGGTCCATACTGGAGAAAAACCTTTTAGTTGTAAACTTTGCAGTAAGAGTTTCAGTCGTTCGGATAACCTAAGGAAGCACCAACACGTCCACACTGGAGAAAAACCTTTCCAGTGTAAAGTGTGCAAAAAGAGCTTCAGTGAGGCAGGTACCCTGAAGATTCACCAACGCGTCCACACTGGAGAAAAACCATTTAGTTGTGAACTTTGCCGTAAGAGTTTCAGTTGTCAAAGTAATCTGAAGGTTCATCAACGCATCCATACTGGAGAAAAACCATTTCATTGTCAACATTGTGACAAGAGCTTCCGTTTGTCAGAAATGCTGAAGACACACCAACGCCTCCATACCGGAGAAAAAACTTTCCATTGTCAACATTGTGACATGAGCTTCAGTCGGTCAGATCAACTGAAGACCCACCAGAGTGTCCATACTGGAGAAAAACCCTTCCAGTGTAAAGTGTGCAGAAAGAGTTTCAATCATTCAGCTAGCCTAAAAAATCACCAACGTGTCCACACTGGAGAAAAACCTTTCCAGTGTAAAGTGTGCGGAAAGAGCTTCAGTAAGGCAGGTACCCTGAAGATTCACCAACGCGTCCACACTGGAGAAAAACCATTTAGTTGTGAACTTTGCAGTAAGAGTTTTAGTTGTCAAAGGTATCTGAAGAAACATCAACGCATCCATACTGGAGAAAAACCATTTGGTTGTCAACATTGTGACAAGAGCTTCCGTTGGTCAAGTAACTTAAAGAAACACCAACACGTCCACAGTGGAGACAAAAGTCTCTGACAGATTAGCCAAAAAGCTATAGGCTCCCTCCCATTAGGTTCAATAGTAACTAAATCATTTACAGAAAATCCTCTGTTATGAATTTGTGCAAATGAATGATGTCCAAAGACAGCTTAAGGTGTCTACTTTGAAGGGATAATTCAGAAGTTGTACGAGATACTGTCCATTAATATAGTGGTGTCAACTGTATTAATTGATTGCCAGAGTTCCATGGTGGGAGCTCTGCCAATATTACGTAGTTCTGGTCATTTTGTGGAGGTCACTGGGGGCACGCAGTAAAAGTAAATAAAACTAACATAATTTGTATTGTTGAATAACTTCTAAAATATTAGGACCTCCTTCATTCATGTTTGACCCCCCTATCACATGGAACTAGTTTTTGGGAGTGGTGAATATGGACACAAAATACATACTGTAATTCCCTGTGATAGAACTACACTTACAGTTGCGACTACTATAATAATGGCCACTATTTCATACAGCTTAACAATACCTTTACTATACTCTGAACTATACCTTTAAGGGAAAAAATAAAATAAGTTGATGTGCTTCAGTTATTTTTAATACATTTGACAAAACGGCCTGTATTTTCACATTTCACTGTTTCCAGGGCTCATTCAGAGATAAGTGCATTCAATATAATTTATCGATTACAGTTGGATTTTTCAAGGTGTTGCCATGCCTGCTTTATATAAGCACATTTTCAGTGAAGTTGATTGAAAATAATGGCTTGTTCCCTACCTGCGTTCTGCTCAAATGAAGAGGAGTTCAAGGACCTCCATGTTCATCCATGCATCTGTGGATTTCCAACTACCAAATGTTTTGTGCCAGCCAGGTTTTTATTTATCAACTATATAAAAAAAGAACTATTTTGGAAAATATCAGATCTACCATCTCACAGTGGCACACTGTGAGCTTGCGAATCTGCCTGTCCACACTCTCTCCAAATTTGCGTCAGAAAGTTGAAAAGTGATGTCATCCCGAAACTTTGCAGCGTTGAATGTTGTAATTCTCCGAACTACTCCCCCCCTTATTCCACTCTGTCACTTTTCCAAACTCATATTAAAACTCAGATTAAGCGTACAGCAGCCTACTGATCAAGCTTTCTTGAGATTATCTTTTCTCTCGGAAATTATCCATTATGACTGAAGTTCATGTGAAGGAGGCAGCACTGCATTGCACTTTACATACTCACATTTGGTTATGCCTGATCCAGAGACTCAATATGGAAGTTTATCACATTCAGTAGATCATTTGTGGCCAGATGTAATTTTCTTGGGGTTTATTAGTACTGTAGTAGGTAATAAAAAATAATTTGCTTTAAACAAATATGTATGGATCATGTTCGAAGGGCCCCACCCATAGCTAAAATCCCTAAAACTAAAGAAAGCAAGGAATGTAAAACAATTAACACCCATCCTTTACATTTTCTAATAACTACCTAAAACATGAACCTTGGATGAAAAAAAATAAAAATAAAAGTTGTCCTTTAATGCCACAATATCAATATTGAATCGTCAGGTTGATGATATATATATTATTATTTGGTTCATTTCAGAAAAACTGTCTGGCTGCATTGCAGTGTATGGCTGCACTTTTCTCTTTTTTATTTGATTTGCTTTGATTGAACTTTTCGTGGTCTTTATTGTTGAATTATTTCAAAATGTTCCAGTGTAATAAAAGAAACATAATGAGGAAAAAAGTCACAATGTATTGAAAAATCTAATTGAATCATAACATACTTGAGAATCACATCTAAACATTGATATTGTATTGTGAGGTAAGACAATCATCACACCCCTACTTTGGACCTCATACATCTCAGAGTAAATGTACTTAGTAAATCTCAGAGTAAATGTTACTTTATCTGAGTAAATGATACTTTATATCGTTTGGACTCCATCCCTCCCTTGAGGGGGTTGCCTTACAGGTGTGTTACTCTGGTTCCATTTGTTCATTGTACGAAAGAAATTATTTTATTACAAGAAAAGTTATGTCTTATGTCAACAAGCAAACCAGCTAAACAATCACAGGCAACAACAGGCATTCTGATTGGCTGGCGTGAGATGATTCATAATGATGGACGATGATACGAGCACCTCTCATTTCACACAGGTGTGTTTTTTTTAGACAGAGAAAGATAGAGTTTGGGAGCTGAAACCTGATTGAATAAGTATCTTTGTTACAATATATACAGTATCTGTGTTGAAGTCAGGAGATTATATTAACATTATTAATAATATTAACACTTTCCTCCATCACAGTGGTTACATGAGTAGTGAATTTGGGCTCTGTAGTTCATTCATTATAGGAACTTTGTGGTTTTCTACCAGTGGTTCCTTTAGGGGATTCCAGGTGGTCCCAGCGAAATGATGGACCGCTGGTAACCAAATGTATAGATCCTTAACTCTTGAGAGAGTAAAATGAAACCAAATGGACCCGTAAGGGTCCAGTTGGTTTCATCTTAAAGGTAGGGGAAGTGATTTTACTTTTGTCTGATATCACCATAGGATATCATCCAACATCACCCCCCCCCCCCCCCCCCCCAAAAAAAAAAAAAAAAAAAAAAAAAAAAAACTGTCAGACCATATATGGAGGTTGAAAATTACTGTTGTTGAAGAAAGAATAGGTTTATTGATCACAGTTCTCCTCCAGTCCACCAGGGGGCAACAACACTGCCTGGATGGATTCTTCATTGCGCATGCGTGAACCACGTTAACCCGGAAGAGTTGGTGTGTGTAGTTTTTGTGTGTGTTTTCGTCTCGACTGTGTGTCTAGCTGTGTCTGCAGGAACAAAGAGAGCGAGCAGTGATCAGTGAAGGTAAAATGTGTCCTCCAGAGTGTGTTCTAGTGGGTATAAAGGAACACATGGTGTCAGTGGAGAGCAGATCATAATGAGTGTTTTGAGTGGAGGAGGAGATGATGCTTGTTGTCGTCTGAAGATACACGTCAGGTAAGTTCTGCTCTGTCTCCTCTGTGATGATTTCACTGCCCTGAAACTTCTTCATCCAGTTCTATGCAGATCGCTAGCTCTGGTCCAGAGCTCCACTGCTTCTATGAGTCAAGTCAAGTCAAACTTTATTTGTATAGCACATTTACAACAGCCAAGGCTGTACCAAAGTACTGAACAGAGCAAAAACAGCGACAACACACATAGATAATAGTAAGAAAAACGTAAAATCAAAACAGAGCATGAGATACAGTATCAAACACACACTCACACACACACGCGCGCTCGCAAAAATACATACACCTACGTATAAACATAAAAGAAGGAAAGCAGGATAGTAGGATAAAATGACAAGCCGAGGGGTCAGGGTCAATTAAAAGCGAGCGAGAACAGATGAGTTTTTAGGAGGGATTTAAAGGACCCAATTGACTGCACTGATCTGATGTGCAGAGGTAGCATGTTCCATCCAGAGCATAGGACAAGCAGCTGTGAAGGCACAGTCTCCCCTGCTCCTCCTGAATTCCGGCCCATTTTTTTTTTTTTTTTTTATCTTTTATTTGCATTTTTTTTTAAAGTGGTCCAGGTGTTATTTTGTGAAAACACTCCTTTTATGTTTCCCCTACCCCAAAATAAGCTTATAATGTGGCCAATGGGCGTTGTGCACCTTTATACATCGCTCCAAAATGCAATTTTTTTTGCTATATATTGTGTCTCCACCATGTCAGTAGTGAGTTAACACTCACACTTTCACTTTTGGTTCAGCAGTGATCCAGCTGTCTCAAAAGCTGGGGGCGTGGCACATGGTTTATGGCTGAACCACTGCTGAAACAAAAGTGAAAGTGTGAGTGTTAACACACTACTGACATGGTGGAGACACAATATATAGCAAAAAATTGCATTTTGGAGCGATGTATATAGGTGAACTTGCACAACGCCCATTGGCCCCATTATAAGCTTATTTTGGGGTAGGGGAAACAGCCATAAATAACTGCAAATAAAGAAAAAACTTTTGGGCCGGAATTCTCCTTTAGGCTGGACCAGCAGGAGTCTGCAGACCTTAGACCTCTGGATGGGACATATGGCACAATTAGTTCAGAAGATAAGAGGCCATGGAGAGTTTTAAAAACAAATAAGAGTACTTTAAAATCAATCCTGTACTTCACAGGGAGTCAGTGGAGGTTGGCCAGAACTGGGGTGATGTGGTCACGTTTTTTAGTGCCAGTGAGAAGACGGACAGCTGCTTTCTGCTCTAGCTGCAATCGCCTGATGGAAGCCTGGTCGATACCGATGTAAAGTGAATTGCAATAATCAATGCGAGTAGTAATAAATGCGTGGATAGCTATTTCTAATTGATTATGGGGGAGAAAAGGCTTAACCTTAGCGATGGTTCTAAGTTGAAAAAAGCTAGTTTTGACAACAGAGCTTATTTGTTTGTTGAATTTGAAATCTTTTTCCAAGGTTTTTAACACTGGGATGGATGTTGTCTTCTAGAGCAGCTAATGAGGAGCAGCATAGGCTGGGATGATGGTCAAAAATAATGATTTCAGTTTTATTTTCATTAGTGTTAGGAAATTGGTATCCATCCAAGACTTAATATTGTTTAGAGTCTGCACTCAGAAGCAGTGGAGCTCTGGACCAAAGCTATATACGTTCCCCCAATACTGTAGCTCCGAGATGATGATCAAAGGCTATTCATTTCCATGCATCGCATGACGCTCGTACTTCACGAGGGTCATGCAGAGACTTAATCGAATTGTACGCCGATGCTACATTTCCATCCAAAATGTGTACATAAACATTCCGATTTCAAATATAAAGTACTCACACATGTTTCTACGGGTGTTAACACACTTGCAGCGGCTGAAATTAGGATTTTTATCAGAGCTTTTCTTACACCATTGGCTTTCCATTGTATGCGCCCCTATCGGTGGGGAGGAGCGTGGCACAACACTGGGTGTGTTCCATGAATTCACGCTGACCGCACTGCCAATACGAACTAACAGGGGTGTTAGCTCCCGGTGTGCATCTATGTGTTTACCAAACTTACACCAACCCAGAGAAGTAGCACCGGGGAGCTGGGATAGAAATGCTTTTTATTAAACGACATGGCAATCCTAATTTCTGGCGCAATAAGTGTCTAACACACACAGAAACGTGTGAGTACTTTAAATTTGAAAACCAAATGTTTATGTAGACGTCATTTATGTAAATCTAGCGACCCGCCAAAAACTCTAGAGTCACTGCATGACTGCCATGATAATGACTCAAATTAAAATGAGTCATTAAAAAACGGAGCAACATCTGTTTCGCTCAAACACTGTTTCACAAATCTGTCTAAATGTGTGATAGTGAGCACTTCTGCTTTGCTGAGATAATCCATCCCACCTCACAGGTGTGCCATAAGATGCAGATGTGACACTATGGTTAGTGCACAGGTGTGCCTTAGACTGTCCACAATAAAAGTTATAATTAATAAATGGTGGTCACACCAGATACTGACTGGTTCTGAGTCCCCAGACCAGAAGCACATTTCAGGGTGGCCTTTTATCGTGGACAGTGTGTTTTCTGTGCATATATAGGGTTTGAGGAGATTTGATAGTCTTCAAATTTTCAGTTTCCCCCCGCCAAATGTAGTAGTGGGGAGAGCTAGATCCGGGCCTGCTATCACCACATTGTAAAGGAAGAGAGAGCTTGATCTACTGATGTTACACACATCTTTACAACCATGTTTGTTTTTTTGTTATGGTTTATGTTGCACAGACCCTTGCTTTACATATAGGCCTACTACCTGTATTCAAACCACTGGCCCCTTCATTTCTCCCTATTACTGCTGCATTACCTCCCTCCCTGTTCATGTTCATGCTCAGTACTCTTTTGTAGTCATTTCATATCACTCACTACAATTACAGTTCCTCTTATATCCAAAAATTAAGTTTATTATGATGAAAGATGAAAAGTGTTGCAAACTGTCCAACAATACTTACTCAATATTCTAAATATTCTCCCAAATTGGAGTGAGTGTGGGGGCTGCACAACGGCCCTAACTCTAGTCATGTGTACTACAATTCTGCAAACTCTAAATAAACTCTTTTAAATATCACATTCAATCAGGGCGTCCGTGTTGGAGCACCTCAGTGCGGCCACGGAGTGGATGTGCAGCCTCTTCCAGAGAGAGATGGAGACACTGAATACGTTGCTGGCAGCGAGACAGAACCAACTGCTGGACATGATGACTCTGCAGCCGTACGTCAAGCTGCACAGAATAGGTTGGTTGACGTTCTGTTGCATGCTTTTTTTTGTCCAATTGTTGCTCGCACTAATGTTGACAGATTGTGTGAGAGACATTCTATACGATCTAAAAATATGAGAGTAAGAAAAGCATTGTGTACTGCTGGTGATGCTACTTTTCTTCTCCTTCTGTCTTGCTTTGTAAAGAGATTTCCACTAAACATCAGGAGAGCAGATCCAGTCTGGTCAAGGAGGAACCACAACCTGCAGAGATTAAAGAGGAACAGCAGGAGAGCAGATCCAGTCTGGTCCAGGAGGAACCACAACCTCCACAGATTAAAGAAGAACAAGAGGAGGTCTCTCTTCTACATAGAGAGACCACCAGGGCTAAAACTCTCTCAGGTAATAAAATCAAACAAAAAACCTGTTTCTCGCGTTGGTCCGATATAGGTGCCATGTCATTATTCCGACCTCCCATAATTCCGACCTCCCATAATTCCGAAATTAGCAAAAAAAAAAAAGAACTCCCATAGGTCCGACATCCCGTTTTTACGACCATCGGAAGAACGGGATTTCGGGATTATGGGTTGGGTTTTATGGGGTATAAATGAAAGCTATTCCATAAGTGTTTGACTTTGTTCTACTGTAGTCTAATAAATGCTGTCCCTAGACATGTGTTTGACTTCATTATGCTGCATATTTTTTTTACATTTCTGTCATATGCGTTCATAGACTGCATGGGAGTGTTGATCCTATATAGTAGCCTACAATGTGATCGACAGTAGGAATTGACTTTAAATAACAAGTCGTTCCTTGTTGTTATATTATTACCCTAATTATTATTATTTGATGTATGTATTTCTTTCTACTGTCGATCAAGATCCCTGCAGCAATGAGGCGCACGGGGATTCCCCGTGCGTTGCTTGTTAGAGCTCTGCTGAGCGAGGTGAATTAAAACTGCACAGAGCGCACTGAATGTGCGATTGTAGTATTACGCGGAAGCGGGGATCGAACCCGGGACTCCCACTCGCCAGTCCAACGCACAACCAGTTCTTTTTTTTTTTTTTTTTTTTTTTTTTTTTGCTTTTTTTCTGAATTATGGGAGGTCGGAATTATAGGAGGTTGTAATACTGAGTGGACACCCCAATATACACTGCTCTGTGCTTGCAGCTAGGTTAGGTTGTCGGTCTAATGACAGTCAGACCAATAGTATGTACTAAAGAATGTACCCAAAAACACTAATAATTACTGCTAATCTTTTTTTTCATTCCAGTTTTATTACCCATTTTCTTAGCTATTTGCTTAAACTGTAGTTAATCCCAACCCAACACTATTCTCCCGACTGCTAACCTGGGGAGAGCCCTCAACTGAGCTCAGGGTTAAAGTTCGCCATTCTGAAGACGGATTCACGCCCTGATGATTCCATAGGTGCTCTTTGTTTAGTAGGCATCGTGCCACACAAAAATCCTGTTTTTGAATTTATAGAACCATCTGTAGCAGCTTGTGCATATTTTAGAGTTTAGAGAACCAGTCTTTCATAGAAGCTATATAACGTAGAAAATGTGAAAAATATACAGTATATTGTAACAGACATTTTAGGAATCCAGTGTTCACTACCATTGTTGTTTTTTCCTACTCCTAGCAGATGGAGACGTCTCTTCACACTGCTCTGACGTCGAACCGAGATCTGACACCGACCTCACTGAAGACAGTGACGACTGGCAGAAAAACACCAGAGGAAAACCTTTCCACTGTCAACTTTGTGACAAAAGTTTCAGTCGGTCACATTCCCTGAAAGCACACCAGAGGGTCCATACTGGAGAAAAACCTTTTAGTTGTGAACTTTGTGACAAAAGTTTCAGTCAGAAATGTGATCTGAAGAGACACAAACGCGTCCATACCAAAGAAAAACCCTTTAGTTGTCAACATTGTGACAAAAGTTTCAGTCAGTCAGGTGACCTGAAGAAGCACCAGAGTGTCCATACCAGAGAAAAACCATTTAGTTGTCAACATTGTGACAAAAGTTTCAGTAAGTCAGGTGACCTGAAGATTCACCAACGCGTCCACACTGGAGAAAAACCATTTAGTTGTGAACTTTGTGACAAAAGTTTCAGTTGTCAAAAATATCTGAAGGTTCATCAACGCCTCCATACCGGGGAAAAACCTTTCCATTGTCAACATTGTGACAAAATTTTCAGTCGGTCACATTCCCTGAAAGCACACAAGAGGGTCCATACTGGAGAAAAACCTTTTAGTTGTGAACTTTGTGACAAAAGTTTCAGTCAGAAAGGTGATCTGAAGAGACACAAACGCGTCCATACCAAAGAAAAACCCTTTAGTTGTCAACATTGTGACAAAAGTTTCAGTCAGTCAGGTGACCTGAAGAAGCACCAGAGTGTCCATACCAGAGAAAAAACATTTAGTTGTCAACATTGTGACAAAAGTTTCAGTAAGTCAGGTGACCTGAAGATTCACCAACGCGTCCACACTGGAGAAAAACCATTTAGTTGTGAACTTTGCAGTAAGAGTTTCAGTTGTCAAAAATATCTTAAGGTTCATCAACGCCTCCATACCGGGAAAAACCTTTCCATTGTCAACATTGTGACATGAGCTTCCGTCGGTCAGATCAACTGAAGACCCACCAGAGTGTCCATACTGGAGAAAAACCTTTCCAGTGTAAAGTGTGCAGAAAGAGTTTCCATCATTCAGCTAAACTAAAAATTCACCAACATGTCCACACTGGAGAAAAACCTTTCCAGTGTAAAGTGTGCAGAAAGAGCTTCAGTGAGGCAGGTACCCTGAAGAATCACCAACGCACCCACACTGGAGAAAAACCATTTAGTTGTGAACTTTGCAGTAAGAGTTTCAGTTGTCAAAGGTATCTGAAGGAACATCAACGCATCCATACTGGAGAAAAACCATTTAGTTGTCAAGATTGTGACAAAAGTTTTAGTCAGTCAAGTAGCCTGAAGAATCACCAGAGTGTCCATACTAGAGAAAAACCCTTTAGTTGTAAACTTTGCTGTAAGAGTTTCAGTTGTCAAAGGTATCTGAAGCATCATCAACGAATCCATAATGGAGAAAAAAACATTTCGTTGTCAACATTGTGACAAGAGCTTCCGTTGGTCAAGTCACTTAAAGAAACACCAACACGTCCACAGTGGAGACAAAAGCTTAACTATGACAGATTAGCCAAAAAGCTATAGGCTCGCTCCCATTAGGTTCAATAGTAACTAAATCATTTACAGAAAATCCTCTGTTATGAATTTGTGCAAATGAATGATGTCCAAAGACAGCTTAAGGTGTCTACTTTGAAGGGATAATTCAGAAGTTGTATGAGATACTGTCCATTAATATAGTGGTGTCAACTGCATTAATTGATTGCCAGAGTTCCATGGTGGGAGTTCTGCCCTGGTTTTGGAAATCCTCTGTTATGAATTTGTGCAAATGAATGATGTCCAAAGACAGCTTAAGGTGTCTACTTTGAAGGGATAATTCAGAAGTTGTATGAGATACTGTCCATTAATATAGTGGTGTCAACTGTATTAATTGATTGCCAGAGTTCCATGGTGGGAGTTCTGCCCTGGTTTTGGTCAATATTACGTAGTTCTGGTCATTTTGTGGAGGTCACTGGGGGCACGCATTAAAAGTAAATAAATCCACAAAACTAACATAATTTGTATTGTTTAATGATTTCTAAAATATTAGGACCTCCTTCATTCATTTTTGACCCCCCCTATCACATGGAACTAGTTTTTGGGAGTGGTGATATGGACAGTCACAAAATATATAGTTCCCTGTGATAGAGGTACACTTACAGTTGCGACTACTATAATAATGGCCGCTATTTCATACAGCTTAACTATACTTTTACTATACTCTGAACGGGGACAGGAGATCTCGGGCCGCTGCGAACTCGGACCGAGCAAAACTGCGGAGATCTCGGCTAGGTGGTGTGGAGAAGTCGGCTAGGTGGTGTGGAGAAGTCGGCTAGGTGGTGTGGAGAAGTCGGCTAGGTGGTGTGGAGAAGTCGGCCAGGGGGTGTGGAGAAGTCGGCCCATTAGACATGCATAGGCACCTTTATCACTGCATATCATAGACATGCATAGGAACCATTATCACTGCATATCAACCATTATCAGGCCATATACCAACCATCATCAAGTCTTTTATGCTTGATATGTCTTGCTGTTGTGACAATAGACATGTATATAGGCACCATTATCACTGCATATCAACCATTATCAAGTCATGACAATAGACATGTATAGGCACCATTATCACTGCATATCAACCATTATCAAGACATATGCATGTTCAATAATACTGGTTTACTCTCAACTAGAGTTGAATAATTAAATGTTTTATCTTTACCAGAGTTGAATAAATACATATTTCACTCTTTACCAGAGTACTTTAAAGTTATTGAAGTAATTCATGTAAATCTATGCTTCAGATTGCAGTAATGTGGCTAAAAGGATACATTCTATGCTTTAGGATACAAAATGTTTGTTTTGACTATAGCAATGGCTAACAGGTTGACACATGCCTGAACTCCCAGAGTTAAATAAATACATATTTCACTCTTTACCAGAGTTAAAGTAATTAGACAATAACACATATTTAAAACAGTTTGAAACATTGTGGATGTGTTCTTCCAAACTGCAGCAGGACTAGGGTTGAGGAAAGGAAACAGAACTTTAGACAAGAATAATGTAATAATCACTTTTATACACTTTGAGCTCCCAAGTATAATGTTACATTATACTTAAACATCTGAATTACGTAATTTTCATTTCCCAATTGTGGGAAACAGTACACAGCAAAAATTGGAGAGTTAAAATTTCAGGGTTACATATTTCAGAGTTGATTTCAACTCCCAAAGTGTATTTCAACACCTTTAGAGTTAAATTGGCTTCAGTGTTAGAGTTATTTCATAGAGTTGATCATGTCAGAGTTGTCTGGAGTTAATTTTACTTTAAAGTTATTGAAGCCATTGCAAGCAATTTCACCTCGGGTCCAAGTGTGAACATACCCTCAGCAATTATCAGTCAATCACATCACTTTTGCTGGACCAGGGAAACAAAGCAGTCAATTCACTAGATCAACATGACAATTAATCTTCTACATTCTGTTGTAGCCTTAAAAAGTGCACAATAATAAGGATAATGATATACAAGGGCCTAAAACAGCTGACACTAGCTCACTAAGTAACTAACTATTCCACAGACATGGCCCGACCTCTCCACAGCCGCGGCCCGACCTCTCCACTCCCCCGGCCCGACCTCTCCACAGCCGCGGCCCGACCTCTCCACAGCCGCGGCCCGACCTCTCCACTCCCCCGGCCCGAGCTCTCCACAGCCGCGGCCCGACCTCTCCACAGCCGCGGCCCGACCTCTCCACACGATTCGGGCCGACTTCGCGGCGGGCCGACTTCTCGTGCGACCCTCTGAACTATACTTTTGAGGGAAAAAAATAAAAAAAGTTGATGTGCTTCAGTTATTTTTAATACATTTTACAAAACAGCCTGTATTTTCACATTTCACTGTTTCCAGGGCTCATTCAGAGATAAGTGCATTCAATATAATTTAACGATTACAGTTGGATTTTTCCAGTTGTTGCCATGCCTGCTTTATATAAGCACATTTTCAGTGAAGTTGATTGAAAATAATGGCTTGTTCCCTACCTGTGTTCTGCTCAAATGAAGATGAGTCCAAGGACATCCATGTTCATCCATGCATCTGTGGATTTCCATCTGCAAAATGTTTTGTGCCAGCCAGGTTTTTATTTTTCAACTGTATAAAAAAGAACTATTTTAGAAAATATCAGATCTACCATCTCACGGTGGCACACTGTGAGCTTGCGAATCTGCCTGTCCATACTATCTCCAACTTCCGAACTTTTCGGAAATTTGCGTCAGAAAGTAGAAAATTTATGTCATCCCTAAACTTTGTTCTGAAAGCTGCAGCGTCGAATGTTGTGACTCTCCGAACTACTCCCCCCCCTTATTTCACTCTGTTACTTTTCCAAGCTCATATTAAAACACAGATTAAGCGTACAGCAGCCTACTGATCAAGCTTTCTTGAGATTATCTTTTCTCTCAGAAAATTATCCATTATGACTGAAGTTCATGTGAAGGAGGCAGCACTGCATTGCACTTTACATACTCAACATTTGGTTATGCCTGATCCAGAGACTCAATATGGCAGTAGATCATTTGTAGCCAGATGTAATTTCCTGGAGTTTATCAGTACTGTAGTAGGTAATAAAAAATAAAGTATGTATGGATCATGTTCGAATGGCCCCTCCCATAGCTAAAATCCCTAAAACTAAAGAAAGCAAGGAATGTAAAACAATTAACACCCACCTAAAACATGAACCTTGGTTGAAAAAAGAAAAATAACCAAAGTTGTCCTTTAATGCCACAATATCAATATTGAATAGTCAGGTTGATGATATTTATTAATTTGGTTCATGTCAGAAAAACTGTCTGGCTGCATTGCAGTGTATGGCTGAACTTTTCTCTTCTCTTTGATTTGCTTTGATTGAACTTTTTATGGTCTTTATATGGTTGAATTGTTTCAAAATGTTCCAATGTAATAAAAGAAACATAAAAAATCACAATGTATTGAAAAATCTAATTGAATCATAACATACTTAAAGAGGGGTTGCCGTGATTTTTGTATTCTTCCAATTTTGTACATGTTTAAGAGGTAACAGTATGCAAATAGACCCCTTGGTCTGTTCTTTATGTGTTGTTTGACCTTTCCAGTCAAACATGCCAATGAAAAAAAACTTCAATATAATGTCATCACATGCTCAGCCCCTTCCCTAACTCCTCCCCCTTTATCATGCAACTAAAGCTGTGGGTGTGGCTTCAGTTCAGGTGGATCACCACCCATCACCACCCATCACCACCCACCAGGCAAACCAGGCATGGAATCATAAAAATAACAGTTTAACAAACACTGTACAGTACACTTTTTGGAAAAAAAAAAATCTTACTTTTCATGTAATATTAATACCTGATGATCATGGTTTTGGGGTAGAAAAAAATCATGGCACTCCATCTTTAAGAATCGCATCTAAACATTGATATTGTATTGTGAGGTAAGACAATCATCACACCCCTACTTTGGACCTCATATCAGTACATATCAGAGTAAATGTACTATGTTACACATACATCTCAGAGTAAAAGTACTGTGTTATACATATTAGTAAATGTACTACACATACATCTCAGAGTAAATGTTACTTATATCGTTTGGACTCCATCCGTCCCTTGAGGGGGTTGCCTTACTGGTGTGTAACTCTGGTTCAATTTGTTCATTGTACGGAAGAAATTATTTTATTACGAGAAAAGTTATGTCTTATGTCAACGAGCAAACCAGATAAACAATCACAGGCAACAACAGGCATTCTGATTGGCTGGCATGAGATGATTCATAATGATGGACGATGATACGAGCACCTCTCACTTCACACAGGTGTGTTTTTTTAGACAGAGAGAGAGAGTTTGGGAGCTGAAACCTGATAGAATAAGTATCTTTGTTACAAAGGGTATATACAGTATCTGTGTTGAAGTCAGGAGATTATATTAACATTATTAATAATATTAACACTTTCCTCCATCACAGTGGTTACATGAGTAGTGAATTTGGGCTCTGTAGTTCATTCATTATAGGAACTTTGTGGTTTTCTACCAGTGGTCCCTTAGGGGATTCCAGGTGGTCCCCAGCGAAATGATGGACCGCTGGTAACCAAATGTATAGATCCTTAACTCTTGAGAGAGTAATATGAAACCAAATGGACCCGTAAGTGTCCAGTTGGTTTCATCTTAAAGGTAGGGTAAGGGTAAGGTAGGGTAACTTTTGTCTGATATCATATGTCACCCCCCCCCCCCCCCCCCCCCCCCAAAAAAAAAAAAAAAAAATCTGTTAAATTGCTCTATAAGGTGTGCAGACCATATATGGAGTTTCCCCCTCCCCCACGTTAGCAGAGGAGCTAATAAAATTCCCCAGGTGGAGGGTGAATTCTCCTCCAATCAGGATCGAGCAGCAGGTTCACATAGTGTAGCTACTCTTGGGCGCCCCTAGCAGACAATTGCACGAGTCCCTCCGAGCCGAGTCTCAAGCAAGCACAAGTCATTTGGTCCCAAGTCTCAAGCAAGTCAAGTTTTTTTTAGGTTGGGGGCGAGTCAAGTCGAGTCCACACAGTTGGGCGAGTCAAGTCGAGTCAAGTCGCATGGTTGTTTCGAGTCGCGTCGAGTCACAATGTTTTCAAGTCAAGTCACTGGTTTTCAAGTCAAGTCACAGGTTACAACTTCCTACGGTCAAATGTAAAAAAAAATATATATCAGTTTTTATCAGTTATCAGTTTTGTTGCAGTGTAACTTGAATTATATGAATGAAAGAAAAAATGTATTAATAGAGATGAGAGTTACAGTACAATTGTGCTTGTGTAGCATTTTGTAGAGCAGGCATACCTGCACGCACACGGATCATTAATTTAACATAGTGTTCATTTTTCATCAGGCACTAAGTTAGCTACCTACTCGTGTACTACACTCAGTTGCCAACTGCCAAAATCCAAAATGCACTAGTGGCACTTCCAAAACGCACTACAAGGAGCTAGAGCAGTGTTTTTCAACCCAGCTCACTATAAAAGCACTAGTAGTGAATATCACCTTGAGTTTTTCAATCATTTTGGCGCTAGGGGGGTCTGGAAAAAAAGCTAAATATAGTGTCAAATGCGTGAAGTTGGCAACACTGAGTCTATGACTACACGTGCATTTGTTTTGGTGGGATGGAAGGACCCGGAGAGCAGAGCTGGCGAAATAATAACTGGACTAAATAAAACTATTTAGCGAGAAGAACGTACCGGTGGAAAGGGAAGGAATGAATAACTATTTTAGGTGGAGGTTGCGTGGAGTGAGGTTTTAACCCCAACAACTGGATACATGTTATGAGAAGTGAGAATTTTGGAAGATGGATTGCTGCCTTTCTAGTTTCTATATGGATGGATGATGGATTATTTATGCAGCCAGTCACATACGGACATACAGGAGCCCAAATCAGCGTTCGTGACAGTGGTGAGTGATATTGTTTTCTGTTGTTTGGCCATCCTCCGTTTCCCATCAGAATGGAAGTTTTTAAAAGCAAATTTGACAACCTTTGGTGATTGTTGTGCAGACGAGGAGGACGAGGTTGTCGAAGAACGCTCAGGAGTAGCAGACGCAGTCGCCATTGTTTTTCTGTGTGTGGTGTAGTGTGGCTGCTGTGGCGTATGGCCTGATCAGAGTCTTTTGTGCTTGCTCGCTCTACATGCCTGTCTCCAATCACTCAATCAATCTATCAATCAATAAACGCGTGAACCTATAGCGTGGCGTTCATTAGAATTACTGAAATAGACAGTTGGAGAGTTGTGGAAACTGGGAAGTACTGCAAACTCCGTTCACTGTTTTCTGACCCCTCAATGTCGCAAGTCTTCTACTAGATCTAGATGGCAATGGCGTTCACCCCCGCTCCGCTCCCGTCAGTGGTTCAGACCGTGGGTCGGGACCCCCACAAATAGGTGATCGTGTTAGCTCCCTGACTGGTTCATTTGGTTTCATTTGCACACCGTTGCCTCCCGCACCCGCTTCGACCTCTATCCATCGATTGAATAGACACTTATCAACAGAAATGTTACGATCCAATCGTGCCGGTATAGCAGATATTCAGATACCCGCCGGGCAAGTAGATATTTTGTATTCATTGCATCGGTGGATCACGGATACTACTAGTAGGGCGGGGCGAAGGAAGTTTTACTGAAGTTATGGTTAGGGTTAGGTTAGGTTTAGGCATAAGTTTACTGAGGTTAAGTTTAGGGTTGGGGTTAGGTGTAGGCATAGCCTAGTTTTACTGGGGTTATGTTTAGGGTTTAGGATTAGGCTAGGGTTAGGGTTAGACGGTGCTTTATGCGGTAACTAACCCTAAACAAAACTTCAGTAAAACTATGCTTCGCCCCGCCCTACTAGTAGTATCCGTGATCCACCGATGCAATGAATACAAAATATCTACTTGCCCGGCGGGTATCTGAATATCTGCTATACCGGCACGATTGGATTGTAACATTTCTGTTGATAAGTGTCTATTCAATCGATGGATAGAGGTCGAAGCGGCTGCCTCCCGGCAATGGTGACTCGGACGATGACTCGGACGAGTCGCCGAGTCAGGTTGTCTCAAGTCAACTCCGAGTCTACACAAGTACAACCCCAATTCCGTTGAAGTTGGGACGTTGTGAAAAATGTCAATAAAACCAGAATGCATTGATTTGCAAATCGTTTTCAACCTATATTTAGTTGAATACACCACAAAGACAATATATTTAATGTTCAAACTGATAAACTTTATTGTTTTTTGAAATTATACAATCTTTTGTAAATTGATCCCTGCAACACGTACCAAAAAAGTTGGGACGGGGGCAACAAAAAACTGGGAAAGGTCATGAATGCACAAATAACGCCTGTTTGGAACATTCCACAGGTAAACAGGTTCATTTTAAACAGTTTAATATTGTGATTGGGTATAACAGGACCATCCCAGTCGTTCAGAATCAAAGATGGGGCGAGGTTCACCACTTTGTGAACAATTCTGTGAGAAAGTCATCCAACGGTTTAAAAACAATGTTTCTCAACATTCAATTGCAAGGAATTTGGTGATTGCATCATCTACAGTCCATAATATAATCGAAACATTCAAAGAATCTGAAGAACTTGCTATACTAAAGCGACAAGACCGAAAACCAACACCGAATACTTGTGACCTTTGATCCCTCAGGTGGCTCTGCATTAACAACTGACATCATTGTGTAAAGGATATTACTGTGTGGACTCAGGAACACTCAGAAAACCATTGTCAGTTTACAGAATTAGTCGCTACACCTGCGATTGCAAGTTAAAACTCTACCATGCAAAGCAAAGCCATACATCAGAAAGGTTGGTTTGAAAAACAACCAGAAATGCCTTCTCTGGGTCCACTATCATTAGAAATGTGGACTCATCAGACCACAGCACACTTTTCCACTTTGTGTCTAACCATTTCTAATGATAGTGGACCCAGAGAAGGCATTTCTGGTTGTTTTTCTGGTTGTCTTTCAAACCAACCTTTCTGATGTATGGCTTTGCTTTGCATGGTAGAGTTTTAACTTGCAATCGCAGGTGTAGCGACTAATTCTGTAAACTGACAATGGTTTTCTGAGTGTTCCTGAGTCCACACAGTAATATCCTTTACACAATGATGTCAGTTTTTAATGCAGAGCCACCTGAGGGATCAAAGGTCACAAGTATTCGGTGTTGGTTTTCGGTCTTGTCGCTTTAGTATAGCAAGTTCTTCAGATTCTTTGAATGTTTTGATTATATTATGGACTGTAGATGATGAAATCACCAAATTCCTTGCAATTGAATGTTGAGAAACATTGTTTTTTAAACCGTTGGATGACTTTCTCACAGAATTGTTCACAAAGTGGTGAACCTCGCCCCATCTTTGATTCTGAACGACTGGGATGGTCCTGTTATACCCAATCACAATATTAAACTGTTTAAAATGAACCTGTTTACCTGTGGAATGTTCCAAACAGGCGTTATTTGTGCATTCATGACCTTTCCCAGTTTTTTGTTGCCCCCGTCCCAACTGTTTTGGTACGTGTTGCAGGGATCAATTTACAAAAGATTGTATAATTTCAAAAAATAATAAAGTTTATCAGTTTGAACGTTACATATATTGTCTTTGGGGTGTATTCAACTGAATATAGGTTGAAAACGATTTGCAAATCAATGCATTCTGGTTTTATTGACATTTTTCACAACGTCCCAACTTCAACGGAATTGGGGTTGTATTTTACCTACGTCCCAAGCGAGTCAAGTCGAGTCAAAAATGCGACTTGGCGACTTGACTTGTCGAGTCAATAGGACTCGAGTCCAATTGTCTGGCCCCTAGTGAACCAGGCTGGTACTACACGATGAATTTCAAATCACTTACCATACCTAGCTTTAATGGTCCCAAGACAAATTAAAATTAAACATCTGGATTAATTTTCAAGAATCTCCACGATTAGACAATGTAAAATAATTGTTATTTTTGAACAAACATTTTGTCAGTTATGTCCTAAATTGTGGACATAAAAACTTGAAAATCGTTGGTTTTGGGTCCAACAGACTAAACAAAACAGCAAATGGTGGTCCGTGGCTAACTGGTATGAAAAAGGTTGAAAACCACTGTTGTAGAAGGAAGAATAGGTTTATTGATCACAGTTCTCCTCCAGTCCACCAGGGGGCAACAACACTGCCTGGATGGATTCTTCATTGCGCATGCGTGAACCACGTTAACCCGGAAGAGTTGGTGTGTGTAGTTTTTGTCAGAGCCTTGGAAATACAGAGTTACGCCAACTCCGTTTACTCCATGGCGCCAGTCCAATGGCGGCTTCTCTACATAGACTTGTATTGGATAGTGACAACAAATAGTGACAGCCGGAAGTTACTGAATGCATTGGAGCCTATGGGCTCGCCCGAGTACTAAAACCACGTGACCAGACTATTTTCTGTCCCCTCAATGTCGCAACTCTGTCTATTTCTAAGGCTCTGGTTTTTGTGTGTGTTTTCGTGTCGACTGTGTGTCTAGCTGTGTCTGCAGGAACAAAGAGAGCGAGCAGTGATCAGTGAAGGTAAAATGTGTCCTCCAGAGTGTGTTCTAGTGGGTATAAAGGAACACATGGTGTCAGTGGGAGAGCAGATCATAATGAGTGTTTTGAGTGGAGGAGGAGATGATGCTTGTTGTCGTCTGAAGATACACGTCAGGTAAGTTCTGCTCTGTCTCCTCTGTGATGATTTCACTGCCCTGAAACTTCTTCATCCAGTTCTATGCAGATCGCTAGCTCTGGTCCAGAGCTCCACTGCTTCTATGAGTCTGCACTCAGAACAGTGGAGCTCTGGACCAGAGCTATGACTTGTTTCTGCACAGAATCAATAACGTGATCACGATGATAAAGTTGACCAAGTTGTCGGTGTAATATCATGGCACACTTTACTTCACAAATCGGGGTACGGAGATCTCGGGCTGCCGCGAACTCGGACCGAGCAAAAGTGCGGAGATCTCGGCTAGGTGGTGTGGAGAAGTCGGCTAGGTGGTGTGGAGAAGTCGCCCAGGGGGTGTGGAGAGGTCGGCCCAATAGACATGCATAGGCATCAAGCCTTTTATGGTTGATATTTCTTGCTGTTGTGACAATAGACATGGATAGGCACCATTGTCACTGCATATCAACCATTATCAAGCCATGACAATAGACATGCATAGGCACCACTATCACTGCATATCAACCATTATCAAGCCATATGCATGTTCAATAGACATGCATACCAACTGCATGCCAAGCCCTGCCCAGGCCATATACCCTTGATATTGCCCAATCGAAACCAAATGTTAAATTATATTTAAACATCTGAATTACGTAATTTTTGAAAAATCCCATTTGTGGGAAACAGTAAGTAACACAATAACACAATCACCACAATCGAAACCAAATGTTAAATTATTTAATTATTTAAACATCTGAATTACGTAATTTGCATTTCCCAATTGTGGGAAACAGTAGTCTACAGTAGTCTAGAGTTAAATTAACACTTTGTAAAGAGTTCAATATTTATCACCAGACCAAGAGTTCTTTATTTAACTCTATATCAGAGTTAAAGTGATTTGACAAATAACACTGTGCTGAGTTAAATGATTCACTCTTTAGTCTTTACCAGAGTTGAATAATGACATAATTTACTCTTGACTAGAGTTGAATAAAAACATGGTTTACTCTCAACTAGAGTTGAATAATTAAATGTTTTACTCTTTACCAGAGTTGAATAAATACCGGTACATATTTCACTCTTTACCAGAGTTAAAGTAATTAGACAATAACACATATTTAAAACAGTTTGAAACATTGTGGATGTGTTCTTCCAAACTGCAGTAAGACTAGAGTTGAGGAAAGGAAACGGAACACAATTTTGTTTAATCATTTAATCCTCTGTTTAATTGTTTAATCCTTTGAAAAGTCCGACAGCAATAACACACACGCACACGCACACGCACACACACACACACACACACACACACACACACACACACACACACACACACACACACACACACACACACACTCATCATCATCAAGGTCATTCACCTGAGCTGTGGAGGTTCAATTTGATCAATAGACATGCATATCAGCCATTAGCAAGCAATTTCACCCCGGGACCAAGTGTGAACATATCAGCAATTATCAGTCAATCACATCACTTTTGCTGGACCAGGGAAACAAAGCAGTCAAAACATTCACTAGATCAACATGACAATTAATCTTCTACATTCTGTTGTAGCCTCAAAAGGTGCACAATAATAAGGATAATAATATACAAGGGCCTAAAACAGCTGACACTAGCTCACTAAGTAACTAACTATTCCACAGACATGGCCCGACCTCTCCACAGGCCCGGCCCGACCTCTCCACAGCCGCAGCCCGACCTCTCCACACGATTCGGGCCGTCTTCGCGGCGGCCCGACTTCTCGTGCGACCCACAAATCACCTCATGTCGAATCTGTAAACTACATGGCAATGACAGAACATTTAGACTACAAATTTTAGACTACATTTCTCTATTTTCATTGAAAGATGAACAGAACAATTTTTGCCAACTAATTTACCAACTGGTTATGGTAAGTGTGTCGTTTGGTTTGTTTGGAGACACGTGATGTTTATGATGATGATTATTAATATTAATATTACGATTATTATTATCATTATAACATACCATAATATTACTGAGCATGCACTCCACCCATCCATCCATCCATCCATGTTCTCTGTTCATCTTTCAATGAGTATAGAGAAATGTAGTCTAAAGTTTGATTGATTCCTCTCATTGCAATGTAGTTTACATTCGACATGAAGTGATTTGTGAAGTAAAGTGTGCAATGATATTACACCAACAAACTTGATCAACTTTATCAACATGTCTGGCTGGTTATGTAATGATTTTATTCATATATTCTAGAACCAAGTGAGCTTGCAGGTCAGCTATTTCCACTGAACAATAACTATTATATATTGTCATTGTTAATAATCGTTCTTGAATAATACCATGATGTGTTATCTTTGCCCTGAAACATGACTGTCATGCATGTGAAGCATGGCTACTGTTATCATAGTCAAACAGGCCATTCAATGCATTACTTTAGCAGGCCTAGCCTATACTTTGTCAGAGAGTGCAGCTGTCCATTAAGAAAAATCAAATCAAAATTTGATTCAAATCAAATGGATCAGAGGAGAAGATAGATATCTATCTACGATAGATATAGATTTGGATAGATAAACTAGTATGATGATGACATAGTTAGCATTGTTTTCTATTCAAAACCACATGCAACTGCCTAGTGGGGAGAGCTAGATGGAAGAGAGAGCTTGATCAACTGATGTTACACACATGTTTACAATCATAGTATGTCCATAGCACATCAATTATATATACATTTGTTGAGGCTGGGTTTTCAGAATCAGGTTTAGTTGTCATATTCACACAGGTTTAAAACAACAACAACAACACAATATTCATTCCATAGGCCCACGATTTAGGTCATAACAAGTACATGGCATTCCAAAAACAACCTTGATTGCAGCCAGACAAGTTACAACCGGGGGGGCATGTGTAGTTATCAGTCCACGCTCCAAGGCCTTTCAGATTGTTGTTTTGTACTCTACGGTGGAAAGCGAGAGTCCGTTAGTCCCATACGTGGTGGAATGTGATTCATTCGGTCAGAGGGCAGGACCGTCTAATCCTCCGGGCACAAGGCTGTGTGAGAGTGTCAGTGTTCAGTGTTTCCCCCAGAAAATTGGTTAGTCAAGGTGGTGGGGCTTCGAGTCTGTCCCAAACTTTTTCCACTGAGGGCCACAGAACTTTTCCCTTCTCTGATGGGGGGCCGGGTCAGTTTGTAACAGAATAAGTGTGACGATCGCAGGGGTTTTTGGTTCAGCTGAGCTCTAAGTGCATGTTTTAGCCTTGATAGCTGTAATGTTCAATTACTACAATAATAGCCTGAACAATGTTATTGTTTATCAGCATTAAAACATTTTTGATTTTGTATGCTACTATTCAAACACATTCCATCCTTCCTTCATTGTTTTGAAAGAAAAAATATTGTATATAGCTGACTGTCTTTCTCTCTCCTTTACCCCCATTTATTTTTATTTATGTCAATTTAATTGTGAGTCCATTTGGTTGCATTTGTTAAATAAGGAATAAAGATTTAGCTGGGAGCTGGACGTCCCACTTTGAGAACCACTGTTCTCTATAATCACATATTGCTATACCAGGACTGAACAACTCATCATTATGAAGCAAAAAGGCCTTTTATCATAAGCCCACTTTTAGTTCAAAGCGCTTCTGAGACTACGCAGGTGGAACAAAATAAATGAACTAATGAGGGTCAGCCAATACCCTGAGTAGCCTACAGACAGGACTACGCCAACTCCGTTCACTTCATGGCCAGTCCAATGGAGGCTCTACTACATATACTTCTATTGAGAATGGGGACAAGTTGGCAACAAATGGTGTTGCTTGACGCACAGTTTTTGACCCCTCAATGCCGCAACTTCTCTAGATGACGCGCCCGCTCCTTCTTAGCTTGTCATTGCTAGCATTCTCTTAGCTGGCTGCCAGCAAGCCCACAGAGGCGGCAGATTTGATCATCCGATAAAAATACAGACAGTTGCACAGGTGATCGCTTCGTTGCTGAGCTTGCAGATCAGCTGTTTTCAACGAGCGGACATCGTAGCAGGCAACTTGACTGTGTGTGTGTGTGTGTGTGTCTGAGAGAAAGGGAGAGGGCGAGAGAGAGAGAGAGAGGATGCAGCGCACTATGCTGGTCAAAGGCTGTTTGAGAGAATGGTTTGACATATGAGCAGTGTAATATTGCAGGGAACAATAATGCACGTCTGGTATTGTCCAGAGAGCCGGGTAAAATGTGGATTTTATTGGAACGTAGTCAAGGCGGGGGCGGGGTTTAGTCAAGGCAGCCGCCTTAACAAGGAAACGCTGGGGGAAACACTGGTGTTTATGATACTGTGAGATAGAGTGCAACTCTGAGTTGTCCCTCGCTGGTTGCAATCTCAAGTCCATAAGAGGGGGTTTTGTAGCAGGGGGGCTGAATCACAATTTACAATAGAATCAAAAATTCAGACCGAGGGCAAAGCCAATCGCTTATCCCCTTCCTAAGTCTCGTCAACTTATCTGGGTTAATTGGTGAGACGGGCTGTATTTAAACCACTGCCCCTCCTTCATTACATTTCTCCCCATTACTGCTGCATTATCTACCTCCTTGTTCATGTTCATGCTCAATACTCTTTTGTAGTCATTTCATGTTACTCACTACTATTTACAGTACCACAAAAGTACTGTCCCACGAAAGTACTGTCCAAAATTACTTAATCCATATTCTCAACATTTTCCCAAATTGGAGTGAGTGCCAGTCACCAGTGTATCTAGCCTAGTGTACTGCAATTCTGAAATCCTTAAAAGAAGTCTTTTTAATAACGCATTCACTCAGGGCGTCCGTGTTGGAGCACCTCAGTGCGGCCGCAGAGTGGATGTGCAGCCTCTTCCAGAGAGAGATGGAGACACTGAATACGTTGCTGGCAGCGAGACAGAACCAACTGCTGGACATGATGACTCTGCAGCCGTACGTCAAGCTGCACAGAATAGGTTGGTTGACGTTCTGCTGCATGTTTTTCTGTCCAATTGTTGCTCGCACCAATGTTGTCAGATTGTGTGAGACACCTATCTAGACACCTTCTATACCATCTAAAAATAGGAGATTAAGAAAAACATTGTGTACTGCTGGTGATGGTACTTTTCTTCTCCTTCTGTCTTGCTGAGTAAAGAGATTTCCACTAAACATCAGGAGAGGAGATTCATTCTGGTCAAGGAGGAACCAGAACCTCCAGAGATCAAAGAGGAACAAGAGGAGGTCTCTCTTCTACATAGAGAGACCATCAGAGCTAAAACTCTCTCAGGTAATAAAAACAAACAAACAAACAAACAAAAAAACGTGCTTCACGTGCATATCGGACACAACAAACTTGCAGAAATCACCTGTTTCTCGCTTTGGTCCGATATACACTGCTCTGTGCTTGCAGCTAGGTTAGGTTGTCAGTCTAATGACAGTCAGACCAATAGCATGTACTAAAGCTTGTACCCAAAACACTAATTACTGCTAACTACTTATCTTTTTTTCATTCCAGTTTTATTACCCAGTTTCTTAGCTATTTGCTAACCCAACACTATTCTCCCAACTGCTAACCTGAGGAGAGCCCTCAACTGAGCTCAGGGCTTAAAGTTCTCCGTTCTGAAGACTGATTTACGCCCTGATGATTCCATAGGTGCTCTTTGTTTTGTAGGCATCGTGCCACACAAAAAGCCTGTGTTTGAATTTATTGAACCATCTGTAGCAGCTTGTACATATTTTAGAGTTTAGAGAACCAGTCTTTCGTAGAAGCTATATAACATGGAAAATGGGAAAAATATATACTGTAACAGAAATTTTAGGAATCTAGGGTTCACTACCATTAGTGTTTTTTCCTACTCCTAGCAGATGGAGACGTCTCTTCACACTGCTCTGACGTCGAACCGAGATCTGACACTGACCTCACAGAAGACAGTGACGACTGGGAGAAGAACACTAGAGAAAAGCCTTTCCACTGTCAACTTTGTGACAAAAGTTTCAATCAGTCACGTTCCCTGAAAACACACCTGAGGGTCCATACTGGAGAAAAACCTTTTAGTTGTGAACTTTGTGACAAAAGTTTCAGTCAGAAATGTGATTTAAAGAGACACAAACGCGTCCATAGCAAAGAAAAACCCTTTAGTTTTCAATATTGTGACAAAAGTTTCAGTCAGTCAGGTGCCCTGAAGAAGCACCAGAGTGTCCATACCAAAGAAAAAACATTTAGTTGTGAACTTTGTGGTAAGAGTTTCAGTCGTCGAGTTTATCTGGAGGGTCATCAACGCATCCATACTGGAGAAAAACCATTTAGTTGTCAACATTGCGACAAAAGTTTCCGACTGTCAGGTACCTTGAAGATTCACCATTCACGTGTCCATACCAAAGAAAAACCCTTCCACTGTCAACATTGTGACAAGGACTTCAGTCAGTCAGGTGACTTGAAGAAGCACCAGAGTGTCCATACCAGAGAAAAACCATTTGGTTGTGAACTTTGCAGTAAGAGTTTCAGTCGTCAAAGTAATCTGAAGGAACATCAACGCATCCATACTGGAGAAAAACCATTTAGTTGTCAACATTGTGACAAGAGCTTCCGTTGGTCAGTACAGCTGAATGCACACGAACGCCTCCATACTGGAGAAAAACCCTTCCAGTGTAAAGTGTGCAGAAAGAGTTTCCATCATTTAGCTAAACTAAAAATTCACCAACGCGTCCACACTGGAGAAAAACCTTTCCAGTGTAAAGTGTGCAGAAAGAGCTTCAGTCAGTCAGGTGACCTGAAGATTCACCAACGCATCCACACTGGAGAAAAACCATTTAGTTGTGAACTTTGCAGTAAGAGTTTCAGTTGTAAAAGTTATCTGAAGCATCATCAACGCATTCATACTGGAGAAAAACCATTTTGTTGTCAACATTGTGACAAGAGCTTCAGTCAGTCAGGTGACTTGAAGAAGCACCAGAGTGTCCATACCAGAGAAAAACCATTTGGTTGTAAACTTTGCGGTAAGAGTTTCAGTCGTCAAAGTAATCTGAAGGAACATCAACGCATCCATACTGGAGAAAAACCATTTAGTTGTCAACATTGTGACAAGAGCTTCCGTTGGTCAGTACAGCTGAAGGCACACGAACGCCTCCATACTGGAGAAAAACCCTTCCAGTGTAAAGTGTGCAAAAAGAGTTTCCATCATTTAGCTAAACTAAAAATTCACCAACGCGTCCACACTGGAGAAAAACCATTTAGTTGTGAACTTTGCAGTAAGAGTTTCAGTTGTAAAAGTTATCTGAAGCATCATCAACGCATCCATACTGGAGAAAAACCATTTCGTTGTCAACATTGTGACAAGAGCTTCCGTTGGTCAGACCAGCTGCTGGCACACCAACACGTCCACAGTGGAGACAAAAGCTTAACTCTGACAGATTAGCTGAAAAGCTATAGGTTCGCTCCCATTAGGTTCAATAGTAACCAAATAATTTACAGAAAATCCTCTGTTATGACAGCTTAAGGTGTCTACTTTGAAGGGGATAGTTCAGAAGTTGTATGAAATACTCTCCATTACTATAGTGGTCAACTGTATTAATTGATTGCCAGAGTTCCATGGTGGGAGTTCTGCCCCGGTTTTGGTCAATATTAAGTAGTTCTGGTCATTTTGTGGAGGTCACTGGGGGCACGCAGTAAAAGTAAATAAATCCACAAAACTAACATAATTTGTATTGTTGAATAATTTCTAAAATATTAGGACCTCCTTCATTCATTTTTGATCCCCCTATCACATAGAACTAGTTTTTGGGAATGGGGATATGGACACAAAATACATAGTTCCCTGTGATAGGGGTACACTTACAGTTGTGACTACTATAATAATGGCCACTATTTCATATAGCTTAACTCAGGGGTGGGCATTTATTTTTCCCAAGGGGCCAAATGAGATACATAAAATATTGTGGAGGGCCAAGACTAAAGGCTGAACTAAAGTCTGCGTAATATTAGTTTAATGTCAAGATAAAAGTAAGCGTAAGCCAGGCCAACCATTTTGACACCAGGGCCCTCAATTTATTCAGTATTTGAGCATGGACCACCATTTGATGACATTTTAGCCTCACAGATCCCAAAAAATTCATTTGTTTTTGTCCACAATTCCAGGCTGGATTTAGGAAACAAAACAGGATAACAAAAATGGACATTCTCTTACATTCTCTGATTGAATGTGTAGACTTTGGGCTAATTCAGATGATGAATATTTTAACTCTTGAGAGTGTAAAAATTAAACCAAATGGACCCGCAAGGGTCCATTGGGTTTAATGTTAATGCTCTCAAAGAGTTACATCTGTTTAACCAACTTTCCATATTTAACTGGAACTCTCTCAAGGACCACTGATGGTCCCCAGACCACTGGTTTAAAACCCTTTCAGGGGCCGGTCAGAGTCAACCAAAGGGCTGCATTTGGCCCCCGGGCCATATAATGCCCAGGTATGGCTTAACTATACCTTTACTATACTCTGAAGTATACCTTTAAGGGAAAAAAATAAAATAAGTTGATGTGCTTCAGTTATTTTTATACATTTGACAAAACAGCCTGTATTTTCACATTTCACTGTTTCCAGGGCTCATTCAGAGATAAGTGCACTCAATATAATTTATCAATTACAGTTGGATTTTTCCAGTTTTTGCCATGCCTGCTTTATATAAGCACATTTTCAGTGAAGTTGATTGAAAATAATGGCTTGTTCCCTACCTGTGTTCTGCTCAAATGAAGAGGAGTCCAAGGACCTCCATGTTCATCCATGCATCTGTGGATTTCCATCTGAAAAATGTTTTGTGCCAGCCAGGTTTTTATTTTTCAACTGTATAAAAAAAGAACTATTTTGGAAAATATCAGATCTACCATCTCACAGTGGCACACTGTGATCTTGCGAATCTGCCTGTCCATACTCTCTGCAACTTCCGAACCTTCCGGGAATTTGCGTCAGAAAGTTGAAAAGTGATGTCATCCCGAAACTTTGTTCTGAAAGCTGCAGCGTCGAATGTTGTGACTCTTCGAACTACACCCCCCCCCCCCCCCCCCCCCCCCATTCCACGTTCCACATTAAGCGTTCAGCAGCCTACTGATCAAGCTTTCTTGAGATTATCTTTTCTCTCAGAAAATTATCCATTATGACTGAAGTTCATGTGAAGGAGGCAGCACTGCATTGCACCTTACATACTCCACATTTGGTTATGCCTGATCCAGAGACTCAATATGGCAGTTTATCACATTCAGTAGATCATTTGTAGCCAGATGTAATTTCCTGGGGTTTATTAGCAGTAGTAGGTAATAGTAGCAGTAGCAGTAGTAGGTAGTAAAAAAATAATTTGCTTTAAACAAATATGTATGGATCATGTTCGAATGGCCCCTCCCATAGCTAAAATCCCTAAAACTAAAGAAAGCAAGGAATGTAAAACAATTAACACCCACCTAAAACATGAACCTTGGTTGAAAAAAGAAAAATAACCAAAGTTGTCCTTTAATGCCACAATATCAATATTGAATAGTCAGGTTGATGATATTTATTAATTTGGTTCATGTCAGAAAAACTGTCTGGCTGCATTGCAGTGTATGGCTGAACTTTTCTCTTTTCTCTTTGATTTGCTTTGATTGAACTTTTCATGGTCTTTATATTGTTGAATTGTTTCAAAATGTTCCAGTGTAATAAAAGAAACATAATGAAGGAAAAATCACAATGTATTGAAAAATCTAATTGAATCATATCATACTTAAGAATCACATCCAAACATTGATATTGTATTGTGAGGTAAGACAATCATCACACCCCTACTTTGGACCTCATACATCTCAGAGTGAATGTACTATGTTACACATTCATATCAGTAAATGTACTATGTTACACATTCATATCAGTAAATGTACTATGTTACACATTCATATTAGTAAATGTACTACACATACATCTCAGAGTAAATGTTACTTATATCGTTTGGACTCCATCCGTCCCTTGAGGGGGTTGCCTTACAGGTGTGTAACTCTGGTTCATTTGTTCATTGTACGGAAGAAATTATTTTATTACGAGAAAATTCTTATGTCAACGAGCAAAACAGCTAAACAATCACAGGCAACAACAGGCATTCTGATTGGCTGGCTTGAGGTGATTCATAATGATGGACGATGATACGAGCACCTCTCATTTCACACAGGTGTGTTTTTTTAGACAGAGAAAGAGAGTTTGGGAGCTGAAACCTGATAGAATAATCTTAAAGCGAAGTGATTTCACTTTTGTCTGATATCACCCATTTCTGTTAAAATGCTCTATTATAAGGTGTGCAGACCATATATGGAGTTTCCCCCTTCCCCACGTTAGCAGAGGAGCTAATAAAAGTTCCCCAGGTGGAGGGTGAATTTCCTCCAATCAGGATCGAGCAGCAGGTTCACATAGTGTAGCTACTCTTGGGCACCCCTAGTGCACCAGGCTGGTACTACACGATGAATTTCAAATCACTTACCATACCTTTAATGGTCCCAAGACAAATTAAAATTAAACATCTGAATTAATTTTCAAGAATCTGCACGATTAGACAATGTAAAATAATTGTTATTTTGACCAACATTTTGTCTGTTATCTCCTAAATTGTGGACAAAAAAACTTGAAAATCGTTGGTTTTGGGTCCAACAGACTAAACAACTGGTATGAAAAAGGTTGAAAGCCACTGTTGTAGAAGGAAGAATATGTTTATTGATCACAGTTCTCCTCCAGTCCACCAGGGGGCAACAACACTGCCTGGATGGATTCTTCATTGCGCATGCGTGAACCACTTTAACCCGGAAGAGTTGGTGCGTGTAGTTTTTGTCAGAGCCTTGGAAATACTTAGTTACGCCAACTCCGTTTACTCCATGGCGCCAGTCCAATGGCGGCTTCTCTACATAGACTTGTATTGGATAGTGACAACAAATAGTGACAGCCGGAAGTTACTGAATGCATTGGAGCCTATGGGCTCGCCCGAGTACTAAAACCACGTGACCAGACTATTTTCTGTCCCCTCAATGTCGCAACTCTGTCTATTTCTAAGGCTCTGGTTTTTGTGTGTGTTTTCGTCTCGACTGTGTGTCTAGCTGTGTCTGCAGGAACAAAGAGAGCGAGCAGTGATCAGTGAAGGTAAAATGTGTCCTCCAGAGTGTGTTCTAGTGGGTATAAAGGAACACATGGTGTCAGTGGGAGAGCAGATCATAATGAGTGTTTTGAGTGGAGGAGGAGATGATGCTTGTTGTCGTCTGAAGATACACGTCAGGTAAGTTCTGCTCTGTCTCCTCTGTGATGATTTCACTGCCCTGAAACTTCTTCATCCAGTTCTATGCAGATCGCTAGCTCTGGTCCAGAGCTCCACTGCTTCTATGAGTCTGCACTCAGAACAGTGGAGCTCTGGACCAGAGCTATGACTTGTTTCTGCACAGAATCAATAACGTGATCACGATGATAAAGTTGACCAAGTTGTCGGGGTCACCAGAAATGTCGGCCCAAATAGAAGTTGGACCAACCGAAATGTTGCGACATTGAGGGGTCAGAAACTGTGCGCGGGAGGGCCGTTTCAGCCTGAAAGAAGGACAAACTGGAGTTTGAAATACATTGTTTTCAACGATGGCGGTGCAAATAAGAGCTATGTAAACATCTGTTATAAAGCATTGCACAGTGACAACTAAAGTCTCTAATGTCTAGGCTGTAGGCCTACTAGTAGTAGTATAAAACATTCTAAAATAAAACAATGTATGTGTGGCCAGGGCACTAAGGCCCGGAACCATCTAAGTAAGTAGCCTGACTACGCCACCCAGGAATTTCACCTGAGAAGTTAAACTGAATATAGGGATTCACAAAAAACAGTGAGATTGACCAGCCCACCGGGCTGGCCAAATCTAGGAAGATAGCAGAGACGTGTTTCCAGTTGAATTAATGAGTTAATTTATTCATAGTTCATATAACAGGATCTTATTACAAAGGCTAGTTAAAATTGACTTTAATGCAATAGGTCAAGATATGAAATATATCAAAGGGCTAAAATAGACATCGGGTAGCGGTCCGGGGTCCTGCCGGTGGTCCTGGAAGGGAAGGAAGGTAGGGAGTGAGGGAGTGTAGGGACAAAGAACAACGCCACCAAAAACACAGAAAACCCCCAAGCTGGGTCACACGAACACTGCAAATGAAACAAAATAAGATTAAACACACCAGTAAAATTGCACACCAGAAGGAAACACGCTTGGCAGCCCGCAAAGTACCCTGAAAGAAAACCCAACACCAGTGCACCCCCCTCCACCTATCCAGAACGCAACCAGCACTTCCCGGTACTACTGTTGTCTTGTGGATATAGATAGTCTAATTTATAAATGTTCAAGGATGGTTTACAAATAAAATAAAAGCATACAAACGAAATCAAATAAACAAAATAATAAAGAGGACAAAAAACAGCAGCAACAAGGCAGCCCAGGATGTCACCTAACAGAATCAAAGCTTATGATTAATGGCATTGATTATAGACATGATGAATTAAAAAAATATACATTGGGGCCACCTTACCTCTGCTAGGTGCACACACACATACACACACGCCTACACTGTGGGCAGCATAGCCACATGAACCCCAGATCTGGACACGGCCACAAAGAAACAAAGGTAATAATTAATAGCTTGTTTTAGTTGTTTGGTCATCAAACAAATTAAATGATAATGCTGCAGACTAACTGCTTTACCTCCATAAAACGAACTCTAAGGCCTATGCACACACTGGGCAGGTGGTACAGGGTACAAGGCTGAGAGCTGCCACACAAAGAGAAATAATTAATAGTCCGTAAATCATAGATAATCTTAGAGAGAGATGTTAAATCAGTACGGATCGGCCTTACCTATATAAAACCAGTGTGGTACAAACACGGGGCAGACGTGCCCATTACATGCGTTTGTGGAAGGAACTAAGGCCAGCATAGAACAATCAGCACCTACGAAATACGATACGTTTTAGTGAACTATTAAAACAAACATTTAAAGTAACCTAGACAGGCGTGTGCAGTACCTTAGCAAGGAGTTCCGGCATGCATACGTTTGTAACAGCTCAACCAGCGCCCAGCAGGCACCTACAATGTGACGATATGTTTTAGCAACTATTAGAAAAAAAGGGCAAACATTAAGCAGGATCTGAACAATCTGTACCTTGACCAGAGACGCTCCTACACGCCACTCCACCGACAGACAGCCACCTAATGCCAGCTGCCTGCGGCTCGTACTAATTACCCAGCTGATCGGGGCGGTGCGCTGCGTTGCTAGGGGCAACCAGTGTGGTTCAACCCACTACAATCTACCCCCCACTTCTTATCGGTGTCCCAACGATAATTTGCTTTACTCCCAAGGCCTACACATATTGTTTATACCAGCAGGCCCAGGGACCCGAGAGGTTGCAGCCACCGTCCATCTTTGACCCGCCGCTACAGGGAGATGGTGCGGGTTAGTATGCCTACCAGCATTCTCTCGTCGACTCCTACGTATGACACTGGGCCCAGTGCCACTGGAGCCTTCCGGGGGGTCAGGAGTCTCGGTGCGCTCAGATGTGGAGGCGATGGCGGCTGGCCCTGCTGGTTGATCTAGCTGAGCGGAGGAAACAGATGGGTCGGGGGTTACTGGAGTCACCATCTCCGTGTTCGGCTGGGGGGCAATCCACCACTCGCCGCTCTGGTCTCCGTCGTCGTCACCCAGGGGGGGCCCATCCGGCTCCGTCCGGTTGACCTCAGCAGCAGGCGTGCACTGAGGGGCATGTCGCAGGTGCGCTCGGTTGACATGCTTGACCTTGGCTGGGTTATCTACGGGGGCGATAGAATATACGGCTCTGCCGTCAGGGGGGGCTTTAATGACCCGATATTTCAAGGGCCCCCAGGTGTCCTGAATCTTTGCTCTCCCCTGCACAGCATTGTTCCTCAGATAGACTACTTCACCTTCTGCCAACCTGCCACCGGACACATGCTGGTCATGCCGCTCCTTTCGCTGGCGAGCCGCTGCCTCAATCCGCTGCCTGGCACCGTCAAATGCAGTTTGCAGCCGTGTTTGATGTTCCCTCAGCCAGTCATGGGCCGTGCCGCCCTCTGGTTCCCGGATTCTGCCAAGGAGGAAATCAACAGGGAGTGAGGGTTCTTGACCAAACATTAACAAGTGTGGCGACTCACCAGTAGTCTGGTGTACAGTAGTGTTGTAACAGAAGGTGACATGTGGGAGGTAGTTAGGCCACTCCAGCTTCTTCTCTGGTGGGAGCGTTTGCAGTAGCCCGTGTAGTGTCCTATTGAACCTCTCGCACTGACCATTCCCCTGGGGCCAGTACGGAGTGGTATGGGTCTTCTGGACACCATACAGAATACACAACTGTTGGATCAGCATACTTTCAAAGTTTCGGCCCTGGTCTGAATGGATACGAGCCGGCACCCCGAATTTATAGAACCACTCACGGACCAACACCCCCGCTACTGTAGATGCGCGTTGATCTCGGGTGGGTACTGCCTGCGTGAATTTGGAAAATACATCGGTCATTACAAGCACTTGCTCTCTTCCATCACGGGACCGCTCTAACAGGGAGAAATCTATGGCCAGGATCTGGTTTGGTCTAGAAGCCAACAGGTGTCCCATTGGTGTTCTGACCGTGGGGTGTACGGGTTTGGCCAATGTGCATCTGTCACACCGCTTACACCAGTCTTTCACATCTTGGTACATACCCGGCCAGAAGCACCGCTCTCTCACCAGGTCTGTCGTTCTCTCCACTCCCTGGTGTCCGTGGCCCTGGTGTAGTTGCTGAAGGACCTCTTCTCTCAAGGATATGGGTAGTAACAGCTGGTAGACCTCTTCTCCGCCATCCGAGCGAAAGACACGGCGATACAGGAGCCCCTCTCTCTCAACCAGTCGCTTCCACTGCCGTACCAACTCCTGCACTGGTTTTGAAAGGGCCTGGTTTTCACTCCTATCAGGAACACTGCCACGGCGCCAGAAGGGAAGGAACGCCCCCAGGACCGGGTCAGCACGCTGGAGGGCACGCAGGTGGTCCGAGGAGTGCGAGGGGAGGGCGGACATTGACATCTGTGTCACCTGTACTGGCCTCTCTGCCTCCCTACACCTCAGGGAAACCGGGATAACAGTTCCCCGAGCTGGAAGAGGGCTGTTGTGCTGCCGGGAGAGAGAGTCAGCATTAGCATTGGAACGACCTGAACGGTAGCGGATTGAGAAGTCGAACACCGCCAATTCCGAGGCCCACCGCTGTTCTACGGCACCCAACTTTGCACTATTCAAATGGCTGAGCGGGTTATTGTCTGTCCATACCACACATTTTTGGCCAATTAAATACTCCCTGAACTTTTCGGTCATGGCCCATTTTAAGGCCAGAAACTCAAGCTTCATTGAACTGTAATTGGACATGTTTCTTTCTGAGGGGCTCAACGATCTGCTGGCGTAGGCCACGGGCCTTACTTTACCCTCCTGCTCTTGGGAGAGCACTGCTCCCAACCCACAAAAACTGGCATCTACTTCCAGAATAAAAGGTAGTGAAAAGTTAGCATAGGCCAACACCGGGGCACTAACTAATCTGGACTTAAGTTCCTGGAAGCTTTCCTCACATTGGTCATCCCATAGCTCTCCAATTGACCTGTGTAATGGCCTTTTTGTGCGCGGGTCTGTAAGCTCCGCTTTTACCCGGTTAAGGGGAGCTGCAATTTTGGCAAAGCCTTCCACATACCGGCGATAGTAGCCACAGAACCCCAAAAACGAAGACAGTTCTTTCACACTAGAAGGCCGGGGCCATTCTTTTACGGCAGAAATCTTCTTGGGGTCAGTGGCCACCCCCTCATTTGAGATCACATGTCCCAGATAGTTTACCTCTGTTCGGAAGAAGCAGCACTTCTCCAGTTTTACTTTCAATTTCTCCTGCTGTAAGCGAGACAACACCGACTCCAGGCGCTCCAGATGTTCGTCTATTGAGGATGAAAAAACAATTACGTCATCTAGGTACAATAGTAGGGTCTGGAAATGTTGCGCACCAAAGATGCGCTCCATTAACCTTTGGAATGTACCCGGTGCATTACAGAGCCCGAACGGCATGCGATTGAATTCAAAAAGGCCAAAGGGAGTGCAGAAGGCAGTTTTGGGCTTGTCTCTCTCAGCTACAGGTACCTGATTATAACCGCTCGCCAGGTCCAGTGTTGTGAACCAGCGTGCACCAGACAGAGCATCCAGGGACTCATCTATCCTAGGCAAAGGGAACGCATCTCTGCGGGTCTTGCTGTTAAGTTGCCGGTAATCGACGCACATCCGGAGGCTGCCGTCCTTCTTCTTAACGAGGACTATGGGGGACGCATATGGGCTGCAACTCTCCCGGATCACCTGAGCCTCTAACAGCTGGTTAATGTGGGCCTTTACAGCGTCATAGTCTGAGGGGGGGACTCTCCTAAAACGCTGTCGTATTGGAGCCTCATCTAACAGTGGTATTTCATGTTCTAGGAGGTTTGTACACCCCAAATCTCCATCCCCAGTTGAAAAGACAGGCTGATATTTGGTTAGCAGAGATCTGACTCTAACCTGCTCTGTCTCTGGAACATTTGTTAGTTCCAGGGACTGTATGGCATCTGACATTTTGCTCACCTGCCCTGCCTGAGAACTCATGGTGGCCTTGGTGTGTAAACCCTCTGGTACGTGGGGGACCTCTGTGATGCCTGCAGGTAAACTCACTATCTGGGCGTGAATCAGCATTCCTAGGGCAGAACGGGGATACAGTTTAGCAGCAGTGGTGCCAACATTTACAACCGGAATGTATGCAGTACCACGATGTACTGTGACCATCGTAGGGGACAATAATACACCAGAGGGAAGAGTGTTATGATTATTAAATGGCTCAAACAGAACATGGGGAAACGGAAAACAATTTTGTTTACAAGTGGTTGCTACCAACTTAACTGTCCCCCCAGGTATGTATACTGGCCGTCTCCCCCTCACCCTAGCAACTCCGCTGTCACGTGCTGCTGGTTGGGCTTGAGCTTGGTGGCAGTGCTGTAGGGCTTGGCGCCATACTTCTGGGGCATCTTTCACCGGCGGAATGTCAAAGAGGGCGGAAGCATGTTTACCAAACAATTCAGCATAACATTCATGGACTACATTCATGCCTAGTACACCAGGGACATCAGTTTCGGGGACCCAGGGGGGTCTTTTACAACCAGGACGCCCCTCTTAGGGATGGCTATACCTAGTACACAAACGTCAAGTTCTACATAGCCCAGATAAGGGATGCCTAGTCCATTGGCTGCCGTCAATTTCAACCACTGGCAGCTGTGAGTGGAATTGGAAAAGTGTTCGCGGAAAAAGGACTCTCGAATAGTGGAGACCATGGACCCCGTGTCAAGGAGGCATTTTACCTCAACCCCGCCCATAACTACAGTGACATGTGGACATGGACGTACAAGCTGAGAAACAGTCTGATCATTGGAGCCTATAACGCCTCCTTCTGAATTGTGGCTCTGCAAAACAGAAGGCGTTAGTTTTCCGACGGCTGATCTGTAGGAGTAGGGTGCTGCACCGGGCGATACGAGGGGCGTGGTGCCTGAGGGGGGACCCTTTCATTATCACATTCACGCGCAAAATGACCTGGCTGCTGGCAGCGTCTACAAATCACAGGGCCATTATTCTGAGAGTGAGACCATCTGGGAGGGTTTTGTAACTGCTGAAGGCGCTCAGAGAGTTGATTAAGTTGTTCTTGCTGTTTTCTTAGCATTTCTTTTATATCAGCCAGCTCGTTTTGGGGTGGCCCATTAGCTTTATCAAACACCCGAGATGTATGGGTGGCACAAATTGAGGGGACTGAGAAGCTGCGTGGCCTACCTTCTGGCAGTGAACCTTCCCTCTCCCATCTGATGGCCTCACCTCGCACATCCAGGAGTGTAGCTGTTGGTTTAGCGCGAACAAACTGCTTCAGGGCTCTGCGGAGATCGGGGTCATTAACATGCTCAACAAATTGGTCCCTTAATAACACAGAGGAGTTAGGTAAGGCCTGAGGTGCATTTCTCATGATTTTTTCCATAAGTTCAAACAGAGCATGCGAGTATTCCTGCAGTGATTCACCATCAAGCTGTTTTCTAGAAAAGAAATCTTTCTGCAAGGCAACGTAAGACATAGCACATCCATACACTTGCTCCAAAATAGATAGGATTTTTTCAGGGTCCTCCCGATCTTCTTTAGACCTATACTTAATTTCATCTTTAGCAGACCCCTCCAAATGGTCATAAATGAAGTAAGCCTGATCTATTGGGGCTAGCCGTCGGGCCCGCATGCTAGCACGAACCTCTTCAACCCATTCCACAATACCAATCCCCATTGTCCCTCGGAACATAGGGCACTTCCTTTCCCTGGGCGCATAGAAAAGGCGGTCGGGGACCACAACCGGTGCGTCTGGATGGCTAGAATGGCTGGCGGCATTATCTGTTGGAGTAGCAGAAGAGTTTATATTTTTAATTGATGCAAGTTCCTGTGCAAGGTTCTCTCTGTCAGCTCGCAGTTGCACCACCAGGTCCCGCAGCTCCTGCTCGTTACTCATGACGCCGTCCACCGGTGCCTCCTTTAACGAAAGCCAGCTGCTGTTTTTGTCCTCAAAAAAAAATAAAAATAAAAATAACTCAAGCATGTATAAGCAAAAAACAGAAAACAATGTAAACCAACTGAGAAAAAACAACTGGGGGTGACACGTCTCTGCTTTACACTTTGTTCGTCCTGCCGACATACGCCATTTGTGGCCAGGGCACTAAGGCCCGGAACCATCTAAGTAAGTAGCCTGACTACGCCACCCAGGAATTTCACCTGAGAAGTTAAACTGAATATAGGGATTCACAAAAAACAGTGAGATTGACCAGCCCACCGGGCTGGCCAAATCTAGGAAGATAGCAGAGACGTGTTTCCAGTTGAATTAATGAGTTAATTTATTCATAGTTCATATAACAGGATCTTATTACAAAGGCTAGTTAAAATTGACTTTAATGCAATAGGTCAAGATATGAAATATATCAAAGGGCTAAAATAGACATCGGGTAGCGGTCCGGGGTCCTGCCGGTGGTCCTGGAAGGGAAGGAAGGTAGGGAGTGAGGGAGTGTAGGGACAAAGAACAACGCCACCAAAAACACAGAAAACCCCCAAGCTGGGTCACACGAACACTGCAAATGAAACAAAATAAGATTAAACACACCAGTAAAATTGCACACCAGAAGGAAACACGCTTGGCAGCCCGCAAAGTACCCTGAAAGAAAACCCAACACCAGTGCACCCCCCTCCACCTATCCAGAACGCAACCAGCACTTCCCGGTACTACTGTTGTCTTGTGGATATAGATAGTCTAATTTATAAATGTTCAAGGATGGTTTACAAATAAAATAAAAGCATACAAACGAAATCAAATAAACAAAATAATAAAGAGGACAAAAAACAGCAGCAACAAGGCAGCCCAGGATGTCACCTAACAGAATCAAAGCTTATGATTAATGGCATTGATTATAGACATGATGAATTAAAAAAATATACATTGGGGCCACCTTACCTCTGCTAGGTGCGCACACACACATACACACACGCCTACACTGTGGGCAGCATAGCCACATGAACCCCAGATCTGGACACGGCCACAAAGAAACAAAGGTAATAATTAATAGCTTGTTTTAGTTGTTTGGTCATCAAACAAATTAAATGATAATGCTGCAGACTAACTGCTTTACCTCCATAAAACGAACTCTAAGGCCTATGCACACACTGGGCAGGTGGTACAGGGTACAAGGCTGAGAGCTGCCACACAAAGAGAAATAATTAATAGTCCGTAAATCATAGATAATCTTAGAGAGAGATGTTAAATCAGTACGGATCGGCCTTACCTATATAAAACCAGTGTGGTACAAACACGGGGCAGACGTGCCCATTACATGCGTTTGTGGAAGGAACTAAGGCCAGCATAGAACAATCAGCACCTACGAAATACGGTACGTTTTAGTGAACTATTAAAACAAACATTTAAAGTAACCTAGACAGGCGTGTGCAGTACCTTAGCAAGGAGTTCCGGCATGCATACGTTTGTAACAGCTCAACCAGCGCCCAGCAGGCACCTACAATGTGACGATATGTTTTAGCAACTATTAGAAAAAAAGGGCAAACATTAAGCAGGATCTGAACAATCTGTACCTTGACCAGAGACGCTCCTACACGCCACTCCACCGACAGACAGCCACCTAATGCCAGCTGCCTGCGGCTCGTACTAATTACCCAGCTGATCGGGGCGGTGCGCTGCGTTGCTAGGGGCAACCAGTGTGGTTCAACCCACTACATATGTATAATCATCAAAGCTGGGTTTGTTAATGTGTATGCTGTAGTAAATGACGTAAAATAAAGGGATTTATGAACATCAGGCTGTTGCCTGATGTTTTTACTATATCCTATAGTATTACAAAACAATCTAAAATAAAGATAATATGAAGTCTATAGCCGCCATTGGAATGATCCCATTTAGTGATCAGGGTTTGCGACAGCATAACTCTGTCTATACTCAAGGTCCGACTTTGCGGCGGCCCGACTTCTCCGTACCCCGTACCCCGTTGTGGTCGTAATATCAAGGCACACTTTACTTCACAAATCTAGACTACATTTCTCTATTTTCATTGAAAGAGTAACTACAGAACATTTTTTGCCAACTAATTTACCAACTGGTTATGGTAAATGGGGTCTTAGTGGGGTTTCGTGACTTTCGTCTCCATGTTAAATGTAGATGTCATTTACAACTCTTGTAAAAGTTTCACTTTCAGTCCTAATTTGTTGGTGAGGGTCTATAGAACCATTTTGGTTCGAGTGGCCCGCGCACAAATGACATAATTGGCCTGTAGGGGGCGTAACAAGGTGCCAACCCTACCAAAACATGTAAACTGATCAAATTGTCCAATCTGTACATATGGGATATCCATGGATTCACAATCAGGAGTAGCATTTGCTACCTAAACGTAATTACACATAAAATATATTTTTTCATCCATTATTGGTGTATATCAGAGATCGTGAGCGGAGCGGCCGAGAATCCCGCTCATCGCTCTCGACGTATTTGGTCCCGCTCGCAATCCGCTCACGTGGACCCCCTCCCAGACCGCTCCCGCTCCGCTCCGCGCTCATATTCATTTGGGCAGCTCCGCGCTCCGCTCAGCCCCGCCTGCTCAGGAGCAAAATTTGACGGCTGCTGCTTTTTCTTTGTCGAAACACATCATGGTTATTGCCCCCTTCACAGCATAAACATTTAAGACAGACAATTTTGAACGGATTTTGAGAATTCAAACTGGCATTTACTGTCTCCATTGAATGGTTTCATTGGGTGTATATGATGTGTATATTGATATGCTGTTTAATTAAATAATATGGACTGAGAATGCCGCATGTACGCACACATGCGCACACACGCAAGCCAGTATAGCGATCTTTTGGCATAGCAAAAAAAAAAAAAAGACAACCAGAGCTGACCACCCCTGCAATCTATATATTTCAATTAAGGTTTTGGGAATTCTCTGTTGCATTACGTTTCATTCTGCCTTGCTTGTGTATTAAGCGAAGGAATTACTATCTATAGAGACGGAGACAGAGAGCGGGACTCACCATGTCGCATTGCAAAGAGTTGAGATTTGATTCCTTCTATGCATCTTCAATTCTGAACGGATTTTGATAATTCAAACTGGTATTTGCTGTGTCCATTGAATGGTTTCGTTGGGTGTATATCATGTGTATAATTATACCGTTTAATGAAATAATATGGACTGAGAATGCCACCTTTTATCTTCTGCACATAGCCAGCTGCAATTAGTGACTCCCCGGCAGTTTTGCCACAGTTAATTTGAAACAGTAATCCGACTACTGACTACTGACTACTGCTTGGAAAAGTAACTTAGTTACGTTACTGATTACTTGATTTGGAAAGTAACTAAGTTAGATTACTTTTAGTTACTTGCGGCATATAGGACTAGCACCAAGATTCTTTAGGTTAGACGTGGTATTTTTGAAAGTTTACAGTACTTTCTCGCCAGGCAGAACGTGCATCGGACCCTGATGTTACCATCATTAACTGAAATAAAATCAAAATAGTGGTTGTACTTCCAAGTCCAACTGCTAAACGCGAACCGCTCTTCCTCCATAGTAGCACACTAACGTTGCAGCTAACTCTCCCCCTCTCTCGTGCCGCGGCCCGCGAAACAGAGAACTGAGGAGTAGAATGTTTGCTACACATATCAACACGTGGAGCGGGAATGTCACCTAAAAAAGCATGTTCCAATCGAACGCCGCCTCGAACTCGAGTGAAATGCGAAAAAGTAACGCATCTAAAATTAAATAAGTAACTGTAGTCTGACTACTGGTTTTGAAATAGTAGTTGCGTTAGACTACTCGTTACTGAAAAAAGTAGTCCGACTACAGTAACGCGTTACTAAGTAACGCGTTACTGGCAACACTGCTCCCCGGTTAATTATAAACAGCTGTGTGACCAATGAGCTAATACTGTTAGGATCGTCGTGGTTATTGCCCCCATCACAGCATAAACATTTAAGACAGGAGTTATATGTGCAGTTACACTGCTGTCTATAACCCAAACAGGTGCGGCGAATAACTAATTAATCTTATGCCGTGGTATTTCGTTTCCAAAATGCTATACGGGATAATAGGTTATTGATAATGTTACACTGTGGGGGAATTGGACATAATTGGGGGGGGGTCGCGGCGCTCAAATACGTTGCCGTTATGATGTGCAGTGCTTCAAAATAAATAGCGAGGTGACGCATCTAAGGCAAGATAGACAGCAAGACAGTCAGCTTACTTTTTCTTTTTTCCAATTTCCATCATGACCATCATCTCCTCCTTCCTCTCGCAGCATCGGAGAGGATTTTAAATGTCTTGATCGTGTTGCTGGCACTGTAGGCCTATAGTCGCCATCTGAACCACAACCACACGTTTATGCTGTGCTACTAAACACGTGTGCCGTTGTCTGGACTGAACGGCTTGGAGCGGGCTGGAGCGGAGGATAATTCCCGCAAGTCCTCTCATTGGCTGCATGGCAGCAAATCAGGTTTGGGGCCGTGCTCATTGGCTGCATGGCAGCAAATCTGGTCTGGGGCCTTCAGTTAGGCCCAAAAGCCTATACCACCAGGCCTGGGCCTGGGCCTACCAAATAATTATCCATAATAATTAAAACCAGTCATCAAGAGCTTCAACTCATGAACAAAGCCAGGGAGTACAGTAACATTTCAATTGGGGGGGTCAGGTGATTTCTGGACCTCTTGACTTGCAGGTTTTAATTATTCTGGGTAATTATTTGGTAAACTCAGGCCCAGGGCTGGTGGTATAGGTTTTCGGCCTACCCCAAGGCCCCAGACTTGATTTGCTGCCATGCAGCCAATGAGAAGACTTACACCATACCTGCTACACCACAGCAATTGAGAATTGCACCCATTGTCTTTGCTGAAGGTTTCTTTCCAAGTCTCTAGCTCAGCCCTGCAAGGTCCAACCCAGACTTGTGCAGATGGCTGCTGGCTCATCTGGAGGCCCCGGTTTGTGTGATTAGGTGGGGTTGACTGCCGCAATCAGGATTAGGGGTTTGACTCTTTCAAACTGTGGCAGTCTATCCAAGTGTCTGCATTTGTTTTGGAGGCTATATACAGGAGACGGTTGCTCACCAGCACCAGGTGTCATGAGGTGAAGGCTCCTTCAATTGACATGATAGGGAAACTGAGAATGACACTAAGGCCACTCTAGTGTATGCACATCCTGCCTGATAGTTATGAGGGCAGATCTTCAGGTGTTCTGTTGAGTCTTAATGGGGAGAAGCATTATGCATTCCGAACCATCTTCAAGAACGGCATGAGAGTCGAAAAGAATGGCCACCATGTTGCAATATGTAACTACTTTGAGTATGACTATTTTCCTGTCAACTAGCTTGTGTGTGAAGGTACAGAACTTCAGCAGTGGTTTTCACCAGACAGCTTTTACTGTATGGATCCCGATGGGGATCCATATAGAAGGGGATCCATATAGAAGGTGTACTTCTATATGGGGATCCATATGGAAGTACACAGATAGAAGTACACAGACTGGTGTTGGATCTGGATGGGGATCTGGCTAGAAGTACACAGACTGGTGTTGGATCTGGATGGGGATCTGGTTAGAAGTACACAGACTGGTGTTGGATCTGGATGGCGATCTGGCTAGAAGTACACAGACTGGTGTTGGATCTGGATGGGGATCTGGCTAGAAGTACACAGACTGGTGTTGGATCTGGATGGGGATCTGGCTAGAAGTACACAGACTGGTGTTGGATCTGGATGGCGATCTTGCTAGAAGTACACAGACTGGTGTTGGATCTGGATGGGGATCTGGCTAGAAGTACACAGACTGGTGTTGGATCTGGATTGGGATCTGGCTAGAAGTACACAGACTGGTGTTGGATCTGGATGGCGATCTGGCTAGAAGTACACAGACTGGTGTTGGATCTGGATGGGGATCTGGTTAGAAGTACACAGACTGGTGTTGGATCTGGATGGGGATCTGGCTGGAAGTACACAGACTGGTGTTCTGACCTCACTGGGTACTGGTCAATCGGGTAGAGCTGGTTTGAGTTGGAGTGAGTAGAGTATGTCAGCTGATTTCATGGGCTCACTTGATTTTCACATATAGGGTAGAAGACATGAATTTACTGCCTACATCAATACATCAATCATCAATTTTGATGATTTGACTATTATCTAGCTGGCATTTTATATAAAAATCATAATCCTTGAAAACATTTTATCATCAGAATCAAGATTGTATGTTGTATGAGCTGAATTGGTAAAATAACAGCAGATGGTGGCCACCATAGCTGTCATCACAGACCCATAGCCAAAACAATTCCTTATGGCAGGCTTTAACCTTGTGCCAAATGTCATGCTTTCATTAAAAAGTGCACAATTTTCACACAGAGGCTGGGCTATAAGTGGGTATGTCTAACTTTAGTCCCCCCCAATACTGTATTGTTTCTATTTATTTACAATTTATACCATTACTCATTCATGATAATATAGGTAGGCACTAACTTCATCCGTCTAGGTTCAACAGAATTTAAATTAGGTGCCCTTTAGAGTAATTTGATGTACATGGGCGTCCATTTTTTCCATATCATATTCCAAACATTAATATTTGAAATCCAGTTAATATAATTCCTGGGTTAGTATTGACTTGATATATCAAAAGAAAACAAAGAACAGCAATTGTGAGAAAATAAAGACTTTTAAGAAAAACAAAAATCCGATTTTGGCCAATTTTGAAATAGGGCAAAAAATGCATATTTTTTTCATCTGTAGATGGGCCACTCGAACTAAAATTGTTCTACAGGTCATCATCTACAAATTAGAAGTGAAAGTCAAACTTTTACAAGAGTTGTAAATGACGTTGTATCGTGGGACCCCACTATGTCGTTTGGTTTGTTTGGAGACATGTGACGTTTATGATGATGATGATGATTATTATTATCATCTTCAATGAGTATAGAGAAATGTAGTCTAAAGCTTGATTGATTCCTGTCATCGCAATATAGTTTACATCCGACATGAAGTGATTTGTGAAGTAAAGCGTGCAATGATATTACTCAACAACTCAACAAACTTGATCAACTTTATCAACATGTCTGGCTGGTTATGTAATGATTTTATTCATATATTCTACAACCGAGTGAGCTTGCAAGTCGGCTATTTCCACTGAACAAAGTTAACATGGAGATTAACTATAGGCTACCAATGATGATAATCAAAAAACGAACCACTGATGTTACACACATCTTTAAAATCATAGTATGTCCATAGCACATCAATTATATATACATTTGTTGTGTCTGGGTTTTCAGAATCAGGCTTAGTTGTCATATTCACACAGGTTTAAAAACAACAACAACACAATATTCATTCCATAGGCCCACGATTTAGGTCATAACAAGTACATGGCATTCCAAAAACAACCTTGATTACAGACAGACAAGTTACAACCGGGGGGGCATGCGTAGTTATCAGTCCACTCTCCAAGGCCTTTCAGATTGTTGTTTTGTACTCTACGGTGGAAAGCGAGAGTCCGTTAGTCCCACACGCGTGGTGGAATGTGATTCATTCGGTCAGAGGGCAGGACAGTCTAATCCTCCGGGCACACGGCCGTGTGAGAGTGTCAGTGTTTATGATACTGTGAGATAGAGTGGTTCCGAAGAGGCCCCGATCCACAGGTGTGCGGGGGAGGATGCTATACTATTGCTATGTCTAATCCTTTGTTATAGTTTATGTTGCACAGACCTTTGCCTACATACAGTATAGGCATACTACCTGTATTTAAACCACTGCCCCCCTTCGTATTACATTTCTCCCCATTACTGCTGCATTACCTACCTCCTTGTTCATGTTCATGCTCAATACCCAAAATTTAAGTTGTTCATGATGAAAGATGCAATGTGTTGCAAACTGTCCAAAATTACTCAATCAATATTCTCAATATTTTATATAATATATACATTGGAGTGAGTGCCAGTCACCAGTGTGTGAGAGCTCAGGGATTAAAGTTCTCAGTACTAGGTACTGATTTCAGTCCTGAGGATTTCACAGGGGTCATTTAGTGCTTATTTGCAAAAGATCATTTTCAGTCTCAAGATTTTTTTTTACTTTAATCCCTGAGAGCTGCATAATGGCCCTAACTCTATTGTCTAGTCTACTGTACTGCAATTCTGTAATCCTTAAATTAAGTCTTTTTTTAATAACGCATTTAATCAGGGCGTCCGTGTTGGAGCACCTCAGTGCGGCCGCAGAGTGGATGTGCAGCCTCTTCCAGAGAGAGATGGAGACACTGAATACGTTGCTGGCAGCAAGACAGAACCAACTGCTGGACATGATGACTCTGCAGCCGTACGTCAAGCTGCACAGAATAGGTTGGTTTACGTTCTGTTGCATGCTTTTTATGTCCAGTTGTTGCTCGCACTAATGTTAAAAGATTGTGTGAGAGACATTCTATACCATCTAAAAATAGGAGATTAAGAAAAACATTGTGTACTGCTGGTGATGTTACTTTTCTTCTCCTTCTGTCTTGCTGAGTAAAGAGATTTCCGCTAAACATCAGGAGAGGAGATTCATTCTGGTCAAGGAGGAACCACAACCTCCAGAGATTAAAGAGGAACAGCAGGAGAGCAGATCCAGTCTGGTCAAGGAGGAACCACAACCTCCAGAGATTAAAGAGGAACAGCAGGAGAGCAGATCCAGTCTGGTCAAGGAGGAACCACAACCTCCACAGATTAAAGAGGAACAAGAGGAGGAGGCATTGACATTTCTACATAGAGAGACCACAAGGGCTAAAACTCACTCGGGTAATACATTAAACAAACAAACAAAAAGATTCACATGCAGATCAGACACAACAAACATGCAGAAATCACCTGTTTCTCCCGAACATGCGTTGGTCCGATATACACTGCTCCCTGTTTGCTGCTAGGTTGTCGGTCTAATGACAGTCAGACCAATAGTATGTACAAAAGCATCCTTAACACTACTCTCCAACTCTCTTTCTCTCCGCTCTCAACTGAGCTCAAGGCTTTATGTTCTTTGTCATGGAGACTGATTTATGTCCATAGGTGCTCTTTTTGTAGGCATCATGCCCCACAAGAAGCCTGGCTTTGAGTTTATGAAAGCATCTGTAACAGCTTGTACTCATTTTACAGTTTAATCAGTCTTTCTTAGGTGTATAACTTTATGCATGGTAAATGGAAAAAAATATATAACAGACATTTTAGGAATCTAGTGTTCACTAGCATTGTTGTTTTTTCCTGCTCCTAGAAGATGGAGACGTCTCTTCACACTGCTCTGACGTCGAACCGAGATCTGACACCGACTTCACTGAAGACAGTGACGACTGGGAGAAAAACACCAGAGGAAAACCTTTCCACTGTCAACTTTGTGACAAAAGTTTCGGTTGGTCACGGTCCCTGAAAGCACACCAGAGGGACCATACTGGAGAAAAACCCTTTAGTTGTCAACATTGTGACAAAAGTTTCAGTCAGTCAAGTGACCTGAAGAAGCACCAGAGTGTCCATACCAGAGAAAAAACATTTAGTTGTGAACTTTGCAGTGAGAGTTTCAGAAATTTACGTACCCTGCAGAGGCACAGGAGTGTCCATACCAGAGAAACTGGTATGGACACTGGAGAACAACCCTTCCAGTGTAAAGTGTGCAGAAAGAGTTTCCGTCAGCTAAGTAACCTGAAGAACCATCAACGCATCCATACTGGAGAAAAACCATTTAGTTGTCAACATTGTGACAAAAGTTTTAGTCAGTCAAGTAGCCTGAAGAACCACCAGAGTGTCCATACCAGAGAAAGACCCTTTAGTTGTAAACTTTGCAGTAAGAGTTTCAGTCGTTCGGATACTCTGAGGTTGCACCAACGCGTCCACACCGGAGAAAAACCTTTCCATTGTCAACATTGTGACAAGAGCTTCAGTCTGTCACATCAACTGAAGACTCACCAGAGTGTCCATACTGGAGAGAAACCCTTCCAGTGTAAAGTGTGCAAAAAGAGTTTCCATCATTCAGCTAATCTAAAAAATCACCAACGCGTCCACACTGGAGAAAAACCTTTCCAGTGTAAAGTGTGCAGTAAGAGCTTCAGTGACACAGGTACCCTGAAGAAGCACCAGAGTGTCCATACCAGAGAAAAAACATTTAGTTGTGAACTTTGCAGTAAGAGTTTCAGTTGTCAAAGGTATCTGAATCAACATCAACGCATCCATACTGGAGAAAAACCATTTAGGTGTGAACGTTGCGGTAAGAGTTTCAGGTATCAAAGTAATCTGAAGGATCATCAGCGCATCCATACTGGAGAAAAACCATTTGGTTGTCAACATTGTAACATGAGCTTCAGTCGGTCAGATCAACTGAAGACCCACCAGAGTGTCCATACCGGAGAAAAACCTTTCCAGTGTAAAGTGTGTAGAAAGAGCTTCAGTGAGGCAGGTACCCTGAAGAATCACCAACGCGTCCACACTGGAGAAAAACCATTTAGTTGTGAACTTTGCAGTAAGAGTTTCAGTTGTAAAAGGTATCTGAAGGTTCATCAACGCATCCATACTGGAGAAAAACCTTTCCATTGTCAACACTGTGACAAGAGCTTCCGTTTGTCAGAACAGCTGAAGACCCACCAGAGTGTCCATACTGGAGAAAAACCCTTCCAGTGTAAAGTGTGTAAAAAGAGTTTCCATCATTCAACTAAACTAAAAATTCACCAACGCGTCCACACTGGAGAAAAACCATTTAGTTGTGAACTTTGCAGTAAGAGTTTCAGTAGTCAAAGTTATCTGAAGCATCATCAACGCATCCATACTGGAGAAAAACCATTTAGTTGTCAACATTGTGACAAGAGATTCCGTTGGTCAGACCAGCTGCTGGCACACCAACACGTCCACAGTGGAGACAAAAGCTTAACTCTGACAGATTAGCCGAAAAGCTATAGGTTCGCTCCCATTAGGTTCAATAGTAACCAAATAATTTACAGAAAATCCTCTGTTATGAATTTGTGCAAATGAATGATGTCCAAAGACAGCTTAAGGTGTCTACTTTGAAGGGGATAGTTCAGAAGTTGTATGAAATACTCTCCATTACTATAGTGGTCAACTGTATTAATTGATTGCCAGAGTTCCATGGTGGGAGTTCTGCCCTGGTTTTGGTCAATATTAAGTAGTTCTGGTCATTTGGTGGAGATCACTGGGGGTAGGCAGTAAAAGTAAATGAATCCACAAAACATAATTTGTATTGTTGAATAATTTCTAAAATATTAGGACCTCCTTCCTTCATTTTTGATCCCCCTATCACATGGAACTATTTTTTGGGAATGGGGATATGGACACAAAATACATAGTTCCCTGTGATAGGGGTCACAGTTGTGACTACTATAATAATGGCCACTATTTCATATAGCTTAACTCAGGGGTGGGCAATTATTTTTCCCAAGGGGCCAAATGAGATACGTACATAAAATATTGTGGAGGGCCAAGACTAAAGGCTGAACTAAAGTCTGCGTAATATTAGTTTAATATCAAGATAAAAGTAAGCGTAAGCCAGGCCAACCATTTTGACACCAGGGCCCTCAATTTATTCAGTATTTGAGCATGGACCACCATTTGATGACATTTTAGCCTCACAGATCCCCAAAAATTATTTTGTTTTTGTCCACAATTCCAGGCTGGATTTAGGAAACAAAACAGGATAACAAAAATGGCCATTCTCTTACATTCTCTGATTGAATGTGTAGACTTTGGGCTAATTCAGATGATGAATATTTTAACTCTTGAGAGTGTAAAAATGAAACCAAATGGACCCGCAAGGGTCCATTTGGTTTCATTTTAATGCTCTCAAAGAGTTACATCTGTTTAACCAACTTTCCATATTTAACTGGAACTCCCTCAAGGACCACTGATGGTCCCCAGACCACTGGTTTAAAACCCTTTCAGGGGCCGGTCAGAGGGCATTTGGCCCCGGGCCGTATAATGCCCAGGTATGGCTTAACTATATTTTTACTATACTCTGAACTATACCTTTAAGGGAAAAAATAAAATAAGTTGATGTGCTTCAGTTATTTTTATACATTTGACAAAACAGCCTGTATTTTCACATTTCACTGTTTCCAGGGCTCATTCAGAGATAAGTGCATTCAATATAATTTATCGATTACAGTTGGATTTTTCCAGTTGTTGCCATGCCTGCTTTATATAAGCACATTTTCAGTGAAGTTGATTGAAAATAATGGCTTGTTCCCTACCTGTGTTCTGCTCAAATGAAGAGGAGTCCAAGGACCTCCATGTTCATCCATGCATCTGTAGATTTCCATCTGCAAAATGTTTTGTGCCAGCCAGGTTTTTATTTTTCAACTGTATAAAAAAAGAACTATTTTGGAAAATATCAGATCTACCATCTAACAGTGGCACACTGTGATCTTGCGAATCTGCCTGTCCATACTCTCTCCAACTTCCGAACCTTTCGGGAATTTGCGTCAGAAAGTTGAAAAGTGATGTCATCCCGAAACTTTGTTCCGAAAGCTGCAGCGTCGAATGTTGTGACTCTTCGAACTACACCCCCCCCCCCCCCCCCCATTCCACGTTCCACATTAAGCGTACAGCAGCCTACTGATCAAGCTTTCTTGAGATTATCTTTTTTCTCAGAAATTATCCATTATGACTGAAGTTCATGTGAAGGAGGCAGCACTGCATTGCACTTTACATACTCCACATTTGGGAATGCCTGATCCAGAGGCTCAATATGGCAGTTTATCACATTCAGTAGATCATTTGTGGCCAGATGTAATTTTCTTGGGGTTTATTAGTACTCTAGTACAGGGCTGGGCAATTATTTTTCCCAAGGGGCCACATGAGATACATAAAATATTGTGGAGGGCCAAGACAAAGGCTGACCTAATGTCTGCGTAGTATTAATTTAATTTCAAGGCGAAAGTAAGAGTAAGACCAAACTTTTTGATACGTATTTGAGCCACAGAGGACCACCATTTCATGCCATTTTAGACCCACAGACGCTAAAACTAAAGATTTCTTTTGTTTTTGTTTACAATACCAGGCCAGACATTATGTGATTGTGTAGATTTTAGGTAATTCAGATGATGAATATTTTAACTCTTGAGAGTGTAAATATGAAACCAAATGGACCCGCAAGGGTCCATTTGGTTTCATTTTTACATTCTCAAAGAGTTACATCTGGTTAACCAACTCTCCATATTTAACTTGGAACTCTCTCAAGGACCACTGGTGGTCCCCGGGCCGGTCAGAGTCAGCCAAAGGCCCACATTTGGCCCCCGGGCCGCATAATGCCCAGGTATGCTCTAGTAGGTAATAAAAAATAATTTGCTTTAAACAAATATGTATGGATCATGTTCGGATGGCCCTCCCATAGCTAAAATCCCTAAAACTAAAGAAAGCAAGGAATGTAAAACAATTAACACCCATCCTTTACATTTTCTAATAACTACCTAAAACATGAACCTTGGATGAAAAAAGAAAAATAACCAAAGTTGTCCTTTAATGCCACAATATCAATATTGAATCGCCAGGTTGATGACTATTTATTATTATTATTTGGTTCATGTCAGAAAAAACTGTCTGGCTGCATTGCAGTGTATGGCTGAACTTTTCTCTTTTTTCTTTGATTTGCTTTGATTGAACTTTTCGTGGTCTTTATTGTTGAATTGTTTCAAAATGTTCCAGTGTAATAAAAGAAACATAATGAGGAAAAAAGTCACAATGTATTGAAAAATCTAATTGAATCATAACCAGTGTTGGGCAGTAACTAATTTTAGATTACATATTACTGTAATATTATTACTTTTGCTCCAAAAAGTAAAGTAACGAGATTACTCTGCAAAAATGGGTAATAAGTAACGCATTACTTTGCAAGTAACGCCAAGTTACTTTTTTTAAAATGAGCTTGTTGTTGCATGCAAAAATAGAACAGATGTACAAGCTATTGACAGGTACTGCAACGACAGAGATGTGCAGTAGATTGTAGATCCAGTCCACATGCTGCATCCTGCGCAGTTATGTACACTACAAATCGCTTGGTGCTTTATTTTGTAATAAACAGATTATGTTGTACTTCTCTATTTTATCAAAAGCGGTGTTGAGAACTTGGGAAAGTAATAACGTAATATGTAATATATTACTCTTCAAATCCAGTAATAAGTAAAGTAATGATATTACTTTGTCTAAGGGGTAACGAGTAAAGTAAAGAAGTTACTTTCCTAAGTAATATAGACCAACACTGATCATAACATACTTAAGAATCGCCTCCAAACATTGATATTGTATTGTGAGGTAAGACAATCATCACACCCCTACTTTGGACCTCATACATCTCAGAGTAAATGTACTATGTTACACATTCATATTAGTAAATGTCCTTTTATCTGGCTTACCAAAGAAGTCAATTGACAATCTACAACTTGTCCAAAACGCTGCAGCCAGAGTTTTGACCAAAACAAAAATGCGTGAGCATATCACACCTGTTTTGGCGTCGTTGCACTGGCTCCCGGTAGCCTTTAGAATTGATTTTAAAATTCTTATTCTTGTTTATAAATCATTAAATGGCCTCGCACCCACTTACCTCCAGGACTGCCTACCTAGGTATGTCCCTAACCGCCCCCTTAGGTCCGCCACTGCTGGCCTACTCGAGAAGCCCAAAGTAATGTCCAAGAAATATGGTGAGGCTGCATTCTCTTTTCAGGGACCGACCGCCTGGAATAAACTCCCCCTACACCTCAGGTTTGCACCCTCCCTAGATATTTTTAAATCACAGCTCAAGACCCATCTTTTTAATCTAGCATTTGGCTGAATGTATTCATTTTATCGCTTGGACTCACTGTATCACTGAATTATCTTGCTGTTTGTTAATTTTCACTATTGTTTTTACCTTTAGGAACTATGTTTTCCTCTTGTAATATTCCTTTTTGCTATGACATTTTTACTTTACCTTGTATTTTATTCTCACTGTATTTTTCTTGTAAAGCACTTTGCGCTGCACGTGTTGTCATGAAAGGTGCTATATAAATAAAGTTTATTATTATTAAAGTTTATTATTACACATACATCTCAGAGTAAATGTTACTTATATCGTTTGGACTCCATCCGTCCCTTGAGGTGGTTGCCTTACAGGTGTGTAACTCTGATTCCATTTGTTCATTGTACGGAAGAAATTATTTTATTACGAGAAACGTTATGTCTTATGTCAACATGCAAACCAGCTAAACAATCACAGGCAATAACAGCCATTCTGATTGGCTGGCTTGAGATGATTCCTAATGATGGACAATGATACGAGCACCTCTCATTTCACACAGGTGTGTTTTTTTAGACAGAGAGAGTTTAGGAGCTGAAACCTGATAGAATAAGTATCTTTGTTACAATATATATACAGTATCTGTGACTGTGTTGAAGTCAGGAGATTATTAATTGATTAATTAATTATTAATTGACATTATTAATAATATTAACACTTTCCTCCATCACAGTGGTTACATGAGTAGTGAATTTGGGCTCTGTAGTTCATTCATTATAGGAACTTTGTGGTTTTCTACCAGTGGTCCCTTTAGGGGATTCCAGGTGGTTCCCAGCGAACCACCGCTGGTAACCAAATGTATAGATCCTTAACTCTTGAGAGAGTAAAATGAAACCAAATGGACCCGTAAGGGTCCAGTTGGTTTCATCTTAACGCTCCCAAGACAAATTATAATTAAACATCTGAATTAATTTTCAAGAATCTGCACGATTAGAAAATGTAAAAAATAATTGTTATTTTGACCAACATTTTGTCAGTTATCTCTCCTAAATTGTGGACAAAAACTTGAAAATCGTTGGTTTTGGGTCCAACAGACTAAACAAAACAGCAAATGGTGGTCCGTGGCTAACTGGTATGAAAAAGGTTGAAAACCACTGTTGTAGAAGGAAGAATAGGTTTATTGATCACAGTTCTCCTCCAGTCCACCAGGGGGCAACAACACTGCCTGGATGGATTCTTCATTGCGCATGCGTGAACCACTTTAACCCGGAAGAGTTGGTGTGTGTAGTTTTTGTGTGTGTTTTCGTCTCGACTGTGTGTCTAGCTGTGTCTGCAGGAACAAAGAGAGCGAGCAGTGATCAGTGAAGGTAAAATGTGTCCTCCAGAGTGTGTTCTAGTGGGTATAAAGGAACACATGGTGTCAGTGGGAGAGCAGATCATAATGAGTGTTTTGAGTGGAGGAGGAGATGATGCTTGTTGTCGTCTGAAGATACACGTCAGGTAAGTTCTGCTCTGTCTCCTCTGTGATGATTTCACTGCCCTGAAACTTCTTCATCCAGTTCTATGCTGATCGCTAGCTCTGGTCCAGAGCTCCACTGCTTCTATGAGTCTGCACTCAGAACAGTGGAGCTCTGGACCAGAGCTATGACTTGTTTCTGCTCAGAATCAATAACGTGATCACGATGATAAAGTTGACCAAGTTGTCGGTGTAATATCATGGCACACTTTACTTCACAAATCACCTCATGTCGAATCTGTAAACTACATGACAATGACAGAAAAATTAGACTACAAATTTTAGACTACATTTCTCTATTTTCATTCAAAGATGAACAGAACAATTTTTGCCAACTAATTTACCAACTGGTTATGGTAAGTGTGTCGTTTGGTTTGTTTGGAGACATGTGATGTTTATGATGATGATTGTTATTCTGTGTGCCTGCCAGTATGGCAGAAGCACACAGGTTGTGATTCGTCAACTTAATCCATAATCATCAGACATCTATCTATCCGGAATTTCGACCGCTATGGCTGGCCGCACGGTTTGCACAACCCCCGCAATATATACATCAAAACGTGCGGCTCGGCCGGGAAAGATGTGCTTGTGCTTTTCTTTCCGATACGCGTTACCGTGCCAACGTAATTCGCAATAAACGACGCAAAAAATCCCCATTCGAAATGAATGGGGGCACACCGAAAACATCAGAAAAAGAAGTGCTTATTTGGAGCCACATTACTCTGGCACACTGTGGCGTAGAAACACGATTTTAACTTTAAACAGCAGACGCGGCTCTCGACTTTGTCACGGTTCAGGCGGTATTCGAATATGTTGCACGGTTTGTCCGCTATCGCAGTTCAAAGTGTGCATGGTTCGAGAATTTAGCGGAGCTTAGAGGCTCGCACGACCAGTGAGCGAGTGAAACAGAGTGCGAGATGCAGTGTCTCGAGGTTCGGGTCATGACCGAACAAATCGTCCTCACGGCCACAATATTCGCTTTACACGCGTGGTTTTCGGCACATTTTGTAGACAAACTTCTCGCCTTTCACCCAATGTGACCACTAAAGCTCAGTCAGGTACAGAACCGGTGCTACGGGCCTCAGAGCGAGATGACGTAACCTCCCGTCTCCATATTAATTGAGGGCTCGCTTCCAGCGAGACCTCTATGTTCTCCACTTTTTATATTTATTTATTCCAATTTCCGCCCCTTTTTTCGGTCGTCTACTACTTCCACATACTTTATGCTAGAACTTTCGTTCAAACTTTAAACTGTTTGGCTTTAAGCAGTGATGGTTGCTTAAATTTTGTTTTTTAAAATTCTTTATACTTTTTTCACTATTTCACTTTTTCACTTTTTCAGGCGTGTGTGGCACAACTCCACATTTGGAGATGCCTGAAATTTTTTGTGCTCTCATAACTCTGTCATACTTTCACTTAGAAACTCCGTTCCAACTTCAAAATGTTCAGCTATCTTTAAACTTTCATTGCCCGGTAGGTTTTTTTGGACAAAAATCTTTAGTTTTCAAGATATTTAACTTTTTCACTTTTTCAGGTGTGTTTGGCACAACTCCATATTTGGAGATGTCTGACTTTTCCAGGCCTGGATATGATACAATGTATTTGAATACAATGTAGCAACTGTCACACACACGCGCGCACATGCACGCACACACATGCTCTTGGGACAGGCATGCCCAAATATGCGTGATGCACGCACACAGACTTACACAGCCTGTTAGCATTAACATGTTAGCATGTTAACATTAGCTTTGAAAGCATTGACATTATCTATAGCTATTGAAAGCATTGAAAACAATTTAATTGATTGAAGGTCAACTGTTACACACGTGCCAAATTCACCTTAGGTTATAGGTTTGTAGGTAACCAAATGGACCCTTACAGGTCTTTAATAGCATAAACCCCTTTGTCTTCCTATTGGCTGGTCTTTATACAGCTATAACTTGCGTTTGGAACATGCTACCACCTCAATACTTAGTAGATGGAGGTACTGAGCCAATAGGAACAAGTTAGCATTACTTAGCATTTTTTGGCATTTCACAATACTTAGCATTATTAGCTATAATTAGCATTAGCATTACTTAGCATTATTAGCATTACTTAGCATTATTAGCATTTTCACAACACTTAACATTAATAACTATAGTTAGCATTAGCATTACTTAGCATATTGGCATTTTCACAATAGTTAGCATTACTTAGCATTATTAACTATACTTAGCATTAGCATTACTTATCATTATTATTATTTTTTACAATACTTAACATTACATAGCAGTATTAACAATATTTAGAATTAGCATTACTTAGCATTATTAGCTCTTTTCACAATACTTAGCATTATTAACAATACTTAGCATTAGCATGACTTAACAGTACTAGCATTACTTAGCATTGTTAGCATTTCCACATTGCTTAGCATTATTGACTATACTTATCATTAGGATTACTTACCAATATTAACAATACTTAGCATTAGCATTACTTAGCATTATTCGTATTACTTAGCATTATTAGCATTTTCACAATACCTAGAATTACTTGGCATTACGAACAATAGTTAGCATTAGCATTACTTAGCATCATTTACAGTATTAACATTACAGACATTTCTACCTGACTTACACAGCATGTTAGCATTAATATGCTAGCATGTTAACAATAGCTTTAGCTATTGAACGCATTAGCATTGTCTATAGCTATTGGAAGCGTTGAAAATTAATTGCTTAAGCCCTGCCCACTATGAATTCCTATTGATTGGGATTCACATGGCTCTAACTTTGGTTTACAACATGCTACAGCCTCAATTTGATTGAAGGTCAACTGTCACACACGTGCCAAATGTACCCTAGCTTATAGGTTTGTAGGTAACTATATGGACCCTTACAGGTCTTTAATAGCATAAACCCCTTTGTCTTCTTATTGGTTGGTCTTTACACAGCTATAACTTGGGTTTGGAACATGCTACCACCTCAATATTTGGTAGATGGACGTAGTGAGCATTACTTAGCATTATTAGCATTTTCACAATAATTAGCATTACTTAGCATTATTAACTATACTTAGCATTAGCATTACTTAGTATTATTAGTATTTTGATAATAGTTAGCATTACTTAGCATTAGTTAGCATCATTAGCATTACTTAGCATTGCTGGAATTACTTGGCATTATTAGAATTTTCACTATACTTAGGATTACTTAGCAGTATTAACAATACTTATCATTAGCATTACTTAGCATTATTAGCATTTTCACAACATTTAGCATTAATAACTATACTTAGCATTATCATTACTTAGCATATTGGCATTTTCACAATAGTTAGCATTACTTAGCAATATTAACTATACTTAGCATTAGCATTACTTAGTATTATTAGTATTTTCACAATAGTTAGCATTATTATCATTACTTAGCATTAGCATTAGCTAGCATTATTAGCATTACTGGCATTACTTAGCATTATTAGAATTTTCACAATACTAAGCATTACTTAGCAGTATTAACAATACTTAGCATTAGCATTGCTTAGTATTATTACCATTTTCACAATACATAGTACATTACTAACT